>JAZKJV010010870.1:600000-1047500 GCA_037367405.1 Ottelia alismoides
CATTTCCAATTAACTAATGAATGTGAATCCAATCCACATTATTAATTAACAAATGCTATTTACATAAATTCTCTCTCTTATATATGTATATTATAAATCACATTTATAACATACATATATCATGGATAGTGTTATCCACATTCTCTTAATCCTTGATAATTAAATCCAATTTAATTATCTTAGATAATCATTTTCATAGTATGAATCATATTCATATTTAAGCTTGATAATTAAATCTCATTTAATCATCAAGTCCTTGCTTGGATATTTCATCAAAATAATTATTCTTGAACCCTTTCAAGAATAATGTGCTTTCTCCGCAGATACTTGGAGATAAGGACAGGGTGATTGTATTATTCCATGTATAGTGACTTGGATGTTGAGATATTATCTCAAATCCAGATCGAACGAACCTCCCACAGATGCTTGATTAAATCAAGACCGCAAATCCAATCTTCTCATTGAATCTGAATCCCATTCAGACCAATGTCCAACACTTGGACTAAGATCGGATTGCTTCTCTACTGAAAGGAGTCACTAAAATCCAGACCTGTTTCATCACTCCCTCGGAATGGAAGCGTCATGGATATACAATCGTTTATGATCACATCACCCTTCAGGTATTCCCAATACCTGTACATCCTGCATACTGGAAGACCCATGATCAACCCGAAGATCAAGATCATTTTATACTGTCTTCTTCAGGGTTTAATCATTAAGTTTCTCATCTTGGTCATTGGGATTTGGTATCGATCATATGCTTTCCCAAAGTATATATCATACCTTCAAATTCATGTCATGCTTCCAAAGCACGACGACCATGCATGGAATTTGATCGGTCCCAATACCTCATGAGTGAGCTCATGTCTTCCGGTTCACAAGTGAACCTGTATGATCCCTTTGAGAGATCATATTGCTCATATACCCTTATATGTACACCACCTCGCCGGTGTATAGACCTTGGTTAGGTCATCAACCTATTGGTCTGCCAAATGTACATACTCAGATATATAGCAATATATCTGTCTCCGGTCAAAGGATGCGTGCCTATGCTGTGACAGCATTCAACATAGGACTTAGGTTATCTCGATCTCATTAGGTCAACACATTGACCTAACTAATCTGACACCTCCGAATCACAATTCCCATGCAGAGGACCTGCATCAAGAGGTCGGTCAGATATCAGCCTATGTGAGAAAGGATTGCCATCTCCTACTCAGGCTGGAGATCTCCACTTGATAATCATTTGATGGTGCTTGATGAGTCCTCTATCTAACTCTTTAGATATTCATCCAAACACCAGCCTCTATGATTCATTTAATGAATCAACAGCTATATGATCATCAAGCTGGCCATGGTACATAACCCTAATTGTACAGAGGGACCTTTTAGTGCATTCATTCATATAATTTCAGAAAGGGAGTGAAACATCAATAACTTTTATTGATAAACTTAAATATTACAATAACATTTATTGTGAGAATGCTTCGCCCAGGGCTCACAAGTCTAACAATCTCCCACTAGCCCTCAGAACCATTCAGGTACAATCCGTAAACCCATACTCATTACATGCTGGTCAAAAACCTTCTGTGTCAGAGGTTTGGTAAGAGGATCAGCAATGTTATCGGCAGAGGCCACCTTTGTGATGATGACATCACCACGCTCTTGAATCTCCTGAATGATGTGGTATTTCCTTTCCACGTGCTTGCTCTTTTGATGGCACCTGGGCTCCTTTGCTTGGGCAATGGCTCCAGTGTTATCGCAGAGTAACGGGACGGGAGTATCAGAGGAAACTACTCCAAGCTCCAAGATGAACTTGCGCAACCACACCGCCTCCTTTGCAGCATCTGATGCGGCAATGTATTCGGCTTCTGTTGTTGAATCCGCCGTAGTGTCCTGCTTCTTGCTTCTCCAGCCCACAGCACCACCGTTCAATAGGAATACAAACCCTGATGTCGACTTTCGATCATCAATATCTGACTGGAAGTCTGAATCTGTATATCCCAAGACTTGGAGATCACCATCCCCATAGACCAAGATGTAATCTTGCGTCCGTCTTAGATATTTAAATATGTTCTTTACTGCATTCCAGTGTTTTTCTCCATAGCAGGATTGGTAACGACTTACCACTCCCACTGCATGGCAGATGTCTGGCCTAGTACACATCATGGCATACATCAAGCTTCCTACGGCTGATGCATAAGGGCATCCAGCCATGGCCTTCCTTTCCTCAACACTTTGAGGAGCCATCCCTTTTGACAGATGGATACCATGTCCTAAGGGGAGGAATCCTTTCTTCGAACTATCCATGCGGAATCGTTCAAGAATCTTCTTGATGTATCCATGTTGTGATAATCCCAATATTCTCTTTTCTCGGTTTCTGAACAACTTCAGGCCTAAGATGTAAGAGGCTTCTCCAAGATCTTTCATCTCGAAGGTATGGGATAGCCAAATCTTCACACTGGTCATCATTCCTGTATCATTCCCAATGATAAGGATATCATCTACATAAAGCACGATGAACACAATGGTGCTCCCACTAAGCTTCTTGTACACACGAGGTTCATCAGGGTTTTGCAAAAAATCATAACTCTTTATGATTTCGTCAAATCTGATGTTCCAGCTACGAGAAGCTTGTTTGATCCCATAGATGGATTTCTTCAGCTTGCATACTTTACCATCCTCAGCTATGAAGCCCTGGGGTGCTCCATATAGATATCCTCCTCGAGGTATCCATTGAGGAAAGCCGTCTTGATGTCCATCTGCCAGATGTTGTAGTCAAGAGATGCAGCTATAGCCAGCAGTGTCCTGATGGACTTAAGCATGGCCACAGGAGAGAATGTCTCATCGTAGTCGATGCCTTCTCTCTGTGTGTAGCCCTTGGCTACGAGCCGTGCCTTGAAAGTCTCTACTTTCCCATCAGGTCCCCTCTTTCTCTTGAAGATCCATTTACACCCATTGGGTTTTACCCCTTTAGGTGGGTCCTCTAGGGTCCATACACCATTCTTATGCATGGAGTCAATCTCTGACTTCATTGCTAGCATCCATCTATCCATGTCATGATCCGCAAGTGCTTCATCATATGAAGAAGGATCATTGTCAGTCTCACCTGACACATGGAATCCATACCTTTCAGGTGGTGCAACCACCCTCGAACTCCTTCGAAGAGGTATGGGTGTTTCATCTTCATTTATCTCTTCAGTTTCTGGTTCAGGAATCTCAGAATCCTCAGGGGATTCAATGAGCTCCTCTACTTCATTCTTGTCTTGACCTTTAAGGAAATCATCCTCCAGAAATTTCACATCCCTAGAGACAAAAACCTTTTGGGTCTCAGGGTCATAAAGCTGGTATCCAATACCATCTTTAACATACCCAATGAAGTAGCACTCACGAGTGCGAGATTCTAGCTTACTTGCGTCCACGTTCTTTGCATGGACCAAGCATCCCCAAACCCTCAAGTGTTTAACACTAGGTTTGGTTCCATACCAGAGTTCATGAGGAGTCTTGGGTACAGATTTGCTAGGAATCTTGTTTAGGATATATATTGCAGTCTCTACTGCATATCCCCAGAAACTAAGAGGCAAATGTGCTTTGCTCATCATTGAACGGACCATGTCCATGATGGTCCTGTTGCCTCTTTCAGCAACACCATTAAGTTGGGGAGTTCCAGGAGGAGTGAGATTGGAGACAATTCCATTCTCTTTAAGGTATTCCTTGAATTCATCTGAGAGGTACTCACCACCTCGGTCAGACCGAATTCGTTTGATCTTCCTATCGGTTTGGTTCTCAACCAAAGCCTTAAACTCTTTGAACTTTTCAAAGGTTTCAGATTTATGACGTAGTAGGAAGATAAACCCGTATCGCGAATGGTCATCAATAAGCGTCAAATAATATCGATATCCATTTCTAGTTGCGATATTGAAGGGACCACATACATCAGTATGTATTAGGTCAAGAATACCTTCACATCTCGTAACCTTGTTATGGAAAGGTGTTCTGGTCATTTTACCTCGAATGCAGTGTTCGCAGGTAGGTAAAGATTGAACCTGTAGAAAACCTAAAGGTCCATCCTTTATCAATCTATTGATCCTATCAACAGATAAATGACCAAGCCTGTGATGCCAAATCATGTTTGAATGATTTCCATCCTCCCTAGATCTCTTGGGGTTTCCATTATTAGTGGTAGTAACATTCATGACACATTCATCAATGCACAATTCATAGAGTCCACCAGAAGTCAAAATACCATCTGCAATATATTTATCATAACGGTTTATGATTAATTTATTACAGAAAATGAAGGAATATCCATTTCTAACTAACTTAGATACAGATATTAAATTCCTTCTGACTTCAGGTATATAAAGACACTCTTTAAGTACTAGGACTCGACCACTAGATAACGATAGTCTGCACGTCCCGATGGCGACTGCTGCAACACTTGCATCAGATCCCATCTGGATAACTATCTCCCCATGCTCCAGATTCCTAGTTTCCTGAAACAAATGCAACGAATTGCATACATGAACAGAAGCACCAGAATCTACAACCCAACTTCCTTCTCGTCCAACGAGAAAGCTAGTTTCAATGATGAAAGTAAATTTCATACCTGCTGGGGCTTTACCTTTGTCAGTGGACTTCAGGTAATCTGGGCAGTTACGCCGCCAGTGCCCCGGCTTCTTGCAGTGGTAACAGACATCGGTCTTTTTCAATGTCATTAGTGTGGAAGCACTAGAAGATGAACCAACTCCTTGATTCTTCTTCTTTCTCTTCGAGGCTGGGCCCTTCTGAGAACCTTGCTTCTTCCCGCGCTTTCCTCTCACCTGTGCAACCATTGCACTAGCAGAGGGGCCGTCCTTTTTCATGACGTCTTCTGCAGACTTCAATGCAACTAACAGCCCAGCGTTTGTGAAATCACCTTTGTTCATGTGGTAAGACACAACAAAGTTGTTGAAAGACTTAGGGAGCGACAGGAGAATGAAATCAGCTTGCATTTCAGAATCCAAGTATGCTCCCAGGGTTTCCAGCTCAGAGAGGTACCCAAACATTTTGAGTACATGTTCTCTGACAGAGGTCCCTTCCTGCATCTTGCAGCGAATAAGCTCTTTCATCACATTATAACGCTGTGTGCGGTTTATGTCACCGAACATTTCTTTCAGATTCAGCATAATCTCTTGGCAATTGTTCATTTCCACATGTTGCTTCTGAAGCACATTGGACAATGACCCAAGGATGTAACACCTTGCCAGATTATGGTCTTCATCATATTTATCATTATATGATTTATCTTCATCAGTCATAGGGTTTGCTATCTTGTCCTTGCTAAGCACGTACGAGATACGCTCTGCAGAGAGAACAAGATCCAAACTTCGGATCCAATCCGAATAATTTGGTCCGGTCAATTGGTTGACCTCCAGAAGCCTGCTAAGTGGGTTCATGGACTTCATTTTCTGAAATTAAGAATGCACTATATTAGAATATATATATATATATTCATTTTAAGAATAATTTGATTAAGGTATTTTAAATCAAATTTGTCTTGCTAGGTCAACTTTGAAAGATTATTCCCTAATTGTCTTTCAAAATAAGAGATATACTTACCGCTATATCTCAAGCAAGATCTGGGATCTCCTTTCCTATCTTTGTCATATCCCAATAATATGAGAACTTGCGACTCCGATAAAAAGAAGCGGGAACTCATTCCGCCTTTTGCAAGTCCAACTTGCATTCCCAATTCGGTCTTTAACACCCGGGCCCACCACCCCTAAGATGATGTTGACCCGTTGTTAATTGAACCAACCGTCAACAGGATTAGAACTCGTTATGCGCAATCCAATATCGCCCCAATAATATGAGGACTCGATATTGGGGTCACTACGCATACGGCCTTACTCTTTCGAGAAGCAAAGAGCCCGATCCAGATGCGCTTGCATATAGGAGCTGTCACTTCGGACATGCGTCTCCTACATACAATCCCTGGCGACGGAAACCCTTCGCCTTGACGGGAGACCATGGATGTCACTTATATGATCCTCCACCTCGTATTTAAATTTTGTAATTAATTATCGTGAATCATATTCACATAATTAATTCTTCCAAGGGAAATACACATCTATTCAAAATAGAGTGTTTATTGGATATGATTAATTTAATCATATTAAATTAATCATTAATCCAATCATCAACAAACATGTCTTTTACTTGAATAGTAGGTATAATCTCAAAATACGTATTATTCGAATTTTAATAATTAGAAAAATACATATTGTCTGTCTCCGGTATTATACAGTCCCTACCCGCTATCATGGCCAGTACCGACGAGAGTGGGACGGACCACATACGTTGCAACCCGCGACCCCAATGCTCTCCGACTAGGCACCACATCCGCCTCGGGAAAGGATAATACCAGATAGACCATCATGTACTTTGAGATGTTCATCGGTTTTTCAACCGAAATTATACCATATAATATAAATCAAAACATTTTTTATTATAAGGAGATTTGCTAGACAAATCCCCAATCCTATTCAAGCAAAAAGGGTTTTTCATGTAAAAGTTGTCCTACAACTATTGTAGGATAAACTATAGTTTTCATGAAAGCAATGTTTGTTGATGAAACAATGATCAAGATCTAATATCTCATCATTGTGGTTTAGGCAAGTGTCATTCAATGAAATAACTATTTCTTTAAATATTTCACAAATATTTATTACTAATTATTCCAGAAAATTAACAATTAATTTTCATCATGATAATTGAATGACATATCACAAGGTTCAAGATCAAAATTGTTAATTTCCAGCAGTAACCCCCAATCACTAAAATTAACTTATCTTGATCAATTCAAATCCAAAAAATGCAAACTCAGTTTCCAAAGATTTCCTATTTGATTTATTGAAGAACCCAAGTGATAATTCACGCATTTCAAGGCGGATTAAAACCGTAATTATATCATCAATTACGTTCAAATCCACAGTTCCCGCAAAAGTGAATATAGTCATATTCAAAAAGTCATATCTTGAGCAAATAAAGTCCAAATTTAGTAAACTCAAGTCCTATGGTTTCCTTGTTTAATGAGGAACAAAATAAAATTGAAAATTTCGTGTTTAAACATTTTAAACAGTACAGAAAAATTCAATTAGACAGAGGTGCGAAAATTGAAATGCAGTAAAAATTTCGCAACCCTTTCAAGAACCAAATCGTCTAAGGTGTATGGAGCATATCCAAAACCTTATTCAACCTGGCTCTGATACCACTTGAAGGATATTGTGAATCCTTAAGCGCATCACGGAAGCGTGACGATCGCATCGTATGCAATCGGAGCAACTAGTACTAGATGCTAGATGCAGCGGAAATTAAAAAATTTTAACTTTAAAGATGAAACCACATGATCACGAGAACACTTCTCGGATCGTTTCATCAAATCACAAAGTACAAGGAATACCTCTTGAAGCGTGGTTGTGATCGCGAGATCCCAAAGTAGATATCCTCCTATCTTAAGTCCGACCCACGGAGAATGCGCTTGCGGGCACGATGATGAGTCGCGTCCTTCCCGCAATCCTTTGACGAAGATCCAAGCGTCGAGGCGCAGAAAAATGATCTCCTTCCTAATACACAAAGTGGACGACCACTTGAATATTAGGGAGACCCCACGAGAATGAGAGAGAGAGAGAGTAGAGTTCTTCAACTCAAGAATGTTGTAGTTTGGAAAGGCTACCCTAGCCCTCCTTTTATACTAGTTTAGGATCCAATGGATCTCAATCCATGAGACACATGGATCCAAGGGCTATGCTTGGTCCATGCAAAATCAATGGCTATGATTGTTGTTGGTTAACACCAACAACATTAATTTAAATTAAAAAATGTTGCAACATTATCAACATAATTTAATTTAACATTAACTAATTAAGAGATAATGTGATAAATAAAAATGGAGTCAACCAACCACCCTCAAAAATAGGGGGCGTCACCCATGAACAATTCATGGGTGACGCCACCTATGCATGGTGGTTATTTGGCTCCCTTTTATTTATTTTATTATTTCTTAATTAATCACAAAAATATTCACCAAATTAATTCCAAATTAATTTGTGAATATTTCAATCATGCCATTGAATATTACGTGAATCATATTCACAACCCAAACTAATTAGTAAATTGCATTTCCAATTAACTAATGAATGTGAATCCAATCCACATTATTAATTAACAAATGCTATTTACATAAATTCTCTCTCTTATATATGTATATTATAAATCACATTTATAACATACATATATCATGGATAGTGTTATCCACATTCTCTTAATCCTTGATAATTAAATCCAATTTAATTATCTTAGATAATCATTTTCATAATATGAATCATATTCATATTTAAGCTTGATAATTAAATCTCATTTAATCATCAAGTCCTTGCTTGGATATTTCATCAAAAGAATTATTCTTGAACCTTTTCAAGAATAATGTGCTTTCTCCGTAGATACTTGGAGATAAGGACATGGCGATTGTATTATTCCATGTATAGTGACTTGGATGTTGAGATATTATCTCAAATCCAGATCGAACGAACCTCCCACAGATGCTTGATTAAATCAAAACCGCAAATCTAATCTTCTCATTGAATCTGAATCCCATTCAGACCAATGTCCAACACTTGGACTAAGATTGGATTGCTTCTCTACTGAAAGGAGTCACTAAAATCCAGACCTGTTTCATCACTCCCTCGGAATGGAAGCGTCATGGATATACAATCGTTTATGATCACATCACCCTTCAGGTATTCCCAATACCTGTACATCCTGCATACTGGAAGACCCATGATCAACCCGAATATCAAGATCATTTTATACTGTCTTCTTCAGGGTTTAATCATTAAGTTTCTCAATCTTGGTCATTGGGATTTGGTATCGATCATATGCTTTCCCAAAGCATATATCATACCTTCAAATTCATGTCATGCTTCCAAAGCACGACGACCATGCATGGAATTTGATCGGTCCCAATACCTCATGAGTGAGCTCATGTCTTCCGGTTCACAAGTGAACCTGTATGATCCCTTTGAGAGATCATATTGCTCATATACCCTTATATGTACACCAGCTCGCCGGTGTATAGACCTTGGTTAGGTCATCAACCTATTGGTCTGACAAATGTACATACTCAGATATATAGCAATATATCTGTCTCCTGTCAAAGGATGCGTGCCTATGCTGTGACAGCATTCAACATAGGACTTAGGTTATCTCGATCTCATTAGGTCAACCCATTGACCTAACTAATCTGACACCTCCGAATCACAATTCCCATGCAGAGGACCTGCATCAAGAGGTCGGTCAGATATCAGCCTATGTGAGAAAGGATTGCCATCTCCTACTCAGGCTGGAGATCTCCACTTGACATTTATTTAATGGTGCTTGATGAGTCCTCTATCTAGCTCTTTAGATATTCATCCAAACACCAGCCTCTATGATTCATTTAATGAATCAACAGCTATATGATCATCAAGCTGGCCATGATACATAACCCTAATTGTACAGAGGGACCTTTTAGTGCATTCATTCATATAATTTCAGAAAGGGAGTGAAACATCAATAACTTTTATTGATAAACTTAAATATTACAATAACATTTATTGTGAGAATGCTTCGCCCAGGGCTCACAAGTCTAACACCCCCCCCCCCCCCACACACACATTATAGATAGATTCTTTTAACAATGGTATGTGGATCATAATTAGTGTCAGAACATGATTATCAATGTGGTTGCCCTTGATATTCAACCTCTCGTCCTTTGAAAGAAGTCGCTAGAAAGCAGTGGCTCACTTTAGAAAGTATGTATGGTTAGAAGCATCAAGACATTCATTTATATCAGTTGAGCAAGGAAGTCTACAGAATTAAGGAAAGGGGAACTTTCTATTGTTGCTTACTATGATGCTCTGAATGCCATATGGGACGAAGACTACTATTGTAATGATACATGGACTAGACTAGTTGATCAAACGAAGTTTTGAAACGGAATCTGGAAGCAAAGGATTTATCTTCTTGTGCGGTCTCAATAGAAAATGTGAAGTGACCCAAGGTCAACTGTTGACAGCTAGAATTGTCCTAGACATTGAATAAGTGTATCATGCCATTGTGTACGAGGAACACAAACGAGCTTCAATGAAGGATGACCATTTAACTATTTTTGAAAAGCATTCCCTATTGACTAAAGGGAATAACAGCAGCTACTAAAAGGAAATAAATGTGTTCACTGCAAAAAAACTTGGCCATGGGATCGATTACTACTTGGAACTTCATCTCTGGAAGAGAAGACAAAGGAAAGAAACCTCTTGTTATGATAGCTAAAGGAAATCGCCTCACTGATAGCCAAATCAATGCCCTTCAGGAGTACGTAAAGAAGATTACCATTTCTTATAAGGGTGGGGATAAAGCTAAATTGGTGAACAAAGCTTTGGCAAACAAAGACAATCATCTTTTTAATGATGAATGGATCATTGATAGTGGAGCCTTAGATCATATGAGTTGGAACTCATTAATATTCCAGGAGTACGAGCTCTCCTTCGGGAGAGTGTGTGTGAATGTTGTTGATGCTCCATGTGATTGTTGTTGGAAAAATGGAGTATACCATTACTCAACAAATTCATTTTGAAAGATACTCTACATGTCCCAGATTTCCCAATCAACTGCTTTTAGTTTATCGTATCATCAAGGACTTGAACTGTAATATAATCTTGGTTGCAAACTCTTGTCCTCGAATTGTTCCATATTCATAAAAGATATAATTGACAACTTTAAGTTGAACAATATCCCTTTCTCTCAAGGGATCAAATAGGAAATATGTTTTTAAATTGATCCATCGGCTATTTTATATGTGACTATGGGTCGAACCAAAACGAAATATTTTTTTCTTGGTAGGTGTAATCCGTTGGATATAGATCCATTTTTTAAATTATTTAAAATCCTTTTTCCTGATCTTGAGGGTATTATAATACCAATGTACCGGGATATCTTATATGTCTCCCCTGGAAATTGGATGTTCTCAGAAAAATTTAAGTTCGATACTTTTTGTCTCCTCTCATACCAATCTGTTTACTCGATTTCTTATATTTAAAGTCATTTGTTTGCCATCTCAAATAATACTATTGTTAGGACCATTATAAGCGATGATCCATGTAAGATTTGTACTTCTTCAGGAATGAAAAAGCAATCTACTTTCATTTGATATTTTAGATTAAATTTGTTTGTTCTTCAATACTTAATCAAATCATATTTTTTAGAAATTGAATCCACCACTATGGTACCATATTAATTGATTCCCGTGTTGTTTCTTATGTACGGAGATTCATAACAATGAGCAAGAATATTATTTCTACGTAAAATGTTGTTTCTGGATATTTCTATCGAAATACCAAAGCGAGGTATTAAATCTTTCTCACACTCTTTATCAGAATAATATTCGCATTTGATCATAATCCAAAATGGAAAGTGTTCGGTTGGAACATGAAACATGACTGAATTGATCTTGCTTACTCTTCGTAATGGAAGAAGGAATGAGACTCTCAAGGAGGGAAAATATCGAATTACCTGGAAAGAACTAAACGATGAGCCGTATGAGGTAAAAATCTCATGTACAGTTATGTAGAGTGACATTAAGGTGACTTAGTTGTCTACCTTCCATTATCACCCCCAAAAAAACCATACTTGGCCTTACGTAAAGTTTCCAAACCCTCTAAATTTGAAATCCTTGCTTATATAAACGGGATCATCCATAATTAACAAGAACATTTTGTAGTGTATGTATTGTTAAATTGCCCCCATCAAGTATTTTATATGTGACTACGAGCTGAACCAAAATAAAATATTTTTCTTGGTAGCTGTAATCTATTGGATGTATATCTAATTTCACAATTTTTTATATTTCTTAGAATTTTTTTCCTGCTCTTGGGGATATTGAAAATCCACTGCTCGTGGATATATGCAAGACTTAGAGACGACGGAACAGATTAGAATTAGTTTGGTTGTTGATGGCCTCTACTGCTGCTAGGAAGATCTATGATTGGGTTGCTGCTACTAATAAATGGGATGAGGTGAATTTACAAAAGTCAAAACATTGGCATGCGCATCGTGGTCACCCTATATTTACTACCCTTTGCTATTTATTTCTTACTTTATGCAATAAAGATAAAACTGATGTTCGCATTTGTGAGGTATGCCAACTATCTAAGCACGTGATGTCTATCCCATTTCAAAAAAATAGTAGTAAAACAATATTTAAAATTGTTCACTCTCCTGCAAATGTGAAGAGTCAGGGGGTCATCACTAGTTTATTACCTTCATTTATGACTTCTCAAGATATACTTTTGTTTAACTATTGAAGAGTAGAAGCGAGGTTCATAGTGATGTGAAAAAAAATTATTTGCATGATAGTAAATCAATACTCAATGACCGTAAAAACTATATGGACTGATAATGCAAGGGAATACCTCGAAGGATCTTTAAAGGTTTTTCTTGAGGAGAGAAGCAATATTCATGAATAATCGTGTAGATATACGCCCAGGAAAAATGGGGTTGCAGAGAGAAAGAATAATCGCATGTTGGATGTGATTCGGGCACTTCTCTTCTAGAGGAATGTACCACGGTATTTTTCGGGTGAGGCTATCATTACCACTGCATATCTTATTAGCCGAACCCCCTCTATTGTGATTGGGAGGAGGACACCCTTCCCCATTGTTCATCCTGACAGAGCATCCTTTAGTCTAGATCCTCGTGTGTTCGGTTGTGTTAGCTTCCTTCACAATTCTAGGCTCGGTTTAAAGAAACTTGATTCAAGCCCTGCAAAATGTATTTCCCTTTGTACTCTATTACTCAAAAGGGTTATGATTGTTCTTACCCTGTTAGGTATTGACTTCATGTGAGCAAGTATGTTACCTTTCTTAGGAGACCGATTTTACTTTCCCAGGAATGCTCTTCAGATGAAAACTCTCAGAATGAGTAGTACAAAAAATAAAGAGGTGTATCTTCTAGGTTATGATTTTTATGGAAAATTCTCTATAAATGAAACAAAAAAACTTGTAGAGGATGAGGAGCATTTGGCAAAGTGTATAGCAGACACAAAACTTAACTGATATGATAGAGGTCGAAGACTGGTTAGCTCCAAACCATGATCCCAATCTCTCCTCACATGGTCTAAGTCCTATATGCATGGTAAGCGACTCCTCTATCTTTAGTAGTCCTTTGGGTGCATCTTCTCATGATGTAGAAGTATCCCCTTGGTGGAGTGACCAGTGATGGTGGAGATCTGTCAGATAATCATACCATTGCCACAAGAAAAACTGTTAGAATCATCCGGGCCTCTAGTTGGTATCCTATGGACCAGTTTTTCTCTTATGTCAAGGTAATCCCTAGACATAAGCATTATTACTCAATTGGTTACTAACGATGTTCTAAGAACTTTCAATGAAACTTGAAGTGATCCTAAGTGGATGAGTATCATGAATGAGGAGATGAACACTCTGGTGAAGAATGATGCCTAAGATGCAGTGCATGTTCCAAAAGAGGTATATCCGATTGGACAAAATGGTTATACACAATTAAGTGCAATGCTAATAGTAAAATTGATAGATTTAAAAGCTCAATTAGTTGCAAAAGGGTACAACCAAAAGTATGGGATTTACTATCTGGAGACTTTTGCTCTTGTGGTGAAAATGAACATTGTCAGAGTCATTATTTGCATGGTGGTTCAGTTTTTCATGGAAAATATATCAACTTGATGTTTAAAATGTATTTTTGAATGCAAATCTTCACAAAGAAATCTATATGAGGATGCCTCATGGACATGAAGAGCTAGGTAAGTGTTGCAAGCTAAAGAGGGCCTTATACGATCTGAAGTGGTCATCTCGAGGCTGGTTTGAAAGACTTCATGGTCTGATGATCATGAGTGGGCACACTCAGAAAAATGAGGATTATACTCTCTTTGATTAAATAAATGGGCAACCCTTCTAGTTTACGTTGATGACATGATTCTCACAGGTGAGGAAATATCTAGTATAAATAGGGGTTCTTGCAACATAATTTGAGTGAAAGGACCTAGGACACATGCGCTATTTCTTGGGATTGAAATGACTAGGTCTCCTGATGGAATGTGTTTGAATCAACATTAGTATGTTCTTAATGTGCTAAGGGATTCTGGCATGCTCGGATGCAAGCCTACCTCCACCGCTATAGAGATGAATCGCAAACTAAGTAAAGTCGGTGGAGAACCTCTCGATGACGAGAAGAAGGGAAGATATCAAAGAATGTGGGAAAAATGAATTACCTTATCAAAGAATTGTGGGAAAAATGAATTACCTTACGCTCAGTAGACTTGATATAATCTACGTTGTGAATATTGTCAGTCAATTTATGCATGCTCCCACCACTAATCATGCCCATGTTGTTAACATAATTCTTTGTTATATGAAAAGATTCCCTGGTCGAGAACTCATGTTTAGAAAGCATAGATCGGTGCGTATCGAAGCCTATACTAACACATATTGGGCTAGCTCCATTGATGAGAGAAGGTCTACTTTGGGATACGCCGTGTGTCTTTGTGGTAACAGTTGTTTGGAGGAGTAAGAAGCAAAGTGTGGTCTCAAGATCTACTGCTAAAGCGGAATATCATGCTCTTGTTAATGGTGTTGCTGAGATCTCTTGGGTAAAACTTCTCTTGGAAGAGATGGGCATTGTCTTTGTTATGCTGATGATGATTTGTGACAACAAGGATGCAATAAGTCTAGTAAAAAAACTAGTCATACACAATAGAACTAAACTCTTGGAAATTAATTGTCATTTCATCCGCTAGAAAATTGATGCTGGATCGATTTGCCTTCCGTAAGGACTGGACATCAAGTCGTGCACCTTTTACAAAGGGATATCCTACAGTGCAATTTGAATATGTATGCTCAATTTGAGAAGGAGTGTTGAGTTATATAGCTAAACAAGTCTTTGGGGTGAGGGATCGTTTAGCCACCTTCTATATATTGTACTCATTCCCTCTCCTTTGAGATTAAGTTTGAAAAAAGATGTATGCCCTAATCTCAAGAAAAGGAGATTATGGTGTGAGTGTTTTCCCGTGGATTTTCACCCTTAAAGGTTTTCCATGTTAAATCATTGTGTTTTTGTATGATTGTTTGTGTGCTTGGTTTCTACGATCACGAACATTCCATCTTTCTAGTTTTAAGTGTGGAACAATGATTGTCCTGAATTTCTACATTTAGTTGTGTCTATTTTCATTCAGTATATGTGAAAGTATAGACCGATGCCTCTAACGGCTGCTTGTTCCTTGTGGACGATGGTTCATGCAGTGTCCTTTAACTACCCAATCTCCTATGACAAATTAGATTTTACCTCATTAAGAAATAGCTAGATATTTTAAATCCAGTAATTAAAAAATCCCACGTGTAGATATAGATTTAGGCTCTAACCTAGACGTTGCACGTACGCATAGGTTTATATCCAAAGTATAAAAAAACAACCTCTTCACCTGGTCCACTGTGGTGTCTTTCTGAAACTTATGAGAAATAAGCCAGCAATACCATTGATGATCGTTTTGATTTAGTTATCAAAGGAAGAGATAACAACCAAGGTGAATGAAAAAGAAGAACTAATTTTACGTTTTTCAGGTGATTGCAACATTTTCAAATAGTACAAGCTCTTACAAATGAAAAGAAATTGTGAAGATTATTTTCATTTTCTATAATTTTTATACTGAGATGAAAGAAGACATAATTTAGTTAGACATCAATAATGACTCCAGATGATAAAAATAATAATATGCACAAAGTTGTGGACTATCTAGCAATGATGTCAAAATAAAAATGTGAAAAGCATGTGTGTGTAAAATGTAGATTGTGTTGTTTATGTGCATACATGACATGGGGTCATTGTTTGTACCCCAGCCTCGGTTCCCATCCATGAGTTGCCCCCTCCTCCCTTTAGTCATCGTCCAGAGAGGGGAGGAAGCGGCTGAAGTGACCGACGACGAAGGCATGCAGTGTGTGGCAAGGAAATTGGATGATACAAAAGAGGAGATGGCAGCTCTCTTGTGGGGACGGAGATAAAGTTGGGAGCAGAGGGTGTAAACGTACCGACCCTGAACGAACTGACCTTTTTTAGGTTCGGTTTGTTTATGTAATCGATCCTAAACATGTGTTTAGATTCGGTTCTTTATTTTCGAATCGAATCATAATCCAACTTTAATTTAATTGAATCTAACCTGAGCGAATATTGAACTTTAATATTTCGTGACAACAAGAAGTGGAATCAAACAAAATGGTGAAGACAATATATAGGAAAAAGGAATATGTGTTTGATTTGTAGGAAATTACATGTTTAACACCTCCATCAACCATTGATATGTCTCAGGATCAACAAGTGTATGCGCATGTGCCATGAAACATGTGTGTGTTGATTTCTCGAGATAAATGAATTGTTGAGAGATGATGAACATAAAAGTTACGTGCAGATGAGCTGCAAGTTGAAGATCCCTATCCTCGTGTTTCTGTGCATGTAATTAGAATAATAGTCACTCAATTGTTTTCTTCTTTATCTCACTTTGCTTCATCTTCTAAAAAAATAATAAGGATTCTTATCTTTGAAAAAAATGTAATATATTTTTATATCCTCCTCAATGTTTATGTATGTATGGTTTTCACTCAATATTTATTTATGTATGGTTTTCCTATAAAAGGCATATAGTATTCTAAAAAGCATGTAGTATTCATACACACACATATCTATGTATGTATGTATGTATGTATGTATGGGTTTAATGGGGTTGCCCCCTTGTGGCAGCCAATATGGCAGCAACGTCTTTTTTTCGACTATTTTTTATATTTTTTGAAAAATATCACCATATATATATTCATCTATATATTTCTCCTATATGTCATTCGAATTTCATCAGAAATAGATACTCATATGCCCTCCATCTAGAACAAGTTGATTACAACAACGTTTAGACCGTTAAAATTACATGTTTTAGATGGAGGGCATTAGAGTCTCTGTTTCTGATGAAATTCAAATGGCATATTGGATGGATATATAAATAAATATATATGATTTTATTTTACAAAAAAAATTACGGAAAAAATGGAGCAGGGGCAGCCCCATTTTTTCCTATATATATAGGAAAAAATGGGGCTGCCCCCAACATGGCTGCCCCCGCCCCATTTTTCGGCATTTTTTTTATTTTTTTTTGAAAAATAAAACCATGTATATTCATCCATATATCCCTCCTACATGCCATTCGAATTTCGTCAGAAACAGAGACTCCTACGGCCTCCATCTCGATGGTATCGATTTAAAAAAATCCTGTTACCGTTAAAAAATTACTGTCCGGATGGAGGCCGTAGGAGTCTCTGTTTCTGACGAAATTCGAATGGTATATAGGAGGGATATAGGGATGAATGTAAATGGTGTTATTTTTCAAAAAAAAATAAAAATTTTGCCCAAATAAGGCGGGGGCAGCCACATATGACCCATATATAAATATATATATATATATATAGGAAAAAATGGGGCTGCCCCCGCCCCATTTTTCGGCGTTTTTTTTATTTTTTTTGAAAAATAAAACCATGTATATTCATCCATATATCCCTCCTACATGCCATTCGAATTTCGTCAGAAACAGAGACTCCTACGGCCTCCATCTCGATGGTATCGATTTAAAAAAATCATGTTACCGTTAAAAAATTACTGTCCGGATGGAGGCCGTAGGAGTCTCTGTTTCTGACGAAATTCGAATGGCATGTAGGAGGGATATAGGGATGAATGTAAATGGTATTATTTTTCAAAAAAAATAAAAAATTTTGCCCAAATAAGGCGGGGGCAGCCATGTTGGCTGCCCCTAGGGGGCAGCCACATATGACCCATATATATATATATATATATATATATATATATATATATATATATATAGACACAACACACACACACAAAATGAGAAGTAAATAACAAAATCAGTTGTTAATATTGTTAAAAAAGTTGTTAAAGTTGTTGTTTTTTTTATTTTTTTATATAATTATAAAAAATTTCTGACTTTTTCTATCAATTTAATTCGTATTGTGCATGAAGAGGAAAAAAAAAGAGTTGATGTAATTTATGCACTAATTGAGGTCGAAATGCGTAGATTTCCACTCAGTTTTCGCTCAATTTAAACATGTGAGCATGGTAAATCATATATTCATCAACAAGGGACATGGAAGATGAACATTTCAAAGGATCGAGGGATTTCCTTATGAAGTTTTGCATGATTTCGTGATAACACTGTCCCCAAGCTAACCAGTCTTCCAAGATGTATACTGCAAATTCCACGGATAGAGATTATATATTCATCGTTTTTCTAAAAAGAAAAAAAAAAGATAACCCACATTTATTTGGGGTTGGAATTGAATAACTCAAGACTCATATAAGGTTATTCCCCGAAAATAAGAGATGTCGTGCATACCAAACTAATCCTTTATAAAGTATTTCTTTTTCCCAACTTCAAATCCTGACATCGCTCTCAATAATATATGAATCCCAATATTCGAACTTATTGTCAACCTACTAAGACAGCAAATCGTGACATCGAAGTGATGCTCGGAGTTGATGATGACGCATCTCAATTATTCGGATTTTCAGTTTTGCTTCTACGTCTGCAGTTCCATTAAAGTGCTAAAAGTCAAATAGCTTAAATGCATTAAATAAATAAGCCAATGTCGTAGTCATTTATCGCTCTAGATACCGATCCAATCCATGTCATATAACCGTTGACTTTAATCGAATACGTCGTGTACGGATCCAAATAAAAATCAGACTTTAATCGAATACGTCAAACAGAGACCCCCAAATAAAAATCTCAAAGTTTAAGCTATCAGTCCGTCACCATCGAAATTTAATTAGGCTGTCAAGTCACAATCGAAGTGTATGCTGTTGCAACCATTTGAAGCTCATCTTCTAACGATATTATTGTCATTTCTGCGACTAAGATAACTAACACAAAATTCTAAAAAATGTATGTGGAAATGAGCAATTCAGTGAACTTGATATGGATAAAGTTCTTGATGACGTAATAGTTCATGCTTGGGCATATACCACAAGACTCCATTGTATAATTTGTCCAGAAAAAGAAATGATGACGGAAAATATGTGTATGTGTATATGTGTGTGTGTATATATATAGCATTTTACGTGTTTCTCCTTATTAAGTATGCACTATCAAATAACTTGCTAGAAATTTGTCGCATTTTAGCGGAATTTTTTTGGTAGCTTAAACGTTGAACTTGTATTTTTGCGGGTTTTTTTTCTCTTTTTGTAGGTTGATTAATTTATTTTGATGAATGAAACGACCTTTTTCTGAATAAACATGCATTATCATTATACCCACGTTGGTAAAATTATTGTTGTACATAAATCACACAAACAATGTGATTTGCAAGTACAAAAAATTGAAAGCAAACTAGTGAGAACATTGGAGAAAATTGGTCTGGAACGAAAGGGACACATCAAGAGGGTTTTGACAAAGTTAACAAAAGTGGAGCGCATCAACTTTGTACAATCAACACCAAGAAGGGCCACCCAATGCCTTGTCAAAAAGCAAGCAAAGGATGGATATAGATTTCATAGCACAATCATCTATTCTATCCCTTATTCTTATTCTTTATTCTTCCCCTGCAAACCAAACAACAAGTCTGGATGATGCTCTTTTGCATTGCTTACTTTATCCTTTTGCTTCTTCTTTTCTTTGCTTTGCATGTGTGTACCTATACAAGTATGACAGGGGGTATCTTGACTTGTACTTCGATTCCGGCAAATTGAGTCTTATAAGTGAATCTTTTCCTCTTGGGGTTTTATGCATGCCCTTGTAAAATTTAATAAGAATAACTATCCTTGTAAACTATCATATCTAAATTGTTCATCTTTAGGAACATTACCAACTTTTACAACTTGGCCCTTTTGATGCAAAGTTAAAATTAAGCTTGACACTAATAGTTCAATTTGATAACTGAAAATTGAACTTGTTATCCAATTCACTGCAAGTCATTTTCACAACTCCTCTTAATTTTCCACCCTTTTTAGAAAAAGTTCAAGTTCCATCATCTAATATAAAGCAGTACAGTAAGGCAACATTTAGATTGAACAAAACATTCAGATCTATAACTATAAGAAGACGAGGAGGAATCACTTTACCTGTCAGGCATCCGACACAACAACCAAAAGGGAAAAATATACCATGAAGGAACAATTTTGTTTTAACAATGGAATGACAATACATTATGGACCTCAATTAGAAGAACACTCAAGTTCATTTCAAAACCTTTAAAAGTCTTTCAACGTCATTCCTGAGACTCACCATACAACCCCAATCTTAGCCTTAAGTTTCCAATAGTCATCGTTTTTGGATGTTTTTCATTTGTTTGAAAGAACGAGGAGTGTGAATGGAAGAACTGGAAGAACTTGTTTCTGAAATACTTCTTTCACGTAATTACATCTACACAACTGGTGCTCCCATGGCTCGGCTTCAATTTTGCACAAATAGCACCTATTTAGGGATTGTATTCTCCTATGCTAAAGAATATCCTACATATCATGTTTACTATGCAACAACAATAAGAAGAAAAAATAAGAAATTTTGGGATATTTCCAAAGCATCTGTGAAAGCTCAAAATTCAAGCACTATGTTGGAAAATAGTATATACCATTTATTTAAGGAGGCATTTGATGATCTGTGATTCATAAACTTAATACAAGAATTTTAACTTGAATCTCTATTTAAAACGCCCCCCAAGTACCTCTAAAATCAATTAATTAACAATAGATATTGCAATAAAAATAGACTAATAATATATGTATCTTGTAATAAGTCCATAAAATATATCTTAATAAAAGCCATAAAAATAAGGAATTGTAACATATATAAATTCACATGTAAATAGGCTAAACTTCTTGTTTTTCTAATAAATTCATGTTAACTCCGATTGATATGAAATAACTCTATTATGTACATATCATCAACCGAAATGAATAAAAAATGCTAAAATGCCGTAAACTCAAATATCTTCTCCGTAGAATCTCCTTTTAACCTGTACTCATTTCTGAACTAATGTGCATTCAATTCTCTATAAAATAAATCAAATTTAAAATAACCAGAGTTTATTTGTGGAACTTGAATTTTAGGACCACATTGTACATTGCATATATTTAATAAATTTAGCATGTTATTTCTTGCACAAAAATAATCCTTTTTAATTTATTTTTATTTAGTTTCTTTACTTTATGTTTTAATAAAATCCATAAAAATTAAAATCCAAAAAATTGTTGAAACCAGAGATGATGTCTTATCCATCTGTATATATTGTATATTTTTTCCTTTTTTTATTTTTATTTCACTTTCTTACCAACTAAAAATCCAAAAAGATTATATTAATATTTTATTTATAGTATTTTATTTAATTTTATTTTGTAAATACTTTTAATTAAATCCAAAAATAATAGAAAATGATATTTTAATCCCTTAAAATGCCTTAAAAAATTATAGAGTAAATCACACAAAAGTCTCTAAACTATATACCCGACTTTAATTTCATACCTGAACTTTCAAAAGGTAACATTGTAGTATCTAATCATTAAGATTTGTCTCAATGTGGTCCTTGACTATTGAGATCCGGTTGACCATTTGGTTTTTTTAACCTTATACCACGACAACTCAATACAACATTAAGACAAATCTTAAAGATTGGGCATCACATTGTTACCTTTTAAAGTATATGTATGACATTGAAATCAAGTGTATGATATGGTTTCAAGACTTTTGTGTAATTATGTAAATTTATATATTGTGCATCATTTTTATTTTGGATTTGATCTTCATGAAACATGTAAATCTCATTGAGATCAACAAGTTTTCGAAGACCATTTTTTTATTTTGAAATCATTTTTTCATTTTGTATTTAGCCTTTTATTTTCTAGTCAACTTTGTTATGTGTCAACAACCACTTGGCCTATCTTCATTGGTCTCCACCCCCTCTTTACTCCAACTCAAACACTCTATTGACACCGGTCAACCCTTCATGCCTCAGCCATTCACATGTTGCCACCTGACATCAGGAGGTTAACCTTGGATTAGCATCTGCTTCCTTCATCTTTCCCAGGATTGTGACCGCATATCGAACTTCCCACTCTTCTTCAACATAAGAATCCGTGTTTCCCCACATAGTTGGAGCCAAGACGCACTCCCTAAATGCTACCCATATCGCCTACTTGCCCATTCCATGATTATCCACTCATCCCACTGATGAATCTACGATTCTCATTCTTTATTCTTTTATTTTAGCTTTATCTTTTAGCAAAAACATCTATAAATTGGTGTAAATACAATAATTTATCATTGCGCATGGCTTTGTTAATAGTGCATAATTAGCACTCATTTTCTAAAAATAAAAGAATAAGAGAAAAGAAAAAGAAAGATGTATTTAGAATAAATATAGATTGGCTTAAATCCAGAGAGAACGTCAAACCTTGACCTGATTGACAAGAAATAAGTGGAGAGAGATAGGGTGCATTGTATATTATGCATAAAAGACATGTACCAATAAATATCCATATTTACTTTACATTGTGTGAATACCATATTACTTTTGAACACTTATATATGACCCTAATAATAAAATAAAAATAAAATCAAAATAAAAAAAGACAATAAAATAAAAATAAAATCCAAAGTTCACTATACAAAGGCCACATGTATATCATGTATACATTACTTATTTATTTAACCCTCTTATTAACTTCACAAAATCAAATAAAAATCATCGTGTACCATTCTATTTATTTTGTAAATAAATAAAATATAAAATAAAACATATTTTCTAAAAAAATTAAAATAAAAAATCATGTATATAATATATATGTATATTATACCTGTACATAATACTACATACTGTATATACCTTGATAAATTAATTTATAAAAATAATTAAAAATCACATAAAAATAGTTTACAAAATAATAAATATTTTCCATTTCATACGTGTTTATTTTAAAATCATTTACTATTTATATTTAATATTCTTTTATTTTGTAAATCTCAAATTTTGATTCGTCTACGTCAGAATGTTGACTCCGGTCAACCTCCTCCTTCAACAAGGTCGACCTGACTTCTACTCACCGGAGTCTGCCTTCTCTAATTTTTCCCGATCGAACCCGACATCCATTCACCTCAATTTCACCGCTCAACTGCTCTCCTAGGATCTGTGATCCTCACGGATCCTTAGGCGTAACCGGATCTGCCTAGGGTTTCGTAGTGAACTTCGATCTTTCTAGACCGTTGGGCATCCCTATATAATGTTCTCTCCACCTCCGAAGCTCGGTAGCTCATGCCTTGCCTTTTTCTTCTTACCTAACCACCTTTAGCAAAGTGACAACAAACCCGAGGAGCTTTCGGAGTGAAGTTTTGTGGCTTCTTAGCCGAAGCTCACTAACATGGCTGGAGACCCGCCGCATGCAACCTCTTCCGTTGTCTGCATCAGAATTGAGGCAAGGACCCCCACCTCTACCTTGCCTGACGTTGTTAATTCCATCAGGAGCCTCAAGTATCCCCTTTCCATGCTTCTTTTCCCGCTTCATTCCGATTCCATTTACCATTTCCGTCGCACTTCATCTTCTCCGACCACCGGGTCTGGAGCTCCGTCATATACTTCCACCCGCACCGATTGACTTGCCAACTCACCCATTACCATATAACGCGACGTGATCACCTTAGCCTCGACATTACGGTCGAGATTAAGATCTGACCTCCATCTCTCATGTACACCGGAGCTCATCCCTTCTCTTCACTCATCCAAGAAATAACGTGACCGGAGCTATGCCTATGAGTCTATCTTCCCCTTGCAGGTACCCTCACGCACCAATACAACCGATTCGAGCTTCATTTTGGGTGGCAGAGCAGCTCCAGGCGAAGCTCCACCTTGCCAATCATACAACCATCATTCCATTCATCGGAGCTGCCGACTCGACACAGAACCCTTCCACGACCGTGCTGGACCCTTTAGCCTCTTCATCAGAGCAGCAGATCTCCCTCCATACTCAGTTGAAGTTCGCCCGCGCCCTGTTCTTCCAGCCACCTCCTTAGTCGTCCGATCAAGAGTTGAGTCCCATATCTGATTAGGACCGTATGAGCATGCCTTATTCTTGATGGTCTGATCAGATTCTAGGGCGAATCTGAGCTGCACACCTGATGAACCTCGATTTCATCATGTTAAAATCCATATATTAGTCCCCTAAAATTATCAATAAAAACCAGAGTAAACACTATATATATATATATATCTTGGTTCTAAAATAAATTTAAAATACAACAAAATACAAAACAAAAATTGCAGTGTTTCTATCCTTTAAAAAAATGCTACCAAAAATATTTCTCCTCTTGTTAAACTAATTTTGTGTTTTTTATCAACATGAAAATTATAGATCTCATCAAGATCTACAACTTTCATGTTTTGAGTTTTTTCGAATTCGTCCTCCTTTATTTCTTTTTTATTTTTCTTTTATTTTTTACATTCAAATAAATATCATTAGTCCATGTGGCTCCTTCTGGTTGAGCCACGTGGCCCGCCTCCTTTTCGCCACCTGCCACCTTTTTTCCAACCGTCCGATCGCCTTTAGACCACCTTCATCTCCACCTTCCATCTGTGCCTTTTTCTAGCCGTCTGATCTAATCTCAAAGCAAATCCGCACGGTTAGCCGCCACCCGTTCACATCCATACTATCAGACCTCGGATCGGATCGCCACCCTTCGATCGGTGCCTCTAGATTTAATCTGAAGTGCTCACTTCCTCTTGTGTCGCAACTGTAGGATCACTAGATCTAATGGTCAAGCCATCATCTCCCACCTCCAGCCATCCCTCTCTCTCTCCCAAGTCCACCACGAAAGCATGTTGCCCCCTTCCCATTTTTCTGACCTCGATGACCACCTCCACCACTTTCTGAGCATGACCCCTCCAAGTCATAACTTCCACCATCCCCGCATGCTACCTAACATTTGTCCTTCCCACTTCTTATGGTCAGCGCGAGCCCATAAAGTCCTTCATCCCACGACCTGCACCTCCGCCCTTCCGCCTTCAAATATGCCTCATCCGCCCTTCATACGTTTTGTCCACCTTTACGAGGGCCAAATCCCCACGTCTCTTCTCCCTCTGGTGATAGCGGAAAGGGGAATTGATGATGCGACGATGGAGATTGAGCTCTGATGTCAACTCTTATCCATGGTAGGCCACGCTCCGGTCCTAAGCACGCCAGCGAGATGCTCCTCATGGCTGGGGGAGTCCTACGAAGATCGGAGCACCTCCAGGTGCTCAACCCAAGCCACCCTCCCCCGTCTCGATCTCAAAATGAGTATCATCTTCCCTTCCTTCTTGTTTCTCCCATTTAATTAGGTGCTTACACACACTCTCATCCTCAATTGCTTACCTCATGAGCTCTGCCTCACCTCACTCATCTTCACCGTACCCTTCACACATCTCTCCTCTCCGTCAGAACCTCCAGTCGCCTCGCTGGAGAAGAACACCCAAGGCTGCCATCTTCTTCACCCACACGGCCTTCCATCCATCTCATCACACTCACACTCTTAACACTTGCTTGCTTCGGCTATTCCCACTAACAATTGCTGGTGTTCTTCTTCAATATTCGGAGCCTCGTCGGGGCTGATTTCACAAGCTCTGCCTTCGGCGTGGGGTTGTTGCTAGCCACCTCCAGGCAGTCCAGTACCTTCCCCGTGCTACGACTTTGGTGGCTAGGCTTCCAGAAATCTCCATGGATCTTCTATCTGTATGTCTGGTACACAAGCTCTGTGATGGTTATATAGTAACCCATCTTGTATCTGGAATCCCTCTATCTCATTCTTCTCAAGTTGTTATTTCAAGTCTTTAAGGACTGGATCATCCTTCTGTCCTTTCTTTATTTTATCCCAGATCTCTGGTTTGTATCGATGAGGAATAGTTATAGTATCAACACTACTATCAAATGGTTTCCATTCACTTAACGTTGATAGTAAACCCCAGAAGTGGATAGCAGTCACTAACCCAGGTGAATAAGTTCTTCTGCTAAGGGCATCTGCTACGACGTTCCCCTTACCAGGGTGGTAGGAGATAGTGCAAGCATAATATTTCAACAACTCTAGCCATCGTCTCTGTCTCATATTGAGCTCCTTTTGATCAAACAGATATCTCAAGCTTTTATGACCGGTGAAGATTTCAAAAGTAATACCATACAGGTAGTGTCTCCATATCTTTAAAGCGAAAACTACGACAGCTAATTCAAGGTCATGTGTTGGGTAGTTCTTCTCATGTGTCCTGAGCTATCGTGATGCATACGCAACTACCTTACCATGTTGCATAAGAACTGCCCCAAGTCCTTCTTTAGACGCATCAGTGTACACTGTGAACCCTTCACTCCCAGAGGGTAGAGTAAGGATTGGTGCAAATGTTAGGCATTCTTTCAGTGTCTGAAAACTAGCTTCACATGTATCAGACCATAAGAATGAGACCTCCTTCTGAGTTAGTCTAGTCATTGGCAATGTTATTCGTGAAAAGTCCTTCACGAATCTTCTATAATATCCAGCTAAACCGAGAAAAGATCGTATTTCTGTGACATTCTTCGGCCGTTCCCAACTCATCACCGCACTAACCTTTGTAGGATCAACTGATATACCTTCCCCAGAAACAACATGGCCTAAGAAAGATACTTCAGATAGCCAGAAGTCACATTTGTTATATTTAGCATACAGTTTGTTCTCCCTTAGAGTTTCAAGTGCCTGCCTGAGATGGTGTTCATGTAGATACTTATCCTTGGAGTAAATCAGCACATCATCAATAAATACTACTACAAAGTGATCTAAGAATTCCTTGAATACTCTATTCATGAGATCCATGAAGATTGCTGGGGCATTTGTTAGTCCAAAAGGCATGACTAAGAATTCATAATGCCCATATCTAGTTCGAAAAGCTATCTTGGGAATATTTGTATCTTTAATTTTCAACTGATGGTATACAGATCTTAAATCAATCTTGGACCCTGTAACTGATCAAAGAGATCATATATTCTCGGCAGTGGATACTTATTCTTTATTGTCCTCTTGTTTAGTTGTCTATAGTCAATGCACAACCGCATTGACCCATCCTTTTTCCTAACAAATAAGACAGGTGCACCCCATGGTGAAGTACTAGGATGAATGAATCCTTTATCTAATAGTTCTTGCAATTGTACCTTTAACTCTCGTAACTCAGTTGGTGCCATCCTATATGGAGGGATAGAGATAGGCTGAGTATCAGGTATGAGAGAGATTTCAAATTCAACCTCTCGCTCAGGTGGTAATCCAGGTAGTTCCTTTGGAAATACATCAGGAAACTCGCACACTATAAGCACATCTTCTATCATTCTTTCTGACCCTATGTTGAGGATACATAAGCTAAATAACCTTGGCACCCTTGCTCTAACAACTGTTGTGCCTTCAATGTAGAGATATATTTGATATTATCATTGGATGTCTTTCCAATGAACTGGAACTCTATCGAGTTAGGGGTGAAACGTTACTGTCTTTTGAAAACAATCAAGACATGCATGATGCCATTCTAGCCAATCTATCCCTAGGATAAGATCAAAGTCCTCCATTCCTATTAGTAGTAGTGAAACAGACAACTGATATCCCGCTATCAGTATTATGCAATTATCCAGGATTTCTCGGATTATAAGTACTTGTCCTCATGTTCCCTTGATCAGATAGGACTGTTGTACCTTTACTGGTATCTTACCCAAAGTGGGTACTAACCATCGAGCAATAAATGAATGTGAAGCACTAGAATCAAATAAAGTATGTACTGAAAAACCATGAATAGTAACGGTACCTCGTACGACTTTGCCTGAATTGTAGGCTTGTTCTTCAGTAATTGCATTGAGCTAGCCATTAGGAATAGGCAAGCTAGAACCCGCAACACTTTGTGATGGTAGTTGTGTAGGAGGTGCTCCTTTTGAGCCACGACCTCTACCATGTCTTCCTCTGTGTGTTGCTCCATTGCTTGAGGTGGATGTTATATTGTTACTTGGGGTTGATTTAAACCCTGAACCTCTCAACTTCGGACAATCTTTCTTGATGTGGCCTTCCTGATGACAGTAGAAACACACACGTGCTCCTGTTTGAGCTGAAGATCCAGCCACAGAGGTGCTAGCTCCTGCTGCTGAGTCGCGAGGATATAGTGGAGATCTAGAGAAACCCCTTCTTCCTGATAATTCCTGATCCAAGGTCTGTGGTGAGCTTATATTGGAACCGGTTGGATGATAGCGACGATCTCTACGATTATAATGTGCCTTGCTTTTGGATGGTCCACCATTAAAGTGGAAACTTCTTCTTTGGCGGTTTTCATCCCTCTCCATCTTAATACGAGAGGCGATGTCCATTGCTTCATCTACGGATGTGACTCTAAAATCAGCAAGCTTTTCTCGTAAATCTCCTTGAAGACCGCTAACAAATTTGGTAAGACACTCTTGTGGTGAAGATTCTAAAGCTGGTGAATACCGTAGTAGCTCAGTAAAGTGGATATGATAATCTCGTACAGTCTTAGAACCCTGATTCAGAGAAGTCAACTCTCTCCTCTTTAATTCTTCCCAATGAGAGGGACAAAAGTGAGCTCGGAACCTCTCTTCAAAGATATCCCATGGAACAGGATCTGCTAACTTCTTGGAAATCGCTCTCCACCATCATCGTGCATAATCTGCTAGGGAGTAATCAGCAAAGTGCATCCAGGTGTCAACTGGTGCATGGATTATCCTCAACATCCTAGTAACGTCATCGAGCCATAACTCAGCCTCGACAGGTGTCTCTACACCTTTGAATCGAGGAATTTTTCCCTTTCGATAATTATCTAGTAATGTTTGGTGTCTAAGAAGGGCATTCTCCATTACTCCTTCAACCGGAGTAGGAGCAGATTCGGTTGAAGGATGGTAACTAGATTCTTCCTCAGAAAGATGGACAGAACCTTCAATCCTGGCATCCGCAGGCTTAGATGCCTCGGGTCTCTCAGCTTGTGCATTGAGCCTCTCCTGCATGTTGCCTTTGCCCCATGTCTTGGAGCATTGCCATAATAGCCGCTAATTGTCTAGACACGTCTTGGTCTGCCATGATCCTGGGATGAGTCAAGGTCAAAGTTCAGTTTCTATATGTCTTAGCATGATGTACATAAGGGACAATGACTTGTGAATGGTACTGCAGTCAGTTATTAAGATCAAAGGATCTTAATACAACCTTAGTTTTCTGAATACCATTCATAGTTGATAATTACTAAATAAATTATTGGAGTAACCTTGCTCTGATACCTATCTTTCGCAACCCCGATTCCCGGGCTGTCGGATCCTTCCGTATCCGGATCTGGTTACTCAGCAATAATTCATTCAGCAATCACAACTAACATTCAAAAACAGACTGCAAATAAAAATACTCAGAAGGAAAGTATTTCAACACTTTTCCATTCACTAAATAAAGTTCATATGATACATTGTCCCACTATAACCATTTACATGTACATCATCTTGAAAGGAAAATATACAAAAGATTACTAACTACCTTAAAGAGTAAAGCTACTGTGGCTGACTGGATGTCTAGTATGTAAGCTGGATGAATTTTTAAAGTCCTTGCGATGGCTCACCAATACCTGTTGGGTTTTCAATAAATCATAGGATAAAAATTAGCGAATGCTAAGTAACGAAGAAGAGAAAAGCAAACAAATTGTGTAATTTTTCAAAACTTGATATCATAAAAATTTTATTCCTTCTCATTAATTTAAGTCTTATTCCTTTCTATTCCACATCAGGGATTAGTACAGGGGAACCACACCATTCTTGGACTCCGAAGCAGTGGACCCTTCGGGATTGGAGATTGTGTTGATCTTGGTAAGCTTATGCTGCCGCACGTCGCCTCAACCAATCCTCCAATACTACCCTGACAATTTCCTTTTTCTTTTATTAAATAGGGTCTCAATCCTCAGCCTGGAAAATCAAATGAGAAAACCACCCTCGAGGACTCGGTTGCTTAAAACCTCAGGCTAACATTTAATCATATAACGTAACGGCTTTAAATACATGTTATCGTGACCCAACCGCTATTGAACCACCCGTGCCTCCACATGGCACGACCACATCTTCCGTCGTTCAACCCAACGATATTGGCTCTCGGTACCACGCATTGCAAAACATTCATTTTGTGCGCACTTAACATAACAGGGCAACCGTGTACCACCTAGGTAGGGAAACACCAATACGGGTTCCTTCCGACAAACCTACATGTTGCATGCCCGACCTGTAGTTCTACTCCCAGTCATCCTTAACGTGACACACAATCCTTTTCAGGATCCAACTCAAACCACATCAATTTCCATGATGTAATTCTTTCGTTAAGTCTTCGACTTGCATAATCAACAACACTTAGTATAGACTCACATATATATTATTCATAACCATATATACTCGTATTTGTGCCTATTTTAACTCCCAAACCCTAACTTTCAAAGCTAATGCATCAATTTGATGCTTAAATGTTATTTTAGTGGGAATCACAAAGCAATCCTTCAGTCTTTTTTAAAAATAGCCAAAATTAGGGTTCTTCGTAGCAAAGAACACAAAATCAAGAATTCCAATAATTTCGTATGAAAACCCAACAGCAAAAGGAAGGATTTCGTTACCTAATCGAGCTCTCTCTCGTGTATGCAAGGCATTATCGTGTTTTATTTTTAGAAAGGCTATTTTAAGGCTCCTGAAAAGATCGAATTACATTTTCTTATCAAAACGTTAAGAACGTGTCAAGAACGCGAAGAACGAACGAAGAACGCGAAGAACGCGAAGAACACGAAGAACGTCAAGAACATATTTTCTCTTAAAATTTCGGCAGAGTTTCTCCTTATATCGGGACATATTACTCGAAAAATTTCGGCAGAGTTTCCCCTTATATCGGGACATATTTCTCGGAAACTTTCGGTAGAGTTTCCCCTTATATCGGGACATATTTCTCGGAAAATTTTGGCAGAGTTTCCCCTTATATCGGGACATATTTCAAAATAAAAACGAAAAGAGTTTCCTCTATAAAATCAATCGAGAGGAAATAACAACGAAACTGAAAGAATATACTCAAACAACAAGAGATGAAGAATTGGTAGACACCACGCATCTTAGGTGAGTGAACATGTGACGAATCACAGGGTCACTGACGTACATAGCCGCCCGCACCTAAGTAGGGTATTACACAGATTTCTCCATCAAAATAACTATAAAAGCATAACAGAAAGAATAGAAACATAAACGATGGAGAATCGGTAGACACCACGCGTCTTAGATGAGTGAACGTGTGACGAATCACCCTCTGACATGCATAGCCGCCCACACCTAAGTAGGGTATTACACAGATTTCTCCATAAAAATAACTATAAAAGCATAACAGAAAGAAGAGAAACATAAACGATGGAGAATCGGTAGACACCACGCGTCTTAGATGAGTGAACGTGTGATGAATCACAGGGTCACTGACGTGCATAGCCGCTCGCACCTAAGTATGGTGTTACACAGATTTCTCCTCGAACCACAACAGGAAAATGAATTGGAAAGAAAGATGAATCAAGAACAAAACTTGGAAGAACAAGAGGATGAATTGAAAGCCTAGCTTACGAAGCAAACTAAGAGAGGATCGTACCTTTCTCCTCCTCGTTCTCCCAGCAGCGCTTCGCTAGCGCTCCTTCCTCGCCTCCCACTCTTCCTCCCGACCTCTCGACCCTAGCCCTTGGGGTAGTGGTGGTAGTGGAAGTCGTAGAGAATGAATGGGTAGGGGTTCTATTTATAGGCCCAAGAAAACCACTAACCATGGTTAGAAAAACATAGTTAAGACCATGGAAGGACATATCTATATCGATATCGTTTCGATATCGTGTCGATATCGATATATCGCCGATATATCGTTATATCTAGGAATCTTTCTGAAGAAAATGCCTGAAATTGGATATATCGATATATCGATTTCGATATCGGTCCCATGTCGATATCGATATATCGGCGATATATCGCCGATATATCGGGATACGAACTTCCATGGTTTAGACCTTAACCATGGTTTAGGGGCCCATGGCTTTAGCCAAAACTTATCCCAAACTTGGGGCTTAAGTTAGAACATTCTAGAGGATTCTAGATTCGCTAATAACGCTTAATTAACACTAATCATGATTAACTTTCACTAATCGCAATTTAACTTTCACGGTTTATGCTTATCTTTAGCTAACTATTGATTAGTGTTTGCTAATGATCATTAGCGGTTTTCAATCCATCATTAGTTTCTTTAATCATGTTTAATTAGTCTTAATGACAGTCATTATGGGTTAATGGCATCTTAGCCTTCCTTCTTTTTCTTCCGAAAATCATAACAATTCGAAACGAAGTCCGATTCACACGAAACAAATTTCGTTGGTTTTCTCTTGACGAGCCGGATCTTATTATATAGGATCCGAGACATGCTAAGTTCAAGGCTTTACACAAGTTATATTATGAAAACCAAATAAAAGTATCTTCCGTGCATGCATCATATGTCTTCATCGATTGCATCATTTTTCTTTGTGTTGTGACCTATTAGTTATTAATTAATCACTTGAGTTGAGTATCGAGAGTCTGAATAATCACTTAAGAGGCTTGTGTCCCTGAGTTCGACCTTAGTATACTTAGCAAGTTAAAAAACAACTTCTCCACCTATTCAAAAGGGTGGTCTTTGACGATCCTCTCGTTTTCACCTCAAGTGCTACTGCTAAGACGACAATATTAGAGAGGCGAAAACACGACTCCTCAAATGGCATCGCTGCCAGGAACATGGCTCATATTTTATTTTATATACATTTTTAATGTTTGATTAGTTGATATTTTTTAACTTTTAGGTCAAGTAGTTCGTGTCGATTGCATTGTTTTGATGATTCTTTGACATCCATCTAATGCTTGCTTGTTGTGGCAGGGACCCTTGGCGACCAAGGACATTTGTAGACATGGAAGCAAGGAGCAGGCACTCCCGCTGCAAGGAGCAGAAGAAGCGCCATTGGAGAAATTAACAATGATTAATGTTTGTTACATTTTTATGCATTCATGTAATAATCGTCTTTACAACGGTCTTCGTTTGAAGACTCGCGATTGTGAATGAATGAAGGGACATTGTGGTTGTGTGTGGTCTTCCCCACTTAAGTGTCGACTTAGGATCAGGCACACAACTTTCGAGCTATTTTATTTCATATCATATGTGTTTTATCATAGGTAGGACACACTAAATTGACACACTAAATTGAGACGCACATAGACATCGCTTCACTTAGCTAAAAATAAATTTATTATTTCCCTGATAATAGAAGCAAGCTAAATATAGTTTTTATAGACTTACATACATTTAGTATTTGATTTTAATTCAGTCCCTTTTTCCAAAGAGAAAGCTAAAGGCAATGTGAGTTTTTTTGTTAGCACAGATCAAGATTTTATCGTATGCATCGGTTTTTTCTCGACTTCTCTACCTAGATTGATCACCTGAGATTTAAATGGGAATTGGGAATGGTTGTTAGACGATGTTTGCTTGATTTATGCTCACATTAATTCAGTGATAATCTTGAAGCTAAAATTGGGACTGTTAATGCAAGTCGACCAAATAAAATGGAGTAAAATCATTTTGAGAGAGCAACACCTTTACGTAGGATATTATGATTTGATGTATTACTAATCCTTGCATAAATGAGAATGAACTTGCATTTATCACCAATAAAAATGAAAGGATAAATGACAATAGTTGTTGATTTCATGTGAGAGTTGGTGAATCAATGGTGTTGCTTGGTTGATTGAGCCTTGGTTGCGGATTTTCCAAACCCTCCCATAGATACTAGGTACTCCATTCATCTCCAAAGATTCATTCACATGTAAATAGATCCTAACTTCTATGTTCTCCTCAGATCTCTCTGACTACACTTATCCATCTCTTTACTTGGGCTATTCTTAGCCTAAGTGTAGGGGCGACCTGAGTCCCCGTGAATTCCAAACTCATTTATCCTTCTTTACGACACTTAGGTTATGTTAACCTAAGTGTAGGGGGTGTCCTCCTCAATTCCAGTATATCTTCCTATATCTTAACTTGAGATATGGCTTTGAATCCCTTATTACTATGAGGACATAGTATAAGTTAAGTATAGGGGGTATACCGTATATACTGTATATATACTTTAACCATAAATCTTATTTTGAAAATTTTGAAAAACTTAAACCTTTTTTGGGCTAGATTATACATTTTCTTGAACTAAGTGGGATGAAATGTTTTCAAAGTTTGAAATTTTTTTCTCAACTATGCTACATTATTTTGAAGAAATATTTTTGATAATGGTTTGAAAAATGAGTTTTACTTGTTTTGAAAAATGATTGAAAAATCTTTATATGCGACAGTTTGGAAAATCTTGTCAAATGTATGTTCAAAAGGAGGGTATAAATGAGACTAACGTGTGTTTGTAAATATTACATTTCTTAATAAAATGAATGAGTTAGTTTAATCCCTAACACTTACACATTCACACAAGATTAGTGAAGTTCAAGAATATTTGATTTTTGAAGTCTTGAGATTTTGAGTTAACCAGCCTTAGTCATTAGGGTCTTTGACTTAATTATTCGCATTTCCCTAATTTGAAAGATTTGTGTGCTATATTGCATTCTTAGTGTCTACCTTAAGAATATGATTACCAACTTACATACACAAGTGCATTTATGATGAGATGAGTTGAAATTTCACTTGAGGAACTGGTATGATGGATGTGAGTTTGGACCCGATTTAATGATGCTCGAGATGGGATAAAATCAAAAAAGGCTTCATGAAATCTGAGTATCAGCATTTTTAGCTAGTATGAGAACATTGTTCTTTTAATACCTCTTAACATTTACCTATGTGTAAGGGTGTGATGAAATATAAAAAAAATATTGATCAGTGTACGCCAACTCTTGGTAAAAGTAGCGGAGCCAGCCAAAAAGCAAAGAAAAGAAAAAGAAATATTGAAAGAAAAGATCTCACCATACAAAGTCAAATCTCAAAGAGCTTCCACCAAAGGCGAGCGCTCCCAACCATTTCAACGTGTCCACTTGGACCACCACTATTAGGACCAGGAGTCGGGCTAGCACCAAAAAAGGGCTCTGCATCATAAATGCTACAAGTCTAGGTATAGAAGGTATATTAGATACTCAAAAAAGGCACACAATGATGGACTCCCAAGAAAACAATGCAGACGACTCCAACTGCTCTTGATGGACACACTGATCAACAACCAAAAAATACATGTATTGAGTTAATAAGGCACACGAGAGAATCCTTGTTCCATTGAAAGGGAGAGAAGAAATGACACAATCCTATGCCCTCCATCAACCGGCCTTCCATCTACATTTCTAAGTCTGACAACTAAAGAGACAGTGGATTGGATGCAAGAATTGGTTTATTCCCTAGTGTTGAGGATTGGGGTCTTAAGAGAATCTCTTGTACTGGAACCTTGGGTGACTTCACGACTCTACTCTTGTGACTGCAGTCCACACTTAATATCATATCCTTATTATATATGTATATATAGAGAGAGTATGTGATTAGAGAAATTGTATACCTTTTGATTAAAGCTTGGTTCAACTTGGAAATTCTGGATCTCTAAAACTGGGATTTCTTAAACGGATCAGGTCTTGTATTCACATGCATAATCAGGGGTTAATCCAACTTATTCATGCCTGAGATGCTCGAGGACGAGCATAGTTTAAATATAGGGGGATGAAGAACCTTGATTTCATCATGTTAAAATACATACATTAGTCCCCTAGCTTAAAGTTTTATCAATAAAAAATAGAGTAAATATTGTATATATCTTAGTTCTAAAATAAATTAAAAATACAAAACAAAAATTGCAGTGTTTTTATTCTTTAAAAAAATGCTACCAAAAATATTTCTCCTCTTGTTTGACTTATTTTGTGCTTTTGATCAACATGAAACTTGTAGATCTCATCAAAATCTACAACTTTCATGTCTTGATTTTTTTTCTAATTCATCATCCTTCTATTTATTTATTTTTTATTTTATTTTTTACATTCGAATAAATCTCATTGGGCCATGTGGCTCCTTCTGGTTGAGCCACGCGACCTGCCTCCTTTTCGCCACCTGCCACATTTTTCCAACCATCTGATTGCCTTCAGACCGTCTTCATCTCCACCTTCCATCCGTGACTTTTTCCAGGCATTCGATCGAATCTCAAAGCAAATCCGCACAGTTGGCCGCTGATGGACGCGCCCGAGCGACTAAGGTAAAGAAGTATCTCAGGTCGTTGCGACCTCAACCACTCAGGAGGCTATGTCAATCAAGAAAATTCGAGACCACCAATAAAAATCAAGCAAGCAAGCACAAAATAGCGGTCTAGCTATTTATTTTACCTGGTATAGCTACCAGGGTCGAACTTAAGGAGCACGGTATGGTAAACCTACGAACGGAGATCTAAACAGAACTATTTTTAGTGGACATATATTTTTTTAAATTTTTTTGAAATTTTTAATATTAAGGAAAAGAGTAAAAACACTCACAAAACCTCAATCAAACAATTATTACGCACATAAAAAAATACTCAGAAAATTCGAATAAAAATTTTTTTTGGGTTTTAGAAATATTCAGATGTTTTTGGTATTTTTCTTGGATTTTTATGATTTTTATTGAATTTTATAAAAATGAAACAAGGTTGAAAATACAACACAGTATGCAGCCAGAATCTAAAGGCACTTTAAAAATACCTAAAGTGCCTATAAAATTCAAGCAATAATTTAATAGTAAACTAGAAATAAAACTCTAACTACAGAATTGGAAATGCATATTTTGAATTTTTAGGAATTTTTAATGATTTTTCTAAGTTTTTCAATGTTTTTAGCTTTTTATGGTTTTTATAAATCCAAATGCGACAAAAATTGGAACAAATGAAAATAAAATAAAACAAACAATTAGTATTTTTTGGATTTTTAGAGTACTTTTAATATTTTTAGTTGATTTTTAAAATTGGATAGAAGAAATTTTTAAGGTTTTTTAATTTTTACAAATATCAAATGCAAACAAAATAAGCCCAAAAATTCATAGAAATTTTTACACCATGGTAGGAGCCATGTCTCCAAATTTCACGAAATTTGGGTGAGATTTGCTATTTATTCCAACCAATCAAAGAAGCACAGCACACAGAGACCAATATGCAAGGAAATAATTTTTAGGGACTAAATAACAACACACGTCAAAAACCCAGGGACGCTACTGCAATTTTCACACAAATTTAGCACATGTCCATATAAGTTGATGAGCTGAAAAACCGAGAGACTAAGGGAGATAGGTATCAAGGGTTGTTGCGACCTCAATCTCTCGAGTCAGATTCAACAAGAAAATCAAAGACCACCAAATCAATAAATCAATCAATCAAGTCGAATAGCGGTCTTGCTATTTTATTTAACCTGGTTATAGCGATCAGGGTCGAACTCAAGGAGTACGGATTGGCTAAGAGCCTATGAAGTAGTCAGAAATCAAAATAAAGAGAAGAAAATATTTTTGGTGGATTTTATAGGTTTTTAAATTTTTTGTGATTTTTAAATATGAAGAAAATATAGAAGAAAGGAAAAAAGGGCACAATCAAAGAATTATTCAATACATCAAAACAAGTTAGAAAATTAAAATCAAAATATTTTTGGGTTTTATAATTTTTCAAGTGTTTTTGGTAATTTTCTCAGATTTTCATAATTTTGAGTTGATTTTATGAAAATGGAATAAGACAGAAGATGGAAATCAATGTGCAGCTAGAATCTAAAGGCTATTTAAAAATAACTACATAGCCTATAAAATTCCAAAGTCAATTTTATGATGGAATAAAGATAAAAATCTAACTACTGGAAACGAAATTGTATTTTTTTATTTTTTTCTGAATTTTTAATGATTTTTTAAGGTTTTTAGGGGTTTTCAATTTTTAGGGTTTTTATATGTCCAAATCAAACAAAAATTTGACTGAAGCAACAAGACTACAAAACAAATAAACCACAATTTGTTTAGAATTTTTGGAGACTTTTTAATATTTTTAGTTGGTTTTTAAATGTATACATTAGCAAAAATAGGGTTTTTTGAATTTTTAAAAATATAAAATCAAAACAAAAGTGTCCCAAAAAATCATTGAAATTTTTACATAGTGGCAGGGGCCACATGTCCAAATTTCATGAAATTTGGAGTCGATTTGCTATTTTATTCAACCAATAAAACATGCACAGTACATAGGGACCTTAGTGCAAATAGTGAAAACTTTCCAGCCAAATAATAACACGCAAAATAATGTGGGGCTGAATTTGCAAAAAGTCCAAAAGAGCACGAGTTAAGTACGTGATTCACATAAACAAGGGCATATATGTCATTCCTATTTATAAAAATGTAATCAGTAACAACATTAAACTCTAGGATAAAACATGCAATTGTTCCACAAGTCACGTGTCGATGCACGTGCTCCACATACAGATGGACGATGTTGTAATTTAAAACAAACACAAGGTCCTACGTACAAATTATCCAAACTAAAATAACTACGTAAAATATTACAGGGCTACCAAGGAAATGCTAAACTAAGAAGGGCCTAAGTGAAATTTACCCTCTTATTATGGATCCAACGGCTGAAGGAGGTCCACTCATGATCGGACGGCTGCGATTGACTGGTACCCCTTCGGTGATCAACGCTCCAGATCAGATCCTCAGATGGATCGGACGGCTGCGAGCTCCCCGCAGATGGATGGCGGAGATGAGACCTGGCGGATGAGCTCGATCGGACGACGGAGGAGGGCTCTGGATGAACAGGTCGCCGACGAACTTCGTCCGGCCAATACGCGTGGTGGGGAGCTCCTGCAAGGCTGCTCTGAGAGGGAAAATGATCCTGGTGGTGGTCCGCAGTTGATGGGCTGCTCCGATGAGGCCGGGAGATCCTGGAGGACCCGACGATGTCAAAAACCTGGAGCACTGTGCTTCAATGATAGAACCTCCAGATGAGGTTCATTTGCCTTCTAACCTGCACAGAAAGAAAGCTGGGTCAAGGGCAAAATACCTCGACCCGATTACGAGCAGAGTGGGCGGCTGGGTGAGGCGGAGCGGAGCTCTCAGTGAGGCGACAACAGAGGAGAGCCTATGACCCTATTCCTGGGAGAACTAGGGGAATGGAGGGGTGAAGAACGTGGAGAGGAGTCCGGCAAAGTTGAAGGGCTAATCGGAAGGGCGAATAGGTGAACGGATGACTCACGGTGGTCTGATGAACGATGGGTGGCCAGAATCTAAGAAGATAAAATCTAAGCAAACTAAAGGCAATATAACCTAACTGATGGAGGAAGTCGTCTAGGCTGGAGATGCTGGACCTCCTGGGGTCTTCGCCTCGATGGAGCGACGTCTCTAGAGGCTCGGGCTCGCCGGTGGCAGAGCATGGCGAGATGGCTCGGCGGATCTGAGGCTAGAGGCCTCGGTCCTCGCTGCAACACTCCCTCTACCTAGCTGTCACTCAAGGAAAGGGAATGGAGGTCCCTGGACCCGAAGGCTATGGCCGAAGATGAGTAAAATGGAGGCTCCAGGTAAGGTTTTATATGATGAAAGGTCCGAGAAGATGGGTGTGGAGCGCACGGATCGAGGAGCGGACCCCTAAGGAGAATGTTGGGCGAGGATAACGAATATGCCCTCGACATTTGGAGCGTGAATCGAGAGGGAGAGGTGATCGGATCGGTGAGAGAAAATTCGGCGAAGTCGGGTCAGCATGCGGATCCGGACGAAGATCGGTCCAGGGGGCAGTTGACCGGTGGTCAACATTCCCCCGTGGACCAATCACAAAATTCCATGGCTGAAATCATTTAGAAAATTATTTAAAAATCGAAAATGATTTTATTTCAAAATATTTACAAAATAAAAAGTGTTTATTATTTTTCATGTTATTTTCTAGCGATTTTTATTTATTTTTTTGAAAAATAAATTAATGTATATACATAATATAATATTATATACATGTAAAAATACCTATATATTTTATATTTTTATTTTTATTATTTTATTTTTGTACATTTACCTCAATTTTATATTTTATTTATTTACAACAAAAAATTTGGGATATAAAATAATTTTTATTTTATTTTTATTGTGTATTTACAAGGGTGAAATAAATAGATGGATTATTGATATATACATGGTATGTACACGGGTAGGAGAGAGAAATGATTTTATTTTTATTTTATTTTATTTTTCTCATTTTTATTTTATTTTTGTAAATATATACATATTAATAGAAACACATTTTTATTTTTGTTTTTATAAAAATATATACAAATAAGAAGGAAAATGAACATGGTTGAATGGCCCCTATCTCTCTCTACTAGTTTTATTTGGCGATGAGGCCCATATTGGGCCCTCTCTTGGGTTCAGGTCACTCAATATTTATTCTAAATATTTCCCTCTTTTTCTTTATTTCTTTATTCTTTTATTTTTGCATAAAAACATGCTAATTATGGAATATTAACAAAAGCATGCATTTTGATAATTTATTGTATTTACAAGTATCTACATGGTGTTTTGCAAAGATTTTTAGTTAAAATAAAAGAATGAAGAGTGATGAATGAGGATTCATCACCCCCTATACTTTACTTTTGCTAGTCCCTTAGCAAACACTTATTTGAAAAAGAAGTGAAAAAGAAAAAGAAAAAGAAGGGAAATCAAGGTTGATTATTAAACTTTCCTTCCTTAAATTGAAATATGGAGCTTAGTCGGACCTTTGGATTATTAGCTTGTCGGAACCTTATTTGGACTTAAGCTTAAAACTCAACAGCCTCTAAGTTCCACTAATCTATGGTCAAGACTCCTCAAAAATCCAGATCAGAACAAGTATACATACACAAACTCTAATGACCATGAATCTTTCCTTGTACTGTGTAAGTGATATGTAGCTCCCCACCTCGGAAATAACAAAGCGACAACCTCCCTTAACAAGGTAACTCTAATGCCTCAGTCTAGCAACTCTTTCCTCGAGTAGCGTGGTATTCCCTTCTAAGTTCAAGTACAACCGGCTCAAGAAGAGGGGGAAGAAGAGAATGGACCATGACCAGTGTAGCCATGTATCCTTGGGAGCCCAACCAGTGTAGCTGAGCCTCCCGCTGCAAGCTTCATGAGATGGTCATGTGTAACATAAGCTTTGCTTTATTTGGCCATATATACTCCGGTGGGTATTTTATTTTCAATCAGACCCACCACTTTTTTGGAGCTTTTCTTTCTTTGCACATTTTTTTCGATGTGCATATGTACAACATATCTACATGGTGCAACATATATACATAAGGAGTTTTTCCTCTTGAGCCAGTAGACTATCCCTCTTTTGAAGCTTTGTCGCAACCCACAACTCCTGTCTTTAGACTTCATCACCACCAGACAAAGTTGAGACGCACTTCCTTCACTATAAGAAGAAGAGAGGTTCCGCCTAGAAGTACTACCCTCATATGCTACCCCAAGCCAAAGGAAACTGCCTCCTCACCACCTCATCCGTGGAGAGTTATGTGTAAAGTGCTGGTGCAAGTAAAGCTATTATCTCTGAGAGTCATGTGTGCGTTGTTAAGTGTTCTCCTTAGGCTCATCAAGATGACATATGCTCATAGCCTAGTGGACTCAAAGAATTAAGTCCCAAATGGACCTGAAAAGTCTTAGTCCTAAGCCCTATAAGGTTCCTCTTAGAATTAGGTGGATTAAGGTCTTAACCAAGCTCCATTTTCCAATTTAGTTTCAGTCCAGTTTAAATGTCAATTATGATTTGGAAAACTGTACAAATATTTACAAATATGCTGCTTTTACAAGATTTTTGAAAATGTGCAAATTTTTTGAAAAATGTTTGAAAACATAGATGTATGCATGAATGTGAAGTTTTGCAAAATATTTACACAAATTTACACAAGGTTTTTGCAAACTTTTTATTTTTCGAAAATTTTACAAAAAAATTGTACTATATACATAAATTTTATATCAAAATATTTACAAACTATTTGCACATATCATTTTTACAATCATTTGTACAAAAACAATTTTTATAAATAGCTATGTATGTGCAAGAAGAATTTTATGTACAAGGAAAATTTTTAATTTTTATGGATTTTTAGCCATTGTATTTATTAACACACTCACACAAAGTACGAGTTATGCCTAAAGTATATATCAAATATATACGACACCCCCTATACTTAGCTCAAACGATGTCCTCAGAGTGAATCAAGAGCGATGAAGAAGACATAACTCGTTCTTAGTATAGGAAAGTGAAAAGAAATGGTATACTACAACGACGAATCAAAGAATAAAATGAAGAGGACTCGGTGTTCCCCCTATACTTAGGATCAAGTAATCCTAAGTATAGTAAGCTGCACATGAAGGGAAATCCGAGTGGAAGAATGTACAGGGTCTACCCCCCCCCCCCATACTTAGGGTAAAATATCCCTAAGTATAGGCAACAAAATAAAGGTAGAAAGACATGAAGACAGATATATACAAGATGGGAGGGCATCACTCCCCCTCTACTTAGGGTGAAGAATTCTTAAGTATAGGCAACAACTGGAGTAATGAAACAGAACAAGAATGAGCAACACGGTGTTTACACCCCCTTATACTTAGGATAAAGTACATCTCTAAGTATAGCAAAGATAATCCTAAGCAAGACCTGGGGTGTAAAACAAAACGAAAGAGACAAGGATCAAATCATGACGAAACACGTATATACAAAGTGGACAGTGTTGAGGTGCCTCTCAACAAGCGCTAGGTTTTATGCCCCTAGCTGGGCGCAAAGGCTGGGACAAAGCAGTGTCAAGGTTCAGGACGGCATCTGCAAGGCGAATGCCGTACTGTCGTCGCAGTCTCAGTAGATGTACTACAACAAAATCAACAATGTAAATGAAGACACCCAAATAGGCAATCAGGCGGGTGTCTGCTACCAGGCAATGATATGCGAAGATAGGATCGGGATCTAGTAGCACACAAGAAATCATCGGCTCAAGATCTGAATGGAATGGAAGTGGAGAGCCGAAAGGATCAAACATGGAGAAAGATGAACCGGTAATAGAATCATTCACGTTAATCATCATCTCAGAAAGATATGAAAAGTCAAGATCAGGGGACTCACTAAGAAAACTGATGTCCGATGCACATAATGGAGAAAAATCAGATAGATCATCGAATATCTCAAAGACCGGCTCATCCTCGCGAGGGTCGTCGAGGAGGGAAAACTCAGACTCATAAATATCAACAATATCAGAAGACTCGGTTTCATGATATGCCAGATCGGACACACTCTCCGAAAGTGAAACCAAGTACACATCGTAAGGGGCATCCTCCCGCAGATAACCCTCGGGGAGGAATGCAAGATCATCGGTGAGAAATGGAGGATTAAAATCTGGATGGAAATCTGCGCTACTGGCAAGTACCCACTCTGTGCACCAAAATGCCTCATCAGCTGAAATCTGCCTCTGATCTATCTGGAAACAGTAAAAGGTACTGATCATCAACGCGGAAGTCGACGAAGTGTCTGAAACTGATTCTCCAGCTGCGGCAATGTTGGCTGTCATCTGTTCCTCATGGAATGGATCTAGCTCATCAATCTGGAGGAGAGAAGGCTCAAACACGAGACTATCTATATTTGTCATCCCAATGTGGTATCCCGTATCGAGCTGTGGCTGCTGGGCTGAGTCTTGATATCTGTCCAAGTCGAAGAAGTATCTCTGCAAGGTGGAAGCTGAGTCGTCTGGGAATGGACACTGAAATGTCTGGACTGATGACTGTAGTAACGTGGGCTCCTCCATATCCTGGAATATCAGAAGATCTGATATCCAAGACTCGTCAACTGGAAAGTCCGGGACGGACTCGAACTCCAGCTGGATGATCCATTGTCCCACTACAACCCTTTACATGTACGCCAGCTGGAAGGAAATATACAGAAATATTAGTAACTACCTTACAAAGAAAAGTTATTGTGGCTGGCTGGATGTCTAGTATGTAAGCTGGCTAGATTTTTAAAGTCCTTGCGATGACTCATCGACACCTGTTGGGTTTTTCATAAATCATAGGATAAAAATTAGCGAATGCTAAGTAACGAAGAAGAGAAAAGCAAACAAATTGTTTAATTTTGCAAAACTTGTTATCACAAAAGATTTCATTCCTTCTTGTTAATTTAAGTCCTATTCCTTTCTATTTCACGTCAGGGATTAGTCCAGGGGAACCCCGCCATTCTTGGACTCCGAAATTGCGGACACTTCGGGATTGGAGATTGTGTTGATCTTGGTAAGCTTATGTCACCGCATATCGCCTCAATCAATCCTCCAATACTACCCTGATAATTTTTCTTTTCTTTTATTAAATAGGATCTCAAACCCTCGGCCTGGAAAACAAATGAGCACACCGTCCTCGAAGACTCGGTTGCTTAAAACCTCAGGCTAACATTTAATCATATAACCTAGCAGCTTTAAATACATATTATCGTGACCCAGCCGCAATTGAACCACCCGTGCCTCCACATGGCACGACCACATCTTCCGTCGTTCAACCCAAAGATATTGGCTCCTGGTACCACGCGTTGCAAATCATTCATTTCGTGCGCACTTATCATAACAGGGCAACCGTGTACCACCTAGGTAGGGAAACACCAATATGAATTCCTTCCGACAAACCTACAAGTTGCATGCCCGACCTGTAGTTCTACTCCCAGTCATCCTTAACGTGACACATGATCCTTTTCAGGATCCAATTCAAACCACATCAATTCCCATGATATAATTCTTTTGTTAATTCTTCGATTTGCATAATCAGCAACACTTAGTGTAGACTCACATATATATTATTCATATGCATATATACTCGTATTTATGCCTATTTTAACTCCCAAACCCTAACTTTCAAAACTACCACATCAATTTGATGCTTAAACCTTATTTTAGTGGAAAACACAAAGCAACTCTTCAGATTTTTTTAAAAATAGCCAAAATTAAGGTTCTTCATAGAAAAGAATGTAATATCAAGAATTTCAATAATCCCATATGAAAACCCAACAGCAAAAGGAAGGATTTCGTTACCTAATCGAGCTCTCTCTCGCGTATGCAAGGCTTTATCATGTTTCGTTTTCAGAAAGGATGTTTTAAGGCTCCTGAAAAGATCGGATTTCATTTTCATTTCAAAACGCTAAGAACGTGTCAAGAGCGCGAAGAACGAATGAAGAACACAAAGAACACGAAGAACGCTAAGAACGTATTTTCTCTTGACATATTTCTCGGAAAATTTCGGCAGAGTTTCCCTTTATATCGGGACATATTTCAAAATAAAAACGAAAAGAATTTCCTTTATAAAATCAATCGAGAGGAAAATAACAATGAAACTGAAAGAATAGAAACATAAGCGATGGAGAATCGGTAGACACCACGCGTTGTAGATGAGTGAACGTGCGACGAATCACAGGTTCACTAACATGCATAGCCGCCCGCACCTAAGTAGGGTGTTACATAGATTTCTCCTCGAACCACAACAGGAAACGAATCGAAAAGAAAGACGAATCAAGAACAAAACTTGGAAGAACAAGAGGATGAATTGAAAGCCTAGCTTACGAAGCAAACTAAGAGAGGATCATACCTTTCTCCTCCTCGTTCTCCCGGCAGCGCTTCGCTAGCGCTCCTTCCTCGCCTCCCACTCCTCCTCCTGACCTCTCGACCCTAGCCCTTGGGGTGGTGGTGGTAGTGGAAGTCGTAGAGAATGAATAGGTAGGGAGGTCTATTTATAGGCTCCCGAAAACCACTAACCATGGTTAGAAAACCATGTTTTAGCGGCTCATAGTTTTGGCCTATGGTTTTAGCCAAGACTTATCCCAAACTTTGGGCTTAAGTTAGAACATTCTAGAGGATTCTATATTCGCTAATGATACTTAATTAACACTAATCGTGATAAACTTTAACTAATCACGATTTAACTTTCACGGTTTACGTTTATCTTTTGCTAACTATTGATTAGTGGTTGCTAATGATCATTAACGGTTTTTAATCCATCATTAGTTTCTTTAATCATGTTTAATTAGTCTTAATGACAGTCATTATGGGTTAATGACGTCTTAACCCTCCTTACTTCTCTTTCTTCCAAAATTCATAACAAATTGAAACGAAGTCCGATTCAAACTAAACAAATGTCGTTGGTTTCCTCTTGACGAGTCGGGTCTTATTATATAGGATCCGAGATATGCCAAGTTCAAGGCTTTACACTTTTCCCGTTTGTGTCTCAACCTCATTCTTAAATATAAGAATTTTCTCTAATATTTTGTCCTTGATTTTCATTATATACACATCATTATTTATTGCCATCGTCTATAAAGTATTTTTTTTGCCTTTGGTCAATACACCATTAAACTTACAGATATCCGTGTGCACTACTAGAGACAGACTGAAAAGACTTCTTAGGTGTCTTTGCTTGCATACAAATTTCACATTTTGTGTTTTGTCAACAATGTATTTAGGGATCAACTCTAAATCTATCATTCTTTTTATTGGATTTAAGTTCACATGTCCCGATCTACTATGCACATATCACAAGATTCTAAAATATTAATAACATGAGATACATAATTAGAATATTCAGAATTCAAAACATTCACTGAATAAAATGTTTACTAAATTGATGAATCCACGATTCATCATCTCAATATATTGATCTTAGCAAAATCTCCGAGTAAAATCCCAGAAAAATGTCCAGAAAATCAATAAATTAACAAAATGACTCTTCTAAATAAAACTCACTAATTATTGTATATTAGATTGTACAAAATAAATTACACATAAAAAGCCGCAAAATCAAAGGAGTTTTATACATGTAAATAGCCCAAAACTTTATGTATTTTTAATAATTTCATATCAACTCCTTTTTGGCTAATTCTTTCTCCAACATATTCATATCAATGTATATAAAAATACAAAAATACAAAATAAATTTTACCTCAAATAAATACTCCTAGATCCCAATGGGAAAAGGACGTAAAGACCAACTTCCAAGCTAAATTCCCGCTCAGTATGAACTCCAAATTCACCAAACTCACTTTTAAAGTTCAAGTTAGAAAATTATCTACCCAACGGAAGTGGTTTCATTAAAATCGAAGCTCATTTGCAAAAGTTGGGTTTTGGGACCTAGATGTACATTGTATACCTTGTATATATTCATTCTTTCTTTAATTTTTATTGTATCTTTCATAATTGCTAAAAATACAAAAATATCATGATTGTATTGTATTTTAATTATATTATTTTATAGTATTTTTCCGTTGTAAATATCTCTTATTAAAAAGACAAAAAATATACAAATTAGAAAAGTAAACAAAAATTGTACATGGTGTTTTGTCTTCTTTTGTAATTTCTCCACTATTTGTCTTCTCTCTTTATTTTATTGTATTTAAAGTAGCCAACTCTATTTATCTATTTATTTATTATTTAAATTTCATTCTCTACAATAACCACCAATTCAACTCCATTATTCCACCATTTTTTCCCAACTTCCCATTCAACTCCATTAATAATACAACTTCCCATTCAACTCCACCACTTTAATAACCTCTCATTCCATCATCTTTATATACATGTCATTCTCCTCATTTTTGCCTTTGATCCATCTTTATGTGAGGAGAGCCAAGTTCCCAGAGTTGAATCGGTCACAGCGACGCAACCGCGGTCGAGCGACGACGGCCCTCTCTCCGGTGTGATCCGTTGGTTTTTTGGCCAACATTGCAGCCGCAACCGCGCGCTGCTCGAGCTCATCGCACGCCGGCGATTCGAGCGAAGACCGTGCTCTCGTGAGCACTTCATAGGCGCACGCGTTCATCGTAGGTAATTTTATCATCTTGGTATTTTTGCAATTTTTTTTAGCACACAACATATCATCGTTTCCACCACCACCATCACACCATCATTTTTTTATTTTATCATCATCACCATCACCATCTCATCTTATTGTTTTCTTTTAACATATTCTCTTTCTTAACAAATTTTAAAAAAATATAAAAAAAAATTAAAACAAAAAGATCCCTTTTATTACAGCAGAAAAATTTAAAAAAAATAAAAAAAACAAAAAAATTAACGCAGCAGCGGTGGGAGAACCCACCGCCACCGCCCCCTCTCCTCCAAGCGGCTCACCGCCGCCCGCCCGCCAGCCAGCCGCTTACGCGCGGCCGCGCGGGCTCAGCCCTCCGCCCGCCTCCTCGCGGTCACGCCGCCACCGCCGCCTCCTGCGGCTCTATGCCGCTCGCCGGACCCCCGCGCCGCCAAGCCCCCTCTTCCCCGCCTCCTTCCTCCGCGGGTGGCCGGCCTCCCGCGCCGGCGCCGCCTCGCGCCTCCCCACGCGGCAGCCCTCCGCCCGCCTCCTCTGCGCGTCGCCGACGAAGGCCGTCGCCCGCCATAGTCCTCTCCTTTGTTGGGTTCACCCGCAGAACGAAGAAGAGGGTAAACTTCTTCAATTTTTTTATTTGTAAAAATTATGTAAATACTTTGTATAGTTTCAATAATTACAATCAAGTCCCTCTGTATAGTTGTTTGTTTATTTCAGCTTTTGTATTTGCAAGCATACCCCTGTGTTCATGCTTTAATTTGGACTTCTCTTATGCATCATTTTATGCAATAAAAAATGTTTTTATGTTGAGCAACTTATACTCTGTCATGTGAGTATTTATTTGTATTTTTATGGAAGTTGGGTAATTAATTAAAAATGGTTAACTGAACTATTGCATATTTTACCCAATCTGGACTCTTAAAATTATACGTCACACACGGTTGCTCCAAAAAATTCACAAAAATTAGGAATGATGCCTTGAAATGTGATAAACTAACTATCCAAATTTCATTTAAAATGGAGATATTTTGTGCCTGGAATAAATTGTAGAGTGAATTTAGTGTTCGATTTTTAATTAAATCCACGTATATTTTTTTTGCGAAATTTCAATTCTCATGTATTCTACATGAAAGTATCTTTTTGGGATAATTCGCATTCTGCTTAATTTGATAATTTGGATTTATTAGAAATTATTTACTCACTGTCACTCTATTTTCACTAAAAATCCATAAAAAATTCATGACTTGTCAAAAATTCCAAAAAAATTACTGTAGTCTTCTTGCATCATGTTTTAGTTCTAGTAAATTTTTTCATAATTTTTGCTTACTGTATGTGTGATAAATTGCGAAAAAACCATAAAAAGTGTGCATTTTTCATTGTTGCATTTTAACCCTAAAAACTCTAAAAAATTATGTTTTGCATTCGTCATTGGATTAAGTTTACTGGAAAAAATATAATTTGGCTAAATTGGACTAATTTCTCATTAAAATTAATTTAGCTAAGTTGTATGCTTTCGTAGTATCTTGATTCACCCGCATCTTGCATTTGCATTTCTTTTTGCATAAAAAAATCTAAAAAAACCGCATTGGATATCTAAACCTAAGTTTTTGAATTAAAACCTAAGTTGTTCCTTTGCCTCCCTGAGTTCGACCCTGGACTTGCCCGGGATATAAATTAAAGCCGAGACTCTCTTCACGGAGATCTTTCTCTCGGTTCTGACCGAATCGCTAAGTACACGTACCACAACGAACACAAATTATTTATCGTATTTAGCGACCCGTCAGATGGCGCCGTTGCCGGGGACACGGCTCATTTCTTTTATTTTTTGGAATTTTGTTTATTTAATTAAGTGAAATTTTTATAGGTCATTTTTTTTATCATTCATTTTGCATTGTAAAATTTTTCTATATTGATATCTAACCATTGTTTTTGTGGCAGGGCCCTTGATGGATCAAGGAGGCGAGGAGCAGGATACTCCCCGCTGCGAGGAGCCGCAGAAGCATGCTTGGAGCCGAGAAAAAAAATGTGTTGCATTTTATTTTTATAATAATTCGTCTTTTACAACGGTCTTCGATCGAAGACTTGCGTGTGTAATCAAACGATTGTGGTTGTGTGGGGATCGTCCCCACTTGAGTGTCGACCTAGGATAGGCACGCGGCTCTCCGAGCTCATTTCATCTTTCATATTTTTATGTGCTTGATCGTAGGTAGGACACACTAAATGATATACGCACATAATCTCGCATCACTTAGCTAAAATTAATAAAAAAATCAATCATCGCTAATAGATGCATGATTAGGTGCGGCTTTTTCGACTTGCATACATGTTGGATTTGATTTTCAAAACAGCCCCCGTTTTTCACGTGTTTTTGTCAAATCACTGCATGATTTCTCGCTTAGCCTAGATCGCGGTTTCTTCGAATACATGTTTTTCTCGGCTTTCATTTCCTAGCTTGATCACCTAGGACTAATGGAAAATGGAATGAACGGTAGACGATGACTTCTTGATTTTGTGCTAACCATAATTCAGTGATAACCTAAAATAAAATTGGGACTGTTAATTGCAAGTCAACCAAAAATGGAGTAAAATTCGGTTTTGGGAGAGCAATACCCTCGCTTACGCAAAAATTTTCACTTCACATCTTTTCTTTGCGTAAAAATCAAATGTTTTATCACCAATAAAATAGACAAGATAATAAACCAACTTTGGTTGGTTTCATGTGTGAGTTGGTGAAACTAAGGGTTTGCTTGCTTGATTGAGCCTTGTTTGATGTGACACACACCCCAAATCCGAAGACACTCCATTTCATCTCCGAAGATTCAACCGCTCACTTGTATATTCATCCTTCTTCTTCGTTCACCTCGGGTCTTTTCCAACATCAATCTCCATCTTTATACTTAGGCTAATCTCAGCCTAAGTATAGGGGGAACCCAAGTCCCTGTGATTTCTCTACTCATCTTTTCTTGCCTTTATACTTAGGTTATTTCTAACCTAAGTATAGGGGGAGCCCCCTCTTAGTGCCCATATATTCCTATGGACCCATGGACTCGTAACATCTAGTGCTATGAGGACATAGCAAAGTTTAAGGATAGGGGGGTATACCGTATATACAATTTACTTACTTTAGCTATAATATGAAAATTTTGAAAATTTAAAACTTTTTGGCTAAAGTAAACTTCTTTGGACTAAGAGAACTCAAATGATTTCACGGCTTTTCTAACTATGTTACACTATTTTGATATTTTCGAAAATGATTTGAAAAAATGAGTTTTTCTTGTTTTGAAAAATCTTTTTGAAAAATGTTTTGAAAATCTTTTATTTATGTGACATGGTTTTGAAAATCTTTTACCAAGGAAAGTTGAGTCTAACCTGTGTTTTAACTTTAAAAAAAACTAAAATCCATAAAAATTGCAAAATTTTAAAAAAAAATGTGTTTTTGAATGAAGAAGTTGGATTAAACCTCTACTCTTACACTTTCACCCAGGATCTGAAATGTTCAAGGAAGCTTGATTTATGAGGTCTTTGAGATTTGCGGTTAACCAACCTTAACCATCAGGGTCTTAGACTTAAACATCCATATTCCCCTAGGTCTCTAGATTTGCATGCTATATTCCATGCTTAGTCTCGGACAAAGAGAATATGATCAGCACATCACATGCACGACTGCGGTTTTGATTGAGATGAGTTGATTTTTCACTCGAGGAATTGGGATGAGAGATTCGAGTCTGGATTTGATCTAATGATGCTCGAGGATGGGATAAAATCTTTGAAAGCTTCAGGAAACCTGAGTGTCAGCAATATTAGCCAGTATGAGAACATGGTTCTTGTACTATCTCTTGACATTTACCTATGTGCCAGGGTGTGATAAAATAAAAAAATGTGTTGATCAGTGTGCGCCAACTCTTGGTAAAAGCAGTGGAGCTAGCCAAAAATACTACAAATCAATGAAATGTCAAAGAAAAGCTCTCATTCCATACAAAATCAAATATCAAAGAGCTTCCACCAAAGGCGAGCGCTCCCAACCATTTCAAAAGTGTCCACTTGGACCACGGCTATTAGGACCAGGAGTCGGGCTTGCACCAAAAAAGGGCTCTGCATCGTAAATGCTACAAGTCTGGGTGTCGAAGGTACGATAGGTACTCAAAAGAGACACACCCCGGTGTATTCCCAGGAAAACAAGTGCAGACGGCTCCAACTTCTCTTGACGGACGCACTGATCAACACCAAAAAAAATTGTGTTGCGTAAAAGGCACTAGAGAGAATCCTTGTTCCAATGAGAGGGAGAGAAGAATTGACACAATCCCATGCCCTCCATTTCTGGCCTGTCATCTACATTTTCTAAGTCTGACAACTAAAGAGACGGTAGACTGAATGCAAGATTTGATTTATTCCCTAGTGCTGAGGATTGGGTCCTTAGGAGATTTTCTCGGACTAAAACTTTGGGTGACGAATTGACTCTACTCTCTAAATTGCAGTCCACACTAAACTTCATATCCTTTAGCTTATATGTACATCAGAGAGAGTCTAGAGAAGTAGAGGAATTGGAAGTCTCTTGATTAAGGCTGGGTTGAACTCTAGAATTTTGGATCTCTAAAGTCGAGTCGACTTGATCAGATTGGATCCTGTATTCACATGCACAAGGGGGTTAATCCAACTTAGTCATTCTTTTTGATGCTCGAGGACGAGCATAGTTTAAGTATAGGGGGGTGATGAACCTCAGTTTCATCATCTTTATTTCCTATAATTAACCCCCTTGCTTGAAGTTTTGTCAATAAAACCCAGCTAATGCCCTGTAATTAATAGAGTCCTCAATAAATTAAAAACCACAAAAAAATGGCAAAACAATAATCAGTGGTATTTTTAGACTTAAAGATACCCTTAAAAATATTTGGAGGCTACAGTTGATCTCATCTCTAATTTTGGTCAACATGAAACTTGTAGATCTCATCAAGATCTACAACTTTCATGTTTTGAGTTTTCTCAAATTCGGCTAAATTAGCCCTCAAAAATCAAAATTACTCTTCCAATAATCTGATTGGGCCACGTGGCCCGTTCTGGGTGCGCCACGTGGCCCTGGCGTCTTTGTCTTTTCCGCCTCTCCAACTGGCTGTTGGATCGGCCTCTTGATCCAACGGTTAGATGCCTTCCACGCACGCCTATCGCCTCCGCCATTCGATCAACCTAACTTCTCATCCAAACCGCCCGATGGCGCTTCGCCTCCAGCTCGACACGTGGCAGCGCCTGATCCCTTCGTTCGCATCGCCCAGATCCTATCTACACCGTCCTTCCGCGCCTAAATACCCGCCGTTGGATCTCCAGATCCAACGACCATGCATCGTCGTCTACCTCCGATAGCCCTTCTCTCTCCCACGATCCAGCGCACGCACACCTCTCCCCCTTTCCTTTTTCACCGCTACTCCAGTGGACCTCTTCCCTCGATAACCACCGCTGGGTCTTCCCCATTCCTCCACCTCCTCCGCGCATCACTCTACTACCCACGACTCCCTTCCAGTCGCCCCACAGCTGCCCTCAAACCCACGTCGCCCACCACCACTTCCGCCGAGCTTCCCCTTCAAATACACCGGTCCCACGCCCAATCGTCGGTATCCACCTTTACGCGGGGCACGACCCAGCCCTCCGCCACCTCCCGGTGACAGGGGGAGGTGGCTGGATTGAGCGACGGCGACCGTCACCCCCGGTGAGATCCATCGCCGACCATGGCGATGTCGCGGCGCCTCCAGGACCGCTCGAGCTGCATCGACTAGCTGCCGATGTCCAGCGAAGACCCGGGCGTCCATCTGATGCCTAGCCCAAGCTCCGCTCCGCCCCAATCGCCGGTAAGCTCCGACCATGGTGATTCTTTTGATACATGTTTAGCGCACTTGGATCGAGTCCTCACGAGGTGTAGAGAGGTGAATCTGGTACTCTCCTGGGAGAAGAGTCACTTTATGGTGACGGAGGGTATCATGTTGGGGCATGTCATCTCCAAAAGGGGAATGGAGGTTGACCCTGCCAAGGTGGAGGTGATCAAGAAACTCGATCCACCTACCAACGTGAAGTCAGTGCGGTCATTCTTAGGGCATGTTGGATTCTATAGAAGATTCATTCAGGATTTTTCAAAGATCGCCCGCCCACTGACTGAGCTCTTAGGGAAGGACATAGAGTTCGTTGTAGATCACAGGTGTCTGGAGGCCTTTGAGCTCTTGAAGAGGAAGATTTGTGCCTCGCCTATCCTACAAGCTCCTGACTGGTCTCTCCCCTTTGAGATCATGACTGATGCTTCAGATTTTGCTATAGGAGCTGTGTTAGGACAACGGCGAGAGGGGATTCCGTTTGCGATTCATTATGCGAGCAAAGTTTTAGATCCTACACAGAAGAATTACACAGTGACCGAAAAGGAAATGCTCGCAGTAGTATGGGCCCTCGAGAAGTTCAGATCATATATTTTGGGCTCTAAGGTGACAATTTATACAGATCACACAGCCATTCGATATTTAATGGAAAAGAAGGACGCGAAGGCGCGTCTTCTTAGGTGGATTTTACTCCTCCAGGAATTTGATTTGGAGATAAAGGATAAACCTGGAGTGGAGAATGTTGTGGCTGATCACCTTTCTCGGATTGAACTTAAGGATTCTCCTGATTTTGAGCGGATTAGAGAGACCTTCCCAGATGAGTCAATTTGTGTTATTGACTCAATCCCGTGGTATGCCAACATGGTGAACTATCTTGTCTCCAAGCAGGTTCCCCATGGTTGGACTAGGAGCAGTATTGACCGACTGAAGTCGGATTCGAGGAGATACCACTGGGACGATCCTTTCCTTTTCTTCGAAGGACCGGATTGTGTTTGGAGAAGGTGTATTCCTCAGGAGGAATACCAGAGTGTCCTCACATATTGTCATTCACTTGAGGCTGGAGGACACCATTCGGGAAAGAGAACCGCTCACAAAGTACTTCAATGTGGATTGTATTGGCCGACCTTATTTAGAGATGCCATTGATTTTGTACGGTCGTGCCCGATCTGTCAAAGGATGGGAGGGACAGTTGGACAGAGAGATGAGATGCCTATGCAACCGATGATTATTTGTGATGTTTTTGATGCATGGGGCATAGATTTTATGAGTCCCTTTCCCAACAGCCAAGGACATGAGTACATATTGTTGGCGGTTGACTATTTATCTAGGTGGGTGGAGGTTATCCCAACCCGAACCGCAGACAGCAAGACTGTCTGTAAGTTTGTGAGAGATCATATTATTGCTAGGTTCGGGATGCCAAAAGTTTTGATATCTGATGGGGGTAGCCATTTTGTGAACCGAGATATGAGATCTTTAGCTAAGGACTATGGATTTGAGCATAGACTTACTAGTCCTTACCACCCACAGTCCAACGGCATGGTGGAGGTTTCGAACAGAGAGGTGAAGAGTATTTTGCAGAAATTGGTTCGTCCCGATAGGAAGAACTGGTCTCAGCTTTTGGACCAAGTTCTGTGGGCCTATAGGACAGCCTACAAGACACCATTGGGTACTTCACCATTTAGAATGATCTATGGCAAGCCATGCCATTTGCCCGCAGAATTGATTCATAAATCCGAATGGGCAATTAAGAAGATTAACTGTAGTTGTCACCTAGGGAAGCTTTGTCGAGACTTGAACTTGAACGAGCTCGTGGAAATCCGAAACAGGGCATTTGACAACAGTTTGATTTATAAGGACAAAGTAAAGAGATGGCATGATCAGCACATTAGGTGCAAAGACTTTGTCCCTGGATAAAAGGTATGGTTGTTCAATGCCAGGTTGAAGATGTTCCATGGGAAGCTCAAATCTAAATGGACGGGTCCCTTTGTTGTTTAAGAAAGTGCACGAGAATGGAAGTGTAGAGATAGCTGATCTCACAGATGGTGCACAATCTCATGTGGTAAATGAACAACTGTTGAAGCATTTTGTTGATTCAAAAGAGCAGTTAGTCCAAGTCGAGGTCATCAACTTCATGCAGAGTGAGCACAGAGCAGATACATCATATTACTCATCATGAAGACGCAGCATCAAGATTCAACATCTTAGAAGATTCATTCCTCTTGTACATTCGCCCTTCTTTGTATATTCTCCAGATCACATCGGTTCTTACACTTATTCTTGTCATATACTTAGGCTTACCAAGAGCCTAAGTATAGGGGGAGCCGATGCCCTCCATGTGTATACTCATCCATTTCTCTTCTTGGCCTCGTCTGCCCCATTTTTGCTCTTCTTCTACACTTAGGTTGTCCAGAGCCTAAGTATAGGGGGGCGGATCGACTTCTATTCTGTTTATTATTTTAGCCATCCTACGCTTAGCACGAGCTATGTCTTTTTCTCGCTTCTTGTGCCATGAGGACATAGCACATGCTAAGTATAGGGGGGCGTATATATATATTACATATATACTTTACCCATAGCTCGTACTTTCACGTATTTTTGTATATATTATACAATAATTATGGGGTGGGTAAAAAAAACTTTTTCAAAAACTCTTAAAAAAAATCTTTTCAAAAAAAATGTTTTTTGTTCTCTTTTCTTATTTGCTCTAAAAAAATCTTTTCAAAAAAAATGTGTGTCCTTTCTTTTTTATCTATATTTTTTAAAAAAAACATATAAAAAAACCTTTTCAAAAAAAACTTTTCAAAAAAAATTTCTTTAAAAAAATCCTTTCTTATGTACCTATCTTTCAAAAAAACACTCTTGAAAAAAAAAGAAGAGAGCAAAACTTTTCTAACAAAAAAAAACTTCTTTGCCTTTGTTTGTCAAAAAAAACTTTTTAAAAAAACCTTTTTTGTAAAACTTAAAAAAATCAAAAAATCATAAAAAATACTAAAAAAAACTAACTAATAAGTTGGTTTAACCCCTGACACATTCACTTTCACACAAGACTAGTGATGTTCAAGAACACTTGGTTTATGGGCTCTTGAGATTTTGAGTTAATCAGCCTTAGTCATTAGGGTCTTGGACTTAATTATTCACATTTCTCTAGTTTGAAAGATTTGTGTGCTATATTGCATGCTTAGTCTCTACCTTAAAGAATATGATCAGCACCTCACATACACGACTGCAGTTATGATGAGATGAGTTGAAATTTCACTTGAGGATCTGTGATGAGGGATTTGAGTTTGGACTTGATTTGATGATGCTCGAGGATGGGATAAAATCAATGAAGGCTTCATGAAACCTGAGTGTCAGCATCTTTAGCCAGTATGAGAACATGGTTCTTGTACTATCTCTTGACATCTACCTATGTGCCAGGGTGTGATAAAAAAAAAATGTTGATCAGTGTGCGCCAACTCTTGGTAAAAGCAGTGGAGCTAGCCAAAAATACTACAAATCAATGAAATGTCAAAGAAAAGCTCTCATTCCATACAAAGTCAATTATCAAAGAGCTTCCACCAAAGGCGAGCGCTCCCAACCATTTCAAAAGTGTCCACTTGGACCACCGCTATTAGGACCAGGAGTCGGGCTTGCACCAAAAAAGGGCTCTGCATCGTAAATGCTACAAGTCTGGGTGTAGAAGGTATAATAGATACTCAAAAAAGACACACCCCGGTGTACTCCCAGGAAAACAAGTGCAGACGGCTCCAACTTCTATTGACGGACGCACTGATCAACACCAAAAAAATGCGTTGAGTAATAAGGCACTTGAGAGGATCCTTGTTCCAATGAGAGGGAGAGAAGAAATGACACAATCCTATGCCCTCCATCAACTGGCCTTCCATCTACACTTTCAAGTCTGACAACTAAAGAGACGGTGGATTGGATGCAAGAAATGGTTTATTCCCTAGTGTTGAGGATCGGGTCCTTAGGAGAGTCTCTTGGACTGGAACCTTGGGTGACGTTGTGACTCTACTCTTGTAACTGCGGTCAACACTTAAAGTCATATCCCTACTATATATGTATACAAAGAGAGTCTGATGATTAGGGAAATTGGATACCTTTTGGCTAGAGCTTGGTTCAGCTTAGAAATTTAGGATTTCTAAAACCGAGAGTTCTTGAATAGATCAAGTCTTGTTTTCACATGCACAGTCAGGGGTTAACCCAACTTATTCATTCTTTATTTGCTCGAGGACTAGCAAAGTTTAAGTATAGGGGGTGATGAATCCACGATTCATCATCTCAATATATTGATCTTAGCAAAATCTCCGAGTAAAATCCCAGAAAAATGTCCAGAAAATCAATAAATTAACAAAATGACTCTTGTAAATAAAACTCACTAATTATTATATATTAGATTGTACAAAATAAATTACACATAAAAAGCCGCAAAATCAAAGGAGTTTTATACATGTAAATAGCCTAAAACTTTATGTATTTTTAATAATTTCATATCAACTCTTTTTTGGCTAATTCTTTCTCCAACATATTCATATCAATGTATATAAAAATACAAAAATACAAAACAAATTTTACCCTTAAATAAATACTCCTAGATCCCAATGGGAAAAAGCCGTAAAGACCAACTTCCAAGCTAAATTCCCGCTCCGTATGAACTCCAAATTCACCAAACTCACTTTTAAAGTTCAAGTTAGAAAATTATCTACCCAACGGAAGTGGTTTCATTAAAATCGGAGCTCATTTGCAAAAGCTGGGTTTTGGGACCTATATGTACATTGTATACCTTGTATATATTCATTCTTTCTTTAATTTTTATTGTATCTTTCATAATTGCTAAAAATACAAAAATATCATGATTGTATTGTATTTTAATTATATTATTTTATAGTATTTTTCTGTTGTAAATATCTCTTATTAAAAAGACAAAAAATATACAAATTAGAAAAGTAAACAAAAATTGTACATGGTGTTTTGTCTTCTTTTGTAAATTCTCCACTATTTGTCTTCTCTCTTTATTTTATTGTATTTAAAGTAGCCAACTCTATTTATCTATTTATTTATTATTTAAATTCCATTATCTACAATAACCACCAATTCAACTCCATTATTCCACCATTTTTTCCCAACTTCCCATTCAACTCCATTAATAATACAACTTCCCATTCAACTCCACCACTTTAATAACCTCTCATTCCATCATCTTTATATACATGTCATTCTCCTCATTTTTGCCTTTGATCCATCTTTATGTGAGGAGAGCCAAGTTCCCAGAGTTGAATCGGTGACAGCGACGCAACCGCGGTCGAGCGACGACGGCCCTCTCTCCGGTGTGATCCGTTAGTTTTTTGGCCAACATCGCAGCCGCAACCGCGCGCTGCTCGAGCTCATTGCACGCCGGCGATTCGAGCGAAGACCGTGCTCTCGTGAGCATTTCATAGGCACACGCGTTCATCGTAGGTAATTTTATCATCTTGGTATTTTTGCAATTTTTTTTAGCACACAACATATCATACTTTCCACCACCACCATCACACCATCATTTTTTTATTTTATCATCATCACCATCACCATCTCATCTTATTGTTTTCTTTTAACATATTCTCTTTCTTAACAAATTTTAAAAAAATATAAAAAAAGTAAAACAAAAAGATCCCTTTTATTACAGCAGAAAAATTTAAAAAAAAATAAAAAAAACAAAAAAAAATAACGCAGCAGCGGTGGGAGAACCCACCGCCGCCGCCCCCTCTCCTCCAAGCGGCTCACCGCCGCCCGCCCGCCAGCCAGCCGCTTACGCGCGGCCGCGCGGGCTCAGCCCTCCGCCCGCCTCCTCGCGGTCACGCCGCCACCGCCGCCTCCTGCGGCTCTGCGCCGCTCGCCGGACCCCCGCGCCGCCAAGCCCCCTCTTCCCCGCCTCCTTCCTCCGCGGGTGGCCGGCCTCCCGCGCCAGCGCCGCCTCGCGCCTCCCCACGCGGCAGCCCTCCGCCCGCCTCCTCTGCGCGTCGCCGACGAAGGCCGCCGCCCGCCGTAGTCCTCTCCTTTGTTGGGTTCACCTGCAGAACGAAGAAGAGGGTAAACTTCTTCAATTTTTTTATTTGTAAAAATTATGTAAATACTTTGTATAGTTTCAGTAATTACAATCAAGTCCCTCTGTATAGTTGTTTGTTTATTTCAGCTTTTGTATTTGCAAGCATACCCCTGTGTTCATGCTTTAATTTGGACTTCTCTTATGCATCATTTTATGCAATAAAAAATGTTTTTATGTTGAGCAACTTATACTCTGTCATGTGAGTATTTATTTGTATTTTTATGGTAGTTGGGTAATTAATTAAAAATGGTTAACTAAACTATTGCATATTTTACCCAATCTGGACTCTTAAAATTATACGTCACACACGATTGCTCCAAAAAATCCACAAAAATTAGGAATGATGCCTTGAAATGTGATAAACTAACTGTCCAAATTTCATTTAAAATGGAGATGTCTTGTGCCTGGAATAAATTGTAGAGTGAATTTAGTGTTCGATTTTTAATTAAATCCACGTATATCTTTTTTGCGAAATTTCAATTCTCCTGTATTCTACATGAAAGTATCTTTTTGGGATAATTCGCATTCTGCTTAATTTGATAATTTGGATTTATTAGAAATTATTTACTCACTGTCACTCTATTTTCACTAAAAAATCCATAAAAAATTCATGACTTGTCAAAAAAATCCAAAAAAAATACTGTAGTCTTCTTGCATCTTGTTTTAGTTCCAGTAAATTTTTTCATAATTTTTGCTTGCTGTATGTGTCATAAATTGCGAAAAAACCCATAAAAAGTGTGCATTTTTCATTGTTGCATTTTAACCCTGAAAACTCTAAAAAAATATGTTTTGCATTCGTCATTGGATTAAGTTTACTGAAAAAATATAATTTGGCTAAATTGGACTAATTTCTCATTAAAATTAATTTAGCTAAGTTGTATGCTTTCGTAGTATCTTGATTCACCCGCATCTTGCATTTGCATTTCTTTTTGCATAAAAAAATCTAAAAAAAACCGCATTGGATATCTAAACCTGAGTTTTTGAATTAAAACCTAAGTTGTTCCTTTGCCTCCCTGAGTTCGACCCCGGACTTGCCCGGGATATAAATTAAAGCCGAGATTCTCTTCACGGAGATCTTTCTCTCGGTTCTGACCGAATCGCTAAGTACACGTACCACAACGAACACAAATTATTTATCGTATTTAGCGACCCGTCATAAATCACATCTAATTCTAAACAACAATCAAAATCTACCAATTAACCTTTTCCTTAAAAAATACCATGTCTTAAAATGTCAACTTTATTACATTTAAAGTTCAATTCAAAATCATTTCTAACTAAAGTGAAGCCAGATAATAAAATATTCTTCTTTATGTTGGAGACATGTAACACCCTGTGCAAAGTCTAGACACGTTTAGAGGAGAACCTCAAGTTGACTTGTCCTGACCCCAACACCCTGACAACAAAATCATTTCCCATCTTCACAGTCCTACCACTGCAGATCTGAAAAGAAAGAAACAAAGTTCTGTCAGAACATATATGTAAATTAACTCCCGTATCCACAAACTACTCATTCTCATCACATATATAATATAGTTCAGATTTTACAGAGACATACCCCTCGTTGCCCCAAGTCCTGCAGTGATAATATTCACTTGTGGACTCCCATATGTAGACTTAGATTGAGCCTTTAAGGATGGGCAATTCTTCTTCCAATGGCCAACCTGATTACAGTGCCACCAGTATTTATTCTTTCCCTTTTTCTAGATCTCATCCTTTGGTTTCATTTATTGATGTTACTACCTTTCCCTTCTACTCTTTGTCCTTCGAGGTCATAAAATTGACCTTAACCTAAATACCAACATGAAACACATGCTTTTGTTTCATGTATTACTTCTCTGTGGAGATTTCCATCATCAAGTCATCCATAGAATGTTTTCCTTTCCTGTATTTTAGGGTCATACCGAAGTTTTCCCAAGACTTGAATTTTTTTCTATGATGCACATGACTTGAAACTTCCCTGGAAGTTTCATCTCGGCATCTTTTAAACCATGGAGCATGAGTAAAAACTCATGTGCCAACTTAAAAATAGAATTCCCTTCATCTATGGAAAACTTTAAGAACTTAGCAACGGAGTATTTCTCAATACTAAGATCTTCAGTATTATATTTCTGGTCTAATTCTTCCTATAGTCCCTTCGCAGTCTGCATGGACGAACAATATATATCAAACAACGTGTTGGACATAGCCAACAAGATATAACCGTGACATATACGATCGTGTTCCTTCCACGCAGATTGTGCCTTCTGATTATCGAGTCATGGGTTTTCCTTTTCCACTGTAGGACATTCAGTTTCAAGCATTGAAATTAATCCTATGTTGGTTAATCAAATTTTCAAGCGTTGTTGCCAACACTTGAAATTCTAAACACCGAATTTTCCAGGCATTCCGGTCCTGTCCACCTTCGATTTAAACATGGTTTCCGACATGATTGTAAATCCAGTTCCTGTTATCCTCTCTAAGATTGTTGTTAACCTGATCAATAAAGTGCACACTAAACAATGATTTCCACGAATCAATAAGATTCAATTTAACAAGAATATAAGCATGCACATTCGATCCATATGACAATTACCATATACAAGTAGGAATCTATTAAATCATTTATAAATCATATTAGAGCGAGATTCAGAAAAGGAAATGTAATAAATAAATCGAGGCAAACAAAACAGTAAATAGATTACGTAAGAGATCACCCAAGCATCCATGAAACAGACTATCCTTAGAGAGGATATGCCCCTACAATACCGGTGCAAAGGATACTGACGACCGCTCCCAACATACAACGACACGCGATTTGCATCCGAGCACATTAACGAGATCGCCTCGAAAGTACCTAAGAGAACTTACATCCGAGAAGAAGAAGAAGAAACACAGATCACAAATGCGGTGGGAAGAACATAGAGCAAAAATTGCTTGAGAGTTTTCTTACTTGTGAATAAAACGGCATCTAGAGGAAGGGTATATGAAGATCTAGGACACAACTTTTCACTTTCCGAACGTGCCCGCAACGAGCGCCTCTTCAGATTCTGAAACGCAGTCCAAATCAAAGCCATTGGAGTTGAGTCGAATTCCTTCAAAGCGATCGAATCATAATTAATCCATAGAATTAATTTATTCAACTTGCTAATGAAACCCACAATAAAGGTATTGATATATGAATTGACTCTCCGGAGCCGGTGCCGGAGACAGAGCGGAGCATGCACACACGTGTGGTCCTCCATTCCTCATCTCTATATTGCTACAAGAGCTTGGGCTGTGAACTCATATATATATCCCACCAAAAGTTTAGAAACAGTAGATGTGGTACTAAACTCTACCCAAAATACATCTTGTTTCAATTTTGGAAATTCCCTACTTTCCCTCCAAAGACATTTGATTTCTCAATCGAAACCAAATTAAAGTCCAATGTAATTGCATATGTTTGCCAAATTAAAACCTAATTACATTAATATTAAATACAACAAAGGCTACCCATAGCATACATCCACCAATGTCGTTAGGAATAAATGTTGAACCATGTTGCAACGAAGACATTATGAATATGGGGGAGGTTATAACACCCCAACCCCAAACATAGTTCCGCACTGAAAATTTCGAAGTTTCAAAGTAGGTTATAAGAGTGGAGGATAACTACTTAATAATTTAGACTTAAACATTTTGGACAGTTATCAATGGTTCATTTGAATCGTACCCAACAAGTTTAAAATAATTTTTCCTCGACTAACGGACTGAAGATTTAAATCCGTGATGTTACATAAGTAGCTATTCTCCCAATAAATCTAGCTTGCTCAAGAGTGAATATAACGATGAAGTGGAAATATATATATAACGATGAAGTGGAAATATATCTTAACATGTGTCACCTCCATTTTGAGCACTATGTGCCATTTATCACTCGTTGTTGGTTGATCATTGTATACGTTGGCCATCCCCTACCAATAAGTGGGAGGGAGGAAGGCATCTATGGCCACATCCAAATCGGGTCAGTAGCACTTTTGCTTACGTTAAAGAAGATATTATGGATTTGACTAATTGCATAAATAATACTTAGTTAGTGGCCTTGTCTATGATCGGGATAGTGACAATGTGCTTGAGGTCCTTGATGAGGCTGGATTCGCTCAAGCACCACGCAAATGCCTACAGGGACACGATTAAGGTCCATGACTATGTAGGCGTCCACTTCCTCGATTATGCAAGCCTTCTTATATCTGACGACATCCAAGATGATGCCGATGCATAGCATCTTTACGAGCCATATCTTCACAGAGAAGGTAGACTTCTTCGTCGTCTTGGTTATTGCCGCCTGGTACCGTTAAGGACCGCCATCGGGGTATTCTATTCGGAAGACATATCGGGATCGGGCGACTGGAATGTTCCGGGGAGCACAAGGGGGGGGGGGGAGGGGGGTGGCGAACACGATAAGATTGGTGATGGTACGGGGCAGTGGCAGAGGAGATTACAGTGGAGAGGAAGGAACAGAGGAAAGGGGTTGTGTGGATGTTTAGGAAGGGGGGAATTGTAAAAACAATAGGGTTTTGCCATTTTATACGAATGGAGGATATTTCTATCCATTCAACAAAAAAGGTAACGAAGTTAACTCGATTCCTTAATGGGAAGATCACATTATTACCGAATTAATAGATTGTGTATCAGATTGTTACTTTTAAAAGTTTAGGTATGATATTGAAATTGAGTGTATAGTTCATGAACTTTTGTGTAATTTACTCTAATAATTAAGATTGTATAATTATAAGTATGAAGAAAACCCGCACCCGTCTCCATCTTATAAAGGTGACCTAACTTCACCATCACTACAACAAAATTGAGCTATAGTGACAGTTTTTTTTGAAAACATTTCATTAAATTAATTATTGTTAAATATATAATGACGATGTTATTCGTTGCGAAATGATTTTTCGTACTCGAAATTAGTGACAAATATCATATATGTCGTTATATCATTAGCAACGATCCACATAACGACGCTTATCCGTTGTTATTTTTCAAACTTCTAATTAATCGTCGCTAAATTTTGAACTAAAAAATTAGCGATGATTAGTTGATATTTTGAAAAATAGCAACAGATAAGCATCGATATGTAGACCATTGCTAATGATATAACGACATATATGATATTTGTCACTAGTTTCGAGTATGAAAAATTATTTCGCAACGAATAACATCGTCATTATATATTTAACAACGACTATTTTAGTGACGGATTTTGAAAAACCTGTCACTATAGCTCAATTTTGTTGCAGTGAATGCATGTAAGCCGTGTTTAACTCTTCATTACTTTTATGGTAATTAAGTGACATTGATATCCATTACGCAATCTGTACAATAACTACTTTATTTGTCTAATTTTGTTTGAGGTGCACCAAGATCAAGACCACATTGTTTTGTTTAACATACCATTACTTGGAGGGGTGGATGAAAATGGAGGTGGATAGTACATGACGCACCACTAAAAAAATAGAGATAAAAGATATTATGTGTTAATTTAATAAATAAAGTGTCCTTGTACATGGGTGACTCAGGACTCTGGTTGAATACTTTAATGCATTGTGAATGACATACTTTAATAATTTATGATGATTTATTCATCTACAAGCTTTCTTTCTTTGTTTTGACCAAAATCTTGTTTTCCTTCCCATGGGTCATATAGAGAACCTATTTGGTATTTGGATATATGAAAGGGTGTGGTCTCCATGAAAGTCCTTTTATTTATATTTAGGGTTCATTTGGTAGCATACTTCTCCTTCCAATCCTCCAATTGGGATTACTTGTATCGACCCTATAATTTCTTTGGTATAATGCTTTTTAATTATGTTCAAAAAATTATAATATAAAAACATATTATAATCATTAAAAAAGTTAATATAACACATAATCAATGTCACATCACATCACAATTATCACTCCAACCCTCCCACCCCTCCAAACAGCTCCTATTTACAGGGGATACCCCAACCCAACCCCATTACCAAACGAACCCTTAGGGCCTGTTTGGTTGCCGGGATGGGTCGGGGGTACACCGGTGTACCCCTCCTTCCAACCCTTCCAACCCTCCTCACAGTCCCAACCCAAGGTTCAGAAAGTCGGTATGCGGTATTCGTTTGGTCAGGCGGTCCCGAGCGAGTAAGTGGATATGCGGAAGTATATGCGGATTATGCGGTTTGCATTATTTAAATAAAAATATTAAAGATACGCATTTAATTGTGATGTCAGAGACAAAAAAATACATGTTTCCTTTAGATTCCTACAAAAACATACTTTTAAAAATAAAAAAGGCACCGCAATAAAAAGCTACATAGTTCATTTATATAGCAAAATATGTTTCTGAATGTAGAATGTTCAAATATATAAAGTTATAAACCGGCTTCTAAATTTTAATCTAAATCATCTTCAAAATTGATTGTTGGAATATCATCATCATCGCTTTCTGAATCACTCATAAATTCTTCTTCTTTGCCCAAAGTTGACAAAGCTTCCGCATTCCTTTGGATCCTCCTATTCTCAACAAATTCTTCTGCCCCACTTGCTTTTGCAACCAAGTTCCACGTGAGCCCCGACCCTCGAAAGATTTCTTCTTCTTTTTCTTCTTCACTAGCACCAATCCAATCCATAACATGTGTTCTATCCTTTGAAACAAATGGATCTCTCCCAGTTAGTGATCGACACTCCTTCAGCTTTGAATTGAATTTCACAAAAATCAAATCATTCAATCTCTTGGTTTCTAGTTTGACCCTTTTTTTGTGTGAATTGCATTAAAAATATATAAAATTGATCAATTATAAATTATAATGACTCGATGAATATATAGTATATACAATTGTACATCCAAATAGTGACAGTTATACCGCTGCAAATGAGCTCCAATTCCTCTCACAGGCAGAAGATAAGGATGTCAGCTTCAGAATTCTCAAAGCCATTTCTTTCAAATAAGGCGTTTGAGAACCATATAGCAACCACCAATGAGCTACAAGAGATTACACAGTTAATGTCTTGTAAAATAATAAATCTAACTTAAGAACTTTAACACCGATAATAAGCTTGATATATATTATCAGGATTGAAATCATCATCATTGGTGGATCTTTGTCTGACAGCCATTGGCTTTTCAAATGCTACTTCTCCCCTTTGGTAAATATGAATCTCTTTTTTCGTGATGGCATCCTGAATCTCCAACTCAGGATAAAAAATCTCTACGCATTCCATCAAACCATTAACGACGAAGCTATCTTTAGAAATTGCATCGCTATCCCTGTAAAAATAATAGGGATTGAGATAGAAAGCTGCAAGATGGAGGGAGCTATCCAATCGTCCATTCGTCTTCAAGGTAATGGCATCTATAAATGGCTTGTATGAATGTTCAGCATTTTTAAAAATAGCCTTTATTTCATTTTTTGCATCCTCCAATCCTCCATATACAAAGCCCATTGAGGACTTACTTTCTCTATCAACCACACGCAAGAGGTAGACTAGTGGAGAGAAGATCTTCAACGTCAAAGACACTTGGCTTCAAAATGATGAATTGAGGACAATGGATGCAACTACCTTACCTTTTCTGGTTTTTTATCACCTGCACTCCCTACACTCATCAGAAGAGAACATCAACCGTAATTTTTCCTTCTTGTCCATCACGTTCTGTAGTGTAAGGAAAGTGGTGGCAAATCTTGTTTGTCCTGGTCAAACAATTTCACCCTTCTGGGTGAACTGTCTCATCAAGTTCAAAGTCTTTGCATGACTGTAGATAAAGAGAGTGAGAGTTCTAGCCTTAGTGATGCAATTTTTTTTATCTTTGATTCCTTTCCAATCTCCTCAAGAATAAGATCAATGCAATGGGCCGCACATGAAGACCAAAAAATCCTTGGATATTTAGTCTTAAGAAGTCGTCCGGCTGCCATATTTGTAGAGGCATTGTCTGTAACAACTTGTACAACATTATCTTCTCCAACATCCTTGATACAATCCTCTACTACGAGAAGAGGTGTATTCAACCGTGTGAGAATCTGCGGATGCGTCAACGGGCTTCAAGAAAGTTGTGCCCAAGTCACAATTTACGCACAAGTTCATAATGCTCCTTCCCTCATGTCAGTCGATGCATCGGACATTATTGAACAACCATTGCTTTTCCACGATTCATTATGACTCTTTAAATATTTCTTTATTTCATCCACTTCCTCCTTCAACAAAGTTTCTGTAATTTCATAGTATGAAGGTGTCTTGTATCCGCTTCTATATTGTCCAATTGCCTCGCACATTCGGATAAAGGAATTTTTAGTGACCGCAAGGAAGGGAATGTCAGCATCATAAAAGAATTTTGCCACGAATTTGTTGACACGTGCACGCTCCTCTTTGGCTAAAACATCTTTAATCAGTGTCTGCCGCATTGTTGTGCCCAAAGACACGACATCTTCAGATACACGAGCTCTTTTTGTACTAGCACCTCCTTCTGATGGATGGTTAGAAGATCCATCAGATTCCTTGATTGTTACTTCCTCCCGCAGTTCTCTCATGCTAACAACTGTTTCATTCTTCTTCTTCATAATATCCTCCACATAATCTCTGATTTTCTTTTGCACATGTCCATCAGCCTTTGGACATGCCCTTATATTTCCCTTGATGTGTGCGAGATGTTGCTTCATTCTATTGATGCTTCCTTTTATGACCTTGCCGCAGAAGCGACACCCAACCGTGTTCGAATCCGTCTACTCGATGAGGTATGCATATTTCCACCCTGGATCGGTAGAATCGGGTGGAACATAGAATGTGGATTCTACCGTTGTAGGCATGGAAGGGGTGGCCATAATGACCGACCTAAATATGGTACAAAAATGACGTGTCATTGAAAATAAGAAGTGCAAATTGCAAACCGGTTATCCAAAAAATGACGCGTCATTGTAACACGATTACATTATATATATATATATATAAATTTAAATGAAGCTACCGAATTTATAAATAAAGTTCCACGCATAACGAATGAAATACAGATGATGGATGACCATTAAAATCGATATATACCCCAATTCTCAATCACTGATCTCATTTTTAAAATGTAATAAGAATAGTATTAAACTTTCAAACATAAAAAAGCAATGGAAGCAAAAAATTGTATTTAAGATAGAAAAAAGATTCTCTATGTCACATTTCATAAATCAAGCTCATAATTGAAAATCAAGGCATAATTAAGGCTATTTTTAATTTACCATAAGATCTTTGTACCTTATCAGGATTTTTACATACAATCTCCCGGAGATTTCTTATATTACAAATATTGTCACAATCTTTCTAAAAAACTACCATTTTTTTTACATAAATACAACTCCACAAATACAACTTCACAAAACATAAATGACGGAGTATATAATCCAGCAAACTTCAAGAAACGTCAATAATAGACGGAAGTCCATAATCATATAAAATTATCTCGTTCCAGAAACTAATAAACCCCATTAAATGGCCATTTGATTTTGAAAGCATATCCCATAATCTAATAATAAGGACGCATTCGAATCTCTTGGAGTAAGCAGAGCTTATCCCTCAAAACTATGATGTGCTTCTTTACATGTATTTGAGAATTTTGACCGTCAAATTAGGCCAGTGATGCTGAAAATATCATAATCAACTCAATTTTTGTTAACTTGGTTAAAAGAAATAAATAGAAAGACTCGAATATCAAGCACAAATATCTTCGACAACAGCAAGAACAGTTTGTTGCTGCTATCGTTGTTGCGGAAGGTTCTTCCCAAGTTGTTGGAGCCATCGTCCTAATTTAACTACAGGGAAAGGGGACATTTGTTACCTATAATCCAAAAGCAACATAACTCTAGTTATCCCACCATTAAAATCGATATATGTCATGAATATTTTGGAAACGATTGATATTATATGACGTTATTTATCAACCATGAATATTATGTGCTATATAATTATCTTCAACTTTAAAAATTTGTAATGAACGTAATACCTTGGAGGTGCAGGAGGCGGAAGGTAGAGGCGCTGGAGGCAGCGAGGGGCTAGAGCGGAGGAAAGGTGAGGGAGGCGGCGAGAGTGGGAGGTGATAGAGGCGCAGGAGGTGTGTGGGGGTATTACGCTGGAGGCACAAGAGCTGCGGTGGCGAGGGTAGAGTTGCTGGTGGAAGGCGGAGACGCTGGAGCCTGGAGGCGGCGAGGCATCGAGGGCGGAGGCGCTGGAGCGTGGAGGCGCGATGGAGGAAACTTAGGGCAATTCCAATGCGTGGAACGAGAGAAAACATGGGTTAGTGAAAGGGTTTTTTGATAAACGGATCCTAAATCGGATCCCAAACGACACCGCATATGGATCGACTAAGCGGTCGTATTTGCGGTTTAGGCGGCCCGCATATGCAGTTGGACCGCATATGACCGCATACTGTAAATGCGCTTCGGATAGGTCACCCATATGCATATGCGGCCGCATGAACCACATTTCTGAACCTTGACCCAACCCAACCCCAACCCAACCCAACTCAACCCAGCAACCAAATAGGCCCTTAAAGTAAAAAAGACTTTTACAGGGGTGATCCTGTGATCACAAAGTTTACATGGTACAACAATAATTGTGATGGTGTATAAGGGTATTTACGTGAAATTCCCATGATAGAAAAAGGGTACAAGCAAATTAGAAAGGGGGATAAAAACCTTTTTTGCCAGGCCCGAGCGCTCTCTCTCCACCACTTCTCTGCTATAGAACCACCGGTGCTCGCTCGCGCGAGCTCACTCTCTCCCTCGCTCACCGACCACCAAGCGCCTCCTCTCCGCCACCGCTGCTTCTTGCATCCGACTGCTTCATATATTCCCATCTCGGAGGACAGGACTTGCACCAATGACGTTCATCTTCTCCAAGAAGACGTGGATTGGCCTCATCCTCGGCCAGTTCGTCTCGCTCCTCATCACCTCCACCGGATTCTCCTCCTCCGAGCTCGCTCGGAGAGGTTTCCCCGAACTCCCGTTATTCGACCAAATGGATATTGGGTTATGGATATAATCCATTTTTTTTACTATACTGTCCAACGTATTCATGGCTTGAAGTGGTTCTGGAAAAAAAGTCTTTTAATTGCAAAAAAGATTCAAGTTTTCGTCCCTCTTGTTCTTTTTCTTTTTTAAATCCCATTGTTTGTGCAGGGATTGATGCACCTACTTCACAATCTTTCTTGAATTATGCTCTTTTGGCCATAGTCTACGGAGGAATCATGATTTACCGCAGGAGATCACTCGAGGTTGCTGTTATGTCTCTTGTTGTCCTATTTTCGTCGTCCTCCTTATGCCATCCAATAAGTTTCTTGGTCTTCATATCGATTTCTAGATTGTTTGATTTGTTTTAGAAGCTTTCCTGATCCAGAGCAGCTTATTTTGAGAATGTATTACTAGGTAGTTGCGCCATACAGTATATGCTTAATTTGCTACTTTATGACCGTGTAGTAATAAATATGAAACTTTATTCAAGTTATGCGAATCCTTTTTGTCACTGGAATTTGGGGACGGTGCAGGTTGTGGGATTGAGTTCCGTGACAGACTTACTTCTCTTCTCGACTATCTATTCAGTCTTCCTCTTGTTGAATATATATTATTCTACCTACATCTATGGGAAGAACCAGAAAATAGCACATAATAAATAACACATATATATGGGAAATCTGTTAACTTTTTTTTTCACAAAAGAATATGTGTACATCTTTTTTATGTTCAAATTTTTGAATGCATTTATCTGAAAAAGTACCAAGCACAGGCCGTTTGGTCAACTGGTAAGGTAAAACGCTTTGTCACCCATGCAGGTGGTGGCACTTGACATGGGCAGAAGAGTCATGTTGCGATATATACATGTTTGTATATGTAACTATGTGTAGGTCAACCCAGAAAAATCACAGTTGATGCTTTCAGGGATCAGGAAGTGAGGCGGAAATATGTTAGGGAATAAAACATTAAAAATCAGATCGTGGATATTTATCAAGGTTTTGAATTGGTAAAACAAGTGAAACTTGCATGTTTATTTTTTCTGTTGAAAAGCCGACTAGTATGCATGTCAGAGAAAATTCACAGTAGTCTATATAAAGAGACTGGTTACTCTTCAATACATAGTTCAACTTAAGTGATACATAATACTTGCAATTAATATACTTAGAGGTTAAAAAGTGAAGGTCCCAATGATCATGTAGCTTTCGTCCTGCAATCTAAAGAATGTTATAATCGAAAGGTCCTGAGCAAGGTTTGAAAAAACGAAAGGCGGAACGAGGCGGTCTCGTTGGAATTGAGGCGAGGCGTAGCCTCGAGGCGGTCGAGGCGTAAGCCTCAGTTTATATAGAAAAATATGTATAAAACTACAATTATATATATATATCTTTGTAATTATATGTTCTCTGCCTAATATATAATAATTTACACTACAAGATATGATGAAATAATAAAGATAAGAACCCCAAAATAGAAGATAGAACGGCATCATATACATTTCTACACATTTTCATCCAATCAAAGAGGAATTCATTGACTATAGATATTGCGAAAGAATTAAACAATACATATATGTTTATGAAATATAGTTGTAATTAAAAGTATGACTAAATATACATCGAAGAAATTTATGTTATGTGTCTAACATATAATATATGATCGCACGAGAAACCATGAATCATATCCATTTTGAGCAAATCTTTGAAATATTGTTGTAATTAAAAGTTCGATTAAATATATGTCGAAGAAATTTATGTTGTATCTAATATATAATATAAGGCAATATGAGAAACCATGAACCTTATCCATTTTGTTTTGCTTGATATATTGCAAATCTTGTTAAGTTACAAGTATAGTTTAATTTAATATTTATGTAGTCATTCATTAAGAGTGAAATAGTAAGAGTTTGCCAAAATAGTTGGATATATTAATTATAAATATGAAGTTATCGGCTTGAAATAAACATCATATTCAGGCATTCATCGTATATAATCATTATCCTAAATAAATAGATATTGATAAGCTTCTCAATCTACTAAGGAAATCATTAAAATAATAAAAAATACTTCAAAAAAAAGCAAAAACGCCTCACGAAACGCCTCGACCGCCTCGAGGCTACGCCTCGACCACTCGAGGCGCACGCCTCACAGGACTAGTCTGAGGCGTAAGCCTCGAGGCTAAAAGGGATCACCTCGCCTCGAGGCGTACGCCTCGACCGCCTCGAGGCTAGCCTTTTCAAACCATGGTCCTGAGTTAATGTTGGGCATGACAAGTTGTGCAATGGTTCACTAAATGTAAATGCATATCTTGGTGGACAACCACTACAATGAAGCAGTATGCAACACAAATTAGGTAAGGTGAGATGAAGCAAATCCATGCATGGTTTCACTATCACAATAGTACTAGTCAGATATTATGTTCTGTGGCAATAAAGCTGTACGAAATATTACCAGAAAATGGACTACCAAGATAATATGATCTGCAATTTATTATAAAAAAAATGACGAAAGATAGCCATGACAGCTCTACACGTTGATGCTGTCTGACAGTTTAGTTGCCGGTAGGTGACCAAAGACTTCTCTGACACTTCAACTGAAACTGAATTTCAACATTCTTTAATGAAAAAACATCCATACTTAATTTGGGTAGAGTAAAAGAAAATTCTCTCAACAAAAAAATATCAATATGTTCTTAGTTTAGGAGTGTCCCCATATTCACTGGTTATGTTCCTGAAGTTTGTTCGGAAATTAGCTCAAATGTTCCAATGGCGTGTTTGTGTCTTTATATTTTGTCACAGATGCTATTTTTGAATATGAGAATCATGTCCGATTCCTGGAGACTCTGTAGACATCCCTTTTACTTGGGTATGATGAAAAAGCTACATGGTTTGTCTCCGTAGCTTATTTCATGTGCCGACTCTCATATTTCGAGTATACAGATACACCTTATGAAAATTCAAATTAAAGTGGCTGCAAATTAGTTTCTTTCTGGGTTTTCCGTTTATATGTTGGAAACATTCATTTGTTCAGATTAAGCAAATATGATTTATTCAGCTTCCAATGCACAACTTCTTTTCCTGTTGAGAAACTGGCCCATAGATGAAACCAACACTTATTTTTCGAAAAATAACATCAGAAATTTAAACAGCCATAAAAGCTATTATGAAGACCTTTGAATAAATAAAAACATGAGCAGCTGAAATGTGATCACTTTTCTCCTCCTTTTCAGATGAAATGGTACTATTACTTGATGCTTGGCATGGTAGATGTCGAGGCTAATTTTCTTGGTGAGTACCTTGTTGCATCTCCCCAGTCTCCCATTTTCCACTGTACAATTATGTTCTCCTTGAGCGTATTCCTGTTGGGAAAAGTGAATGGCTTGTTTATTCCATGAACCCTAGGCTCTCTTATATAGGAGAGTAGCCTATGGGTAAATTACATAAAGCATACTATGAGGAAAACAAAATAGAGAAAAGGTACAGATACTACTACTATTGTATGCGTTAACACTCCCCCTCAAGATGGAGCATAGATATCAATCATGCTCAGCTTGGAAGCACACTTCTGAAATGGGCCTCGTAGCAATGCTTTGGTGAATATGTCCGCAGTATGATTCTCTGAGGTAACATGAGATGTAGCAATGAATCCTTTCTGAATCATATCACGTATGAAGTGACAGTCCACCTCAATATGCTTGGTCCGCTCATGGAATGCTGGGTTGTTTGCAATAAACAAGGCAGCCTGATTATCACATTCCAAGTTCATAGGAAGTGGTACATCTAAACATAGGTCTGTAAGCACAGCTTTCACCCACATCATCTCTGTAGTAGCCTGGGCCATAGCCCTATATTCGGATTCAGCACTAGATCTAGCTACCACCGTTTGTTTCTTACTTCTCCATGAGACTAGGGCATCTCCAAACATAGACAGCATACCCTGAGGTGGACTTCCTATCCTTGGGACATCCTGCATAGTCTGCATCTGCACATGCTGAGATAGAGATCCCCTTTCCTTTCTTGAATAGCAGACCTGCACCTGGAGAAGATTTGAGATATCTAAGAATCATATGTATTGCATCCATATGCACCTGGCATGGTTGCTCCATGAACTGGCTCACACGACTCACTGCAAATAATATATCTGGTCTAGTGATCGTGACATACAACAGTTTGCCTACCAGTTCTCTATATCTTCTCATGTCCACCTCCTCTGTGTTATCTTCATAAAGCTTCATGCTGGGATCCATTGGTGTCGTAGCAGGTCGACACCCAAGCATACCTGTTTCACTCAACAGATCTGTAACATATTTCCTTTGTGACATTACTAGCCCATATGAATTTCTAGCAAATTCAAGCCCCAGAAAGTATCTAAGGACCCCAAGATCCTTAGTGACAAATTCACTACCCAGCATTTCTTTCGCCTGCCTTATGCCCTGCTCATCATCTCCTGTAATCAAGATGTCATCAACATAAACCATACTGACAATGATACCTCTCGCGGTCTTCTGTACAAACAAGGAATGATCAGCATTGGAGCGTTTGCATCCTTGTTTCTCGAAGAGATCCGAGAGCTTCTGAAACCATGCTCTGGGGCTCTGTTTAAGGCCATAGATAGCCTTATGCAACCTGCATACCTTGGAACACTCCCCCTCAACAGCAAAACCAGGTGGCTGTTGCATATACACCTCTTCCTGCAAATCTCCATATAGGAATGCATTCTTCACGTCCAACTGATGGAGCGGCCAGTCTCGAGCAACTGCAACTGACAACAAGATCCGTAGAGTGGAATGACGTGCCACAGGCGAGAATGTGTCAAGATAATCCACCCCGTATGTTTGTGTGAAGCCACGTGCAACCAGACGCGCCTTGTACCTGTCAATAGAGCCATCTGCATTTTGCTTCACTGTGAACACCCACTTGCAGCTCACTGGGTTCACATCTGGAGGTATAGAAACCAAAGTCCAAGTTCCTCTGGACTGAAGTGCCGCCATTTCTTCTTCCATTGCTAGCCGCCATCTACTATCCTGCAGAGCCTCATGATGATTCCGTGGAATATCTATAGCTGAAAGTGTCATAACAAACGACCTGAAATCTCCAGATAGCCGCTCAAAAGATACAGAGGCTGATAATGGATATTTGGCACAGCTCCTCTTCGACTTCCGTAAAGCAATGGGAATATCCAAATCAGCTGTAGGCTCGTCTGGCTCCTGCACCACATCCTGCTCAGAAATGTCGTCAGATCCATCAACATTAATATTTTCATTACATACCATAGGCGAGCTAGTGGACGAGTCATGACCATGAGCTGGAGGAAGCCTGCGGGTATAATGGAACGGGAACGGTGAGATAGGCTGCTGTGGTGGTGGTGGTGGTGGTGGTGGTGATGGCATCTGAGGTGGTGGTGGTGGTGTCATGTATATGGCATCAGGTGGTATAGGTGGGAGTTGCTTGTCTCCTGATGCTGAAAAATACATAACAGATTCAAAAAATGTATCATCTGCACTGATCATATACCGCCGACGCAGAGGATCAAAGCACTTGTACCCCTTTTGAGTTCTGGAGTACCCAACAAAGACACACTTGACAGCCCTAGGAGAGAGCTTGTCAGTACCCGGCGACAACTGATGGACAAAAGCAACCGACCCAAACACACGAGGAGTAAGAGTGAACAGATCCTTGTCAGGATGAATAAGTGAGAACGGAATCTGTTCATTCAAGACAGACGAAGGCATACGGTTGATTAGGTAACATGCAGTGAGAACTGCATCACCCCAGTAGGAATAGGGAACATGACTCTGTATAAGTAGTGATCTTGTGACATCAAGAAGGTGGCGGTGTTTTCTTTCAGCAATCCCATTCTGTTGAGATGTATGAGCACAAGATGTTTGGTGAATAATCCCTTTTGAGGAGTAGTAATTGGCAAGAATATTGGTGCACAACTCTAAAGCATTGTCACTTCTCACAAGCTTCACAGATGTAGAAAAAACATTTTGTATTTCATTCAGAAAATGGATAATGATATTTCCTGCTTCAGATTTATTTTTCATCAGAAACACCCATGACACTCTAGAGAAATCATCCACAAAAACTATATAAAATCTGTGTCCCTGATGATCGGGTACACGACTCGGACCCCAGACATCAATATGAAATAACTCAAACTTGGAGGTACTACTCTGACCTGGACGACTGGGAAAGGACGACCTGTGATGCTTTCCCAACTGACATGCCTCACACTGAATAGGTGTATGAGGGAGACCATAGGGTAAAACTTGACGCAACTTCTGAAGCGGTAAATGACCAAAACGCAGATGCCATAATAAGGTTGATACTTGTCCAGAAGAGGATGAGGATCCAGCAAAAGGAGTCTGATTCAGGCGGTATAGGCCTCCTTGCTCATAGCCACGACCAATCACGTTGCCCGTATGGATGTCCTGAAAAATCAAAGAAGATGGATTAAAAATTGCTCGACAATGTAGATCCTTCGTAATCTGGCTAATTTACAATAAATTCATTGAGAAATCAGGTGCATGTAGCACATTCTTGAGCTGCATAGAGGATGTCAATCTAGCCTCCCCCTGACCAGTGATGGGGGAATGAGTGCCATTGGCAATCACGACTGTCCGACCTGGAGGGATCTGAGTGTATCCTGAAAGCAGACTCTGGTCGCCACATAGATGATGTGTAGCGCCCGAGTCCATAATCCATGGTAAAGTATCTGATCTACTACTGTGGAATGCAAGTATACTACCTGAAGCACTGGTAGACGCAGAGGCAGAAGCGGCAGCATCAGAATGACTCTCTGTAGTCGGTGCTGGACTAGATGGTGGAATAATGCCCCTCAGACGGGCAACTGGATCCTCGAACCGTTGATCCAGAGTAGCAGCAGACGGGGGCTCTATCTGCTCAGCAGCTCGTGCAGATGCAGGAAATCCATGCTTTGAGTAGCATGTGTCTTCACTGTGTCCTACTCGATGACAATAGGTACATGTTGGTCTAGTGCGGCCACCTCTTCCACGAGGTCCACGTCCACGGCTCTGGTGATGGAACCCACGACCTCTGTTGACTGCCATGGCTGAAGAGTTCTGACTCGCAGCTGTGGAAGGAACTGTGATCCGACTCAATCTATGAAAAGCTTCCTCCATGGGAGGAATAGTAGAGTATGCCAGAATCTGTGATCGTGCTGCCTCATACTCAGGATCAAGTGCAGCCTGGAACACACCCACCATCGTCGCGTTCCGGTATGTCTTCTGCTGTTCTGGCGTAGCTGTGAGAGGCATGAAGCTATAAAGCTTCTCGAACATCCCTCTTAGTGATGTATAGAGGGAATGTAAAGGGCGACCATTCTGCTTTATTGTGAATATGTCATGCTGAAGTTGCAGAATCTTCGTCTCGTTCTTGTCCTGGGAGTATGTAGCCGCCAGAATGTCCCACATATCCTTGGCTGTGGGCTGGTGTAGGATGTCATTGGCAATTTCAATAGCCAATGTACCAGATAGCCAGACTTTGGCATATGCATCATCAGCCTCCCAAGAGGCATTGACTCCAGTCTTCTCTGCAGGCTCATGTTCGGTAAGAATGTGCTTCTTACCTGTTGACTTCATCATACTCATGAACTGCATAGCCCACAGTTCATAGTTTGTACTGTCCATCTTGACAATAGGCGCTGGACCACGAAAGGCGCCAATAGATGGGATATCCGCCTTGCTTTCTGACATACTGGACATGGAAGACTGGAGCAATTGATAGACGATGAACTTTGTCTACAATGACATAGACGGGATTAGTTACATGTGTAGACCTCAAGCAACTATCCCCATGAAGATGCGCGTGCTAAGCCCTACCCGCGCAGGCAAAGGAGATCGCGCACAACAGGATATGCGTGGACTAGAGATGCGCTACTGATGCGCACAAATGATTGCGCACAGGTGATGGCGCACAAGGGCTACAGCGCGCGCAGGGATGCACGCAAGGAAGCGCACAGATGCACTGGAGATGTGCGCGCAAGAACGCTACAGCGCGCGCACTGAAGGTGCGCTACAGGTGCACGCACAAGAACTGCAGCACTGCAGCACGCGCAGAGGTGCACGCACAGTCGCGCGGAAGGATGCGCGCAAGGAGGCGAGACACGCAGCAGGCGTGCACACGGAGGCCTGCGCACGGAGGCGAGACGCGCAGCAGGCGTGCACACGGAGGCCTGCGCACGGAGGCGCGCAACAGCACGGAGGTGCGCAACAGGCGTGCACGGAGGAGATGTGCACAGGCGCACAGCACGCGAGTGCCTGCACTCGGAGGCGCGGCGACGATGGAGGAGAACTCGGGCGGCGCCGATTGAGCGAGAGGAAGAAGGCCGGCGGGTGTGGTGGGGTTAGGGTTAGGGTTTCGAGAACTCCGCTCTAGGACCGTCGCTCTGATACCATGTTGGGAAAAGTGAGTGGCTTGTTTATTCCATGAACCCTAGGCTCTCTTATATAGGAGAGTAGCCTATGGGTAAATTACATAAAGCATACTATGAAGAAAACAAAATAGAGAAAAGGTACATATACTACTACTATTGTATGCGTTAACAATTCCTGGAGGATTTAGTTAGTGTTTTAGACCACTAGATTTATATCATTTAAAGGAAATTGTATAGTTATTAGAAAACTATTGTTTTGATTTTTATGTTCATGCCATTCGCAGATGCAACATCTTGCAGCATATCGAGGGGTTTATGGATATTTTTTTTCAAAGTTTCTTTGTTATTGTTATTTCTATAGCATGTCCTAGTCTCCTAGACTCTTAGCATTTGAAGTTATTTCCTCAGCATACCCTAGTCAATGCTGCTGCAAATGATTGGCATCAGAATGATTTTTAGAAATGGAAAATTGCATTTACTATTTGAAACAGAACATGGCAGTGTAACATCACAAAAAGAAGTGTACCGTTTCCACATTTTTTCTCATACCCTCGAGTTTGTAAACATTTCCTATATACATGAAGACTTGATATCTGCTATGCAGTGGTTAAAGCTTATCAGTACACATCCTTGACAAGTGTTATGCTTCTTGATTGCTGGGCGATTCCCTGTGTTGTTCTTCTCACATGGCTATTTTTGAAGACACGGTATAAAATAAGGCAATTCATTGGCATGGGCATCTGCGTTGCGGGTGTTGTGATGGTTGTTTTTTCTGATGTTCATGCAGGTGATAGAACTACAGGTGAGAAGATGCTCTTGTACAAGTTCTAAAGTTGTTTAATTCCCTTCTTATGAAGTGCCCCTTGGCTCTTGGACAAGTTCTAAAGTTATTTAATTTCTATATTATGAAGTGTCCCTTCTAATTTTTCTTGATTATTAGTTCATAAATCTGGATTGTTTATTCTCACAGTTAGTCATAATCTGAAGTATTATATTTTGTTGTTGAGAAAGTAAATAGTTATATTCCCATAAAGGTCCTAGCACGGTCAGACTGAGCACACGCTGTACATTAATTGAGAAGAAAACATAATATATAGTAAACAATATAAGCAGAGTGCTTCAACATCACAATCAACTGTCTGTCTAAGTCGTCTTCAATTTGCTTTCCAGCAGCCCAATGAGCGTCTCAATCCTTCCAAAGCCACCATTCACTTGTTGCTAGGATATGCCTCAATGATGTCACATCATGTACCCGTGAACGAAAACATGCTCTCCCCCACCAAAGAGAGCGGGTGAAGGGAAGGTGCGAGGTCCAAGGGCTTGAAGGCTGAAAGGAGTAAGGACAAGTGTGAGTGAGACTTTAGATAGAGTCCGCAATGCAAATTACCAGGTTACGTGTCCAAGCTGATCATTGATTGGGAGCCTTTTATGTACACCATAGCAAAAATGACAAGCAAACTTCATGACATGACCCATGGCCTCAAATTTCAGCGAAATTCGGTCAAATTTCTATCAAATATCGATATCCAGTCGAAATCGAAATTCGACCGAAACGATCGAAATGACCGAAATATGGGAGTCCTAGTACAAAAATTGACCGAAATGACCGAAATTTCGGTCGAAATTCCATCGAAATTCCACCAAAATTCTGTTTCGGTCGGTACCGAAGTGGTGACCGAAACCGACATTTAGGGCCTTGACATGACCTTGATGCTAGACACTATTTGTGCCACAGGACAGGATGTCCAATGCTATGAACTGCTTGCCATGTTGAAAAAAAGAATGCATCATGGTGAGGAATGCAGGTGAATGTATGGGGAGTTCCGACAACGGCCCATCAGGTGAAATCTGAACCATGCAAGATTGGCCTCTTGTTAGTGGGGGTGGGAAGCTTTGATGGATAGGCCAATAAGTCAATGACCTTGAGATACTTGGCATTCATGTAGATAGACCAATAACATCACAATCAACTGCTTGTCTAAGTTGTTTTCAATTTTCTTTCCAGCAGCCCAATGAGCGTCTCAATCCTTCCAAAGCCACCATTCATTTGTTGCTAGGATATGCCTTGATGATGTCGCATCATGCGTCCGTGAGTGCAGACATGCGCTCCCCCACCAAAGAGTGTGTGAAGAGAAGGTGTGAGGGCCAAGGGCTTGAAGGCTGAAAGGAGCAAGGACAAGTGTTTATGAGACTTTAGATACAACGCAAATTACCAGGTCACATGCCAAGACTTCCAAGCTGATCATCAATTGGGAACCTTTTATGTACACCATAGAAAAATGACAAGCAAACTTCATGACATGACCTTCATACCAGACACTATTTGTGCCACAGGGCAGGATACCCAATGCTATGAACTGCTTGCCATGCTGAAAAAAAAGAAGGCATCATGGTGAGGAATGCATGTGAATTTATGGGAAATCCCAACAACGACCCATCAGGTGAAATCTGAATCATGCAAAATTGGCCTCTTGTTAGTGGGATGGGAAGCTTTCATGGATAGACCAATAAGTCAATGGCCTTGAGATACTTGGCATTCACACACACACATAAAACCTAAATGGAGGTGCTATTATTCAGAATTCTCCATATCCAACTAAGCTCGTGGGCAGCGACTTTGTCTATGAATAAGCCGACTCTTTCCTTTGGCTTACATATTGAGGATCATGTTGGACATACGAGCCCACGACGAGCCATTATGCAATAAATGTTGTTGCAAATATCATTCCCCGATCTGAAATGAAGAATAACTAATTTGCATAATAGATCCCTTAGTACAATTAGGGTTATGTACCATGGCCATCTTAATGATCATACAATTATTGTTTCAGTTGTTGAATCATAGAGGCTGGTGCTTGAATGAACATCTAAAGAGTTAGATTGAGGACTCATCAAGCACCGTCAAATGATTATTAAGAGAAGATCTCCAGCCTGAAAAGGAGATGACAATCCTTTCTCTAAAGGATGATATCTAACCGACCTCTTGATGCAGGTTCTCTGCATAGGAATAGAGATTCGAAGGTGTTAGATAAGTTAGGTCAAAGAGTAACGAGATCGAGATAACCAAAGTCCTATGTCGTATGTTGTCACGATATAAGCACACATCCTTTGACCGGAGATAGATGTGTTACTATATGTCTGAGTATGTACATTTGGCAGACCAATAGGTTGATGACATAACCAATGTCTATACACTGGCGCGCTGGTGTGCATGCAAGGTCATATGAGTAATACGATCTCTCAAAGGGATCATACAGGTTCATTTACTAAATCGGAAGACATGAGCTCACTTATGAGATATCGGGATGAATCAAATTCCGTACATGATCGTCTCGCTTTGGAAGCTTGGCTGGATTTGTAGGTTTGATATATACTTTTGGAAAGTATATGATCAACACTTGGGTATGATATATGCTTTTGGAAAGTATATGATCGATACCAACTCCCAATAATTAGATGAGAAACTTAATGATAAAACACTGAAATAGACAGTGAAAAGAGGTCTAATACTTCGGATTTACCATGGGTCTTTCAATATGCAGGATGTACAGGTATTAGGATTACATGAGGGTGATGTGATCATAAACGATTGTATAACCATGACGCTTCCATTCCTAGGGAGTGGTGAAATGGGTATGGATTTTAGTTACTCCTCTCAGTAGAGAAGTGATCTGATCTTGGTCCAAATATTGGACATTAATTTGAATGTGATTCAGATGCAATGAGAAGATTAGATTTGTGGTCTTGATTCAATCAAGCATCTATGAGAGGTCCGCAAGATCTGGATTTGAGATGTGATCTCAATATCCAAGTCACTATACGTGAAACAATACAATCACCATGTCCTTATATCCAAGTATCTGCAGAGAAAGCGCATTATCCCTGGAAGAGTTTATAAAATTTCCATTGTTGATATTATATATCCGAGTATTGAGAAAATTGATAATTAAATGTGATTTGATTATCTTGAATAATATGAATTTGATTCATATTATAAGGAGAGTTATCTGAGATAATTAAATATGATTTAATTTTCAAAGATGTGAATAATGTGAATGTGATTCATATTATTTGGGCACATGAGAATAGAGATCCAGGATGATTAAATGTGATTTAATTATCATGGATATGAATAATGTGGATATCACTATCCATATTATTCAGATATATTATAAATGTCGTTTATAATATATAAGAGAGAGCCTTTTGTGATTTATATTTGTTAATTAATTATTGATTTGAATTGGATCCACATTGGATGATTAATTGAAAATATAATTTACATTTTGTTTTGGGATGTGAATGTGATTCACATTTTTCCAATGGCATGATTGCAATAATCACAAGATAATTATGAATTATATTTGTGAGATAATTTACAACAAATGCTGTTGTAAATCTTGAAGATCTCATGAGACGATTGAGTGGCTGCCCCCCTCTTTTTTAGGGATTAGGTCAAATTCTATCACCTCTTATCTCAAAGGTCAAAGTGATTTAATTTTGAATTTATTTGTATTGATTTATCAATATATATATATATATTATATTAAATTAAATTAATTGTTGTGTTTTTACAACAAGATCATGGCCATTGAAAGAAACACAAATCAATCTCAACCATTGATTTTGTGTTGTCCATGTATTGAGATCCATAGATCCCAAAATACTATATAAGAAGAGGCACCCCTTGCTCTTCAAAGTACATCAATCCATTAGCTCTCCCTCTCTCTACACGCCAAAGGTTCTCTCTCTCCCTCTCATTTGGCCTCCACCATGGAGCCTTTGAGAGAGTCGCCATCGCCGTAACATCGTCGTTATGCTGCCGTATTACTTTCTCGTGGATCTCCATCTCCTTCAGAGTATCTCGCTGGTGAAGAAGACATTGGATCTCATGTGACGAGATCAAGAGATTAATCGCTTGGATCATCAACATAGATTGCGAGGATCACACGTCTCATCAACGCGCTTGCAAGCGTCTCCTCCGTCGGATCGGACTTGAGACATGAGGTCTCTTCGCTTAGAGATTCGATCACAACCACGCTTTAAGAGGTAACCCTAATGCTTGTTTGTGGTTTAGATGAAACGATCCGATAAGTGTTCTTGGATCATGTGGTTTCATCGGATTAAAAATTTTAAAATTCCGCTGCCCGGAGCAACTAGTGCGACTAGTCGCTCCCGATCGCATTCGATGCGATCCTCACGCTTCCATGATGTGCTTAAGGATCTTCCCATTTCCTTTAAATCATGCATCCTGTAGTACCAAAGGAAGTCCTTACTCATTGAGTTGAGGCTAGAAATCGTAGAGGAAATGAGAGCAAGCATCCTGGTAGTGAAAAATGCTCCTTACAACCAATTGTAACAAATAAGAGCAAACATGAACTCCACCCTTAAAAAAGATCTCAAACATTATCTACTGGGGGTTGAAGAATGCCACGTTGCCTTTGTAAGGAAGCAAATGGGGTACAAGCTGTAAGTATGACATTGTGTCATTTCGACAAGCACGTGAACACAAGAGCTTGATTTTTTGGGGTTAAGATAGAGGTTTGAGCATGATGCAAAGTCATTAAGGCACACATGACATGACATTAATCATGGGAACATCTCAAGAGAAGGGCATCAACATAAAATGGATGTTATAGCTTGTGACCCCAAAAGACTTGATGGGGGCGTATGTAGCTTGTGACCTCCCAAATAATTAATGCCGCCTAAATAAGGCTAATGAGTCACCATATATAACACCTTTATAATAAGGAAAAAGAGCACCAAGCCATGGTTTGAAATATCGATATCGATATTGTATCTATGGGGTTGAAAAGAGATATATCGAGGATATATTGAGATATATCAACGTTATTGGTGAACATCCTAGAAATGACACAAAAAATGAGTTTTTAGCAAATTAGTATCATCCTAGTTCCTAAAACAATATCATAAGGAAGGAGGTATATTTAGCACACCAATAACATTATATCACACATAATGCTATTGTCAATGTCGACTTTTGATAATTGTCTGTTGATTGCTGAGAAGTATTGAAAATGAAATGATGAAATTCAAAACAAAAAAAACTTAAAGACATAAATGACATGAATTTTGCAGTAGCTTTATATCACATTATATACTATGTATAAACAAAATGCTGAGTTATATCAGATATCAAACAAATAAGTGAATGAGCATAATAAAATATATTTTTTAAAGAACATTTATAATTTTGGATATAAAAGAAAATGAATTAAATTATATTAGAAACAAAACTTTCTAATTGATATAAGGAAATCAATGTCGATTGTAGGAAAGTTTGAAATATCTATCGATATGATATTGATTGGTCTGGAAATGGATATATTGTGATATATCACAGATACAACAACAACAAAGCCTTTTCCCACAATTAAGTAGGATCGACTACATGAATTTTTTGCCTCCATTCAGATCTATTTTGGTCATTCTCAAGTTTAAATCCAAATAACTAAGATCCTTTCGGATAGTCTCATTCCAATACTTCTTGGGCCTTCCTAGCCACCTCTTAACTGGCTTAACATCCAAAATCTCGCATATTCTAACTGGTGCATTAACCGAATTTCTTTGCAAATGACCAAACCATCTTAAGCAGTTTTCTCTCATCTTATCCTCTATCAGAGCTACACCAACTTTCCTTTTGATCGCATCATTCCGAATCTGATCTTTTTGTGTATGACCATACATCCACCTCAACATTTTCATTTCAACTACTGTCATTCTCTGCACATTTCTATGGTTCATAGGCCAACATTTAGATCCATAGAGCATATCAGATCTCACGGTTGCTTTGTAATACTTTCCTTTTACTCTCAAAGAGATTTTCTTATCATAAAGAACAATAGAGGCTCCTTTCCACTTTAGAAAACCTATATTTATTCTATGAGTAACTTCTCCATCAATTTCCCTATCCTGTTGCAAAATAGATACCAAGTATCTAAAAGAAGTGACATATCACAAATATCGGTGGAACTCTTAAAAAATGATTTTAAAAGAAAATTTCTTGGGAATTAAAGTCATCTTGGTTCTTAAAACAATAAGTAATATACGAATACACTCTTATAAACATGAAGGAGTTGCATTTAGCATATTAACAATACGTTACATTGGATACCACGTATTAAACTAAAGTCTTAGCAATATCAAAAAAAAAATAAATATCGTATCATAGCATATATATTATATAGTACACTATTCATGTAACCATAAATTTGAAAGAAGATTGTCTAATTTAGAATCTAACATTCTTCATGTACTAAGATAATCAATATTGGGGCTTGTCTTGGATCCATATTAACCGATCACTAATCTTACTAATTAGAAATTTAGTTACTTATTTGTGTCGGATTTGTAGTACATGGAGCGACTACTGAAAATCTTGAACAAACCAACTTATAAAGCTTGCGAAGCTAAAAACTTCCTTCTGAGCTCATTTCCTCATAGAAATTAGTGAAATTAAGCAACAAGGTTGATATCGATGACATAATATTGATATCGACGTTATCAATCAAAATGGTGGAATGTCTTCACTAAATACATCACATTTTGTTGGTATCTGTATTATTAGATGATACATTATTGATATCGATATCTCGGGTGACAGATTCATTAACTTGCTGATATGGATGATATATCGATGATGTATTGGGATATTTCAATCCATGCAACAAGTTGACGAGGTCTCCTTGAAGGACAAATAAGTCTCTAAAGAAGCTATGCGGTATGCCATTGACTAATACATAGACGGATGTGGAATGCATTACTTGATCCATGGCATCCAAAGATTCTTGAAGCTTATTTGCTTGAGGACATGTATAATGAAGACGTGCTTACAAAGTTGAAGGCCTCAGAGAAGTTAATTTTTAGTGCAAGATTTGGGAGTTCTAGAGGACTTGGTTGGCGAATCCTTCAACAAGTTCCTATGGCAAAAGAGCACCATCATTTTGCAGTTCCCTCGAAGGAACGTGGTTTGATTTGAGGAACCAAGTGTGGAAACAAGATAGGACTTTAAGAATAATCTTGATAAATGATGTTGTAACAGTTAGTGATGTCAAATGTGCTTTGGATGCTCGCCTACGCGCTTAAGAAAGGCGAGGCCTCAGTGCCTTGCCTTTCCCTAAGAGAGGCATTTTGCCTCAGATGCTGCATGCATGAGTGATTGACTCGAGACATCAAGCGCTCAAGACGAGTGCCTAGGCGAAAAAATAAGGCTTCTTGCCCACTGTTTGCATTTTATATACTTTTTTTAGGTTTTTAGATTAGATATGAATTAGTTGTAAGCGCTCTCAACACACATATGTATACATATACACAAACATATATACATAAATTACACTCATAGTAACATTACTCCATCTACACATGCATATTTGTTTGAAGTATTGCAATTACACACACATACACACATATATGTACGTGTATACATGTTCACCCATATTACTCCATTTGCACATAGATATTAGTTTGAAGTACTATAGTTACACACATACATATACTTATACATACATTCACACACACGCACGCATGCATATGCATACCAATACTCATATGTACATATATACACATACATATATGTATGCATATAAATAGACACACATAATCAAAGGCACATACATGTAAATGCATATACATATATACACAAATGTCTACTCCACATTGACATGCATAAACACATACACACATACAGACATATACGTATCTGTACATATATATTGGAGTAATCATAGATTGTAATTAGGCAGATATATATCTACATACACATGTGCATACACATATACATGTACATGTGCACATGGTTTTAAAAAACGTAAGGCGGATCGAGGCGGTTTCCCGTAAACGAGGCAAGGCGTAAGCCTCGAGGCGGTCGAGGCGTAAGCCTCAGTTTTAGGTTAAAAACTATACAAATCTACAACTTTGTAGAAAAATGTTAGAAATAAGAATGCATTATAGTCCCTGAAATGAAAGTTATAATATTGATTAACAAAATAAGAAAGTTTCTAGTGTCCAGTACAAAGAGTAGCATTAAAGTCCTCTAATAAGGCTCCTACAGTACAAACAGTGGCAGATTTTGAGACTTTAAGCAAGTACAAACAGTAGCATATTTTGAAACTTTAAACAAGTACAAAAAGTAGAGACTTTAATGTGGAAGAAGAATACACAACAACAGATTTTGAGCAAATTTTACTCCTTAAACCAAGAGTAACAAGTAACAAGGAATGAACTTAGTTTGTTTTTCTCTATCCATGAAATAAGAATACAGAGCAGCAGATTTTGAGCAAATTTTGATCATTTGGTGATCTAATTTCATATTCTAAATAGGTATTAAGAATCTCATGGAAGGACATCGATATCGGTATCGGTATCGGTACCATGTCGATGCCGATATATCGCCGATATATCGACGATATATCGATCCATATCGCCGACATCGGACCGAGATTGTGCATTTTTGGCCTGTCGATACTCGATATCGACCATATCGGCGATATATCGGTGACCTGTCGATACCGATATATCGCCGATATATCGGGATACGACCTTCCATGATTAAGATTACAAACGGGAAAAGAAAGCTACTAAGTCCAGAAGAAAACCCGAGACCTTCAATGGTTGCAGCACCACTGCTCAGGGAGAAGAGCATTTGCTGAAGTATATAAGAGAGATGCTAGAATATGCTACTTGGGGAAGAAGATGAAAGAATCTCGAGTTTCACAAGCCCAGGACCTCCAACGTTGACATTTAGTGTTTTAGGTTCAAATTATTTTGGGGCTTTATAAGGTTTAAATATATTACAGATGAGGCGTACGCCTCATAACTGCCTCAACGCCTCATAGCCTCGATGAACGCCTCATAGCCTCGAGGCGTAAGTTGCCAATTTCACATACGCCTCTTACGCCTCGAGGCGGTTTTTGGTGAAAAAAGCCTCGAGGCGTAGGCCTCAGCGCCTCGAGGCGCGTTTTTTAAAACCTTGCATATGTACATGTACATACACACATATATACACATGCATATCTATAAACTACTCGTATTATACACGTATACATATATATTGGATTAATCTTAGAATGTAATTTAGGTGATGTATATGTAGTGCCTTGCTTTTATTGGGCATGCACCTAGGCGAGCGCAAATCCTTTGTAATCTGACTAATAGATAACAAATTCATAGAGAAATCAGGAGCATATAGCACATTCTGCAGATGCATCGAAGGCTTCATACTAATCTCCCCTGTCCTGTGACCATGGAATGAGTCCCATCAGCTATCACCATGGTTCTCCATGGAGGAACCTGTCTATATGCTGTAAGCTGCTCTCTGTCTCCGCATAAATGATAAATGTCGCCTCGGAGTCCATAATCCACTATGTAAAAACATAAGGACTACCTGAGGTGCTGGCTGTAGCGGACGTAATGGCAGAAGAGGAAGCTACCACATCTGAATGACCTCCTGGAGATGAGGCAGGAGGCATGATATCCCTTAGTCTGGCTACGAGATTATCAAATCACTGATATGAAATAGAAGGTGCAGAAGACTCAACCAGTTCCCATTTTTCTGACCTCGATGACCACCTCCACCACTTTCTGAGCATGACCCCTCCAAGTCATAACTTCCACCATCCCCGCATGCTACCTAACATTTGTCCTTCCCACTTCTTATGGTCAGCGCGAGCCCATAAAGTCCTTCATCCCACGACCTGCACCTCCGCCCTTCCGCCTTCAAATATGCCTCATCCGCCCTTCATACGTTTTGTCCACCTTTACGAGGGCCAAATCCCCACGTCTCTTCTCCCTCTGGTGATAGCGGAAAGGGGAATTGATGATGCGACGATGGAGATTGAGCTCTGATGTCAACTCTTATCCATGGTAGGCCACGCTCCGGTCCTAAGCACGCCAGCGAGATGCTCCTCATGGCTGGGGGAGTCCTACGAAGATCGGAGCACCTCCAGGTGCTCAACCCAAGCCACCCTCCCCCGTCTCGATCTCAAAATGAGTATCATCTTCCCTTCCTTCTTGTTTCTCCCATTTAATTAGGTGCTTACACACACTCTCATCCTCAATTGCTTACCTCATGAGCTCTGCCTCACCTCACTCATCTTCACCGTACCCTTCACACATCTCTCCTCTCCGTCAGAACCTCCAGTCGCCTCGCTGGAGAAGAACACCCAAGGCTGCCATCTTCTTCACCCACACGGCCTTCCATCCATCTCATCACACTCACACTCTTAACACTTGCTTGCTTCGGCTATTCCCACTAACAATTGCTGGTGTTCTTCTTCAATATTCGGAGCCTCGTCGGGGCTGATTTCACAAGCTCTGCCTTCGGCGTGGGGTTGTTGCTAGCCACCTCCAGGCAGTCCAGTACCTTCCCCGTGCTACGACTTTGGTGGCTAGGCTTCCAGAAATCTCCATGGATCTTCTATCTGTATGTCTGGTACACAAGCTCTGTGATGGTTATATAGTAACCCATCTTGTATCTGGAATCCCTCTATCTCATTCTTCTCAAGTTGTTATTTTAAGTCTTTAAGGACTGGATCATCCTTCTGTCCTTTCTTTATTTTATCCCAGATCTCTGGTTTGTATCGATGAGGAATAGTTATAGTATCAACACTACTATCAAATGGTTTCCATTCACTTAACGTTGATAGTAAACCCCAGAAGTGGATAGCAGTCACTAACCCAGGTGAATAAGTTCTTCTGCTAAGGGCATCTGCTACGACGTTCCCCTTACCAGGGTGGTAGGAGATAGTGCAAGCATAATATTTCAACAACTCTAGCCATCGTCTCTGTCTCATATTGAGCTCCTTTTGATCAAACAGATATCTCAAGCTTTTATGACCGGTGAAGATTTCAAAAGTAATACCATACAGGTAGTGTCTCCATATCTTTAAAGCGAAAACTACGACAACTAATTCAAGGTCACGTGTTGGGTAGTTCTTCTCATGTGTCCTGAGCTATCGTGATGCATACGCAACTACCTTACCATGTTGCATAAGAACTGCCCCAAGTCCTTCTTTAGACGCATCAGTGTACACTGTGAACCCTTCACTCCCAGAGGGTAGAGTAAGGATTGGTGCAAATGTTAGGCATTCTTTCAGTGTCTGAAAACTAGCTTCACATGTATCAGACCATAAGAATGAGACCTCCTTCTGAGTTAGTCTAGTCATTGGCAATGTTATTCGTGAAAAGTCCTTCACGAATCTTCTATAATATCCAGCTAAACCGAGAAAAGATCGTATTTCTGTGACATTCTTCGGCCGTTCCCAACTCATCACCGCACTAACCTTTGTAGGATCAACTGATATACCTTCCCCAGAAACAACATGGCCTAAGAAAGATACTTCAGATAGCCAGAAGTCACATTTGTTATATTTAGCATACAGTTTGTTCTCCCTTAGAGTTTCAAGTGCCTGCCTGAGATGGTGTTCATGTAGATACTTATCCTTGGAGTAAATCAGCACATCATCAATAAATACTACTACAAAGTGATCTAAGAATTCCTTGAATACTCTATTCATGAGATCCATGAAGATTGCTGGGGCATTTGTTAGTCCAAAAGGCATGACTAAGAATTCATAATGCCCATATCTAGTTCGAAAAGCTGTCTTGGGAATATTTGTATCTTTAATTTTCAACTGATGGTATACAGATCTTAAATCAATCTTGGACCCTGTAACTGATCAAAGAGATCATATATTCTCGGCAGTGGATACTTATTCTTTATTGTCCTCTTGTTTAGTTGTCTATAGTCAATGCACAACCGCATTGACCCATCCTTTTTCCTAACAAATAAGACAGGTGCACCCCATGGTGAAGTACTAGGATGAATGAATCCTTTATCTAATAGTTCTTGCAATTGTACCTTTAACTCTCGTAACTCAGTTGGTGCCATCCTATATGGAGGGATAGAGATAGGCTGAGTATCAGGTATGAGAGAGATTTCAAATTCAACCTCTCGCTCAGGTGGTAATCCAGGTAGTTCCTTTGGAAATACATCAGGAAACTCGCACACTATAAGCACATCTTCTATCATTCTTTCTGACCCTATGTTGAGGATACATAAGCTAAATAACCTTGGCACCCTTGCTCTAACAACTGTTGTGCCTTCAATGTAGAGATATATTTGATATTATCATTGGATGTCTTTCCAATGAACTGGAACTCTATCGAGTTAGGGGTGAAACGTTACTGTCTTTTGAAAACAATCAAGACATGCATGATGCCATTCTAGCCAATCTATCCCTAGGATAAGATCAAAGTCCTCCATTCCTATTAGTAGTAGTGAAACAGACAACTGATATCCCGCTATCAGTATTATGCAATTATCCAGGATTTCTCGGATTATAAGTACTTGTCCTCATGTTCCCTTGATCAGATAGGACTGTTGTACCTTTACTGGTATCTTACCCAAAGTGGGTACTAACCATCGAGCAATAAATGAATGTGAAGCACTAGAATCAAATAAAGTATGTACTGAAAAACCATGAATAGTAACGGTACCTCGTACGACTTTGCCTGAATTGTAGGCTTGTTCTTCAGTAATTGCATTGAGCTAGCCATTAGGAATAGGCAAGCTAGAACCCGCAACACTTTGTGATGGTAGTTGTGTAGGAGGTGCTCCTTTTGAGCCACGACCTCTACCATGTCTTCCTCTGTGTGTTGCTCCATTGCTTGAGGTGGATGTTATATTGTTACTTGGGGTTGATTTAAACCCTGAACCTCTCAACTTTGGACAATCTTTCTTGATGTGGCCTTCCTGATGACAGTAGAAACACACACGTGCTCCTGTTTGAGCTGAAGATCCAGCCACAGAGGTGCTAGCTCCTGCTGCTGAGTCGCGAGGATATAGTGGAGATCTAGAGAAACCCCTTCTTCCTGATAATTCCTGATCCAAGGTCTGTGGTGAGCTTATATTGGAACCGGTTGGATGATAGCGACGATCTCTACGATTATAATGTGCCTTGCTTTTGGATGGTCCACCATTAAAGTGGAAACTTCTTCTTTGGCGGTTTTCATCCCTCTCCATCTTAATACGAGAGGCGATGTCCATTGCTTCATCTACGGATGTGGCTCTAAAATCAGCAAGCTTTTCTCGTAAATCTCCTTGAAGACCGCTAACAAATTTGGTAAGACACTCTTGTGGTGAAGATTCTAAAGCTGGTGAATACCGTAGTAGCTCAGTAAAGTGGATATGATAATCTCGTACAGTCTTAGAACCCTGATTCAGAGAAGTCAACTCTCTCCTCTTTAATTCTTCCCAATGAGAGGGACAAAAGTGAGCTCGGAACCTCTCTTCAAAGATATCCCATGGAACAGGATCTGCTAACTTCTTGGAAATCGCTCTCCACCATCATCGTGCATAATCTGCTAGGGAGTAATCAGCAAAGTGCATCCAGGTGTCAACTGGTGCATGGATTATCCTCAACATCCTAGTAACGTCATCGAGCCATAACTCAGCCTCGACAGGTGTCTCTACACCTTTGAATCGAGGAATTTTTCCCTTTCGATAATTATCTAGTAATGTTTGGTGTCTAAGAAGGGCATTCTCCATTACTCCTTCAACCGGAGTAGGAGCAGATTCGGTTGAAGGATGGTAACTAGATTCTTCCTCAGAAAGATGGACAGAACCTTCAATCCTGGCATCCGCAGGCTTAGATGCCTCGGGTCTCTCAGCTTGTGCATTGAGCCTCTCCTGCATGTTGCCTTTGCCCCATGTCTTGGAGCATTGCCATAATAGCCGCTAATTGTCTAGACACGTCTTGGTCTGCCATGATCCTGGGATGAGTCAAGGTCAAAGTTCAGTTTCTATATGTCTTAGCATGATGTACATAAGGGACAATGACTTGTGAATGGTACTGCAGTCAGTTATTAAGATCAAAGGATCTTAATACAACCTTAGTTTTCTGAATACCATTCATAGTTGATAATTACTAAATAAATTATTGGAGTAACCTTGCTCTGATACCTATCTTTCGCAACCCCGATTCCCGGGCTGTCGGATCCTTCCGTATCCGGATCTGGTTACTCAGCAATAATTCATTCAGCAATCACAACTAACATTCAAAAACAGACTGCAAATAAAAATACTCAGAAGGAAAGTATTTCAACACTTTTCCATTCACTAAATAAAGTTCATATGATACATTGTCCCACTATAACCATTTACATGTACATCATCTTGAAAGGAAAATATACAAAAGATTACTAACTACCTTAAAGAGTAAAGCTACTGTGGCTGACTGGATGTCTAGTATGTAAGCTGGATGAATTTTTAAAGTCCTTGCGATGGCTCACCAATACCTGTTGGGTTTTCAATAAATCATAGGATAAAAATTAGCGAATGCTAAGTAACGAAGAAGAGAAAAGCAAACAAATTGTGTAATTTTTCAAAACTTGATATCATAAAAATTTTATTCCTTCTCATTAATTTAAGTCTTATTCCTTTCTATTCCACATCAGGGATTAGTACAGGGGAACCACACCATTCTTGGACTCCGAAGCAGTGGACCCTTCGGGATTGGAGATTGTGTTGATCTTGGTAAGCTTATGCTGCCGCACGTCGCCTCAACCAATCCTCCAATACTACCCTGACAATTTCCTTTTTCTTTTATTAAATAGGGTCTCAATCCTCAGCCTGGAAAATCAAATGAGAAAACCACCCTCGAGGACTCGGTTGCTTAAAACCTCAGGCTAACATTTAATCATATAACGTAACGGCTTTAAATACATGTTATCGTGACCCAACCGCTATTGAACCACCCGTGCCTCCACATGGCACGACCACATCTTCCGTCGTTCAACCCAACGATATTGGCTCTCGGTACCACGCATTGCAAAACATTCATTTTGTGCGCACTTAACATAACAGGGCAACCGTGTACCACCTAGGTAGGGAAACACCAATACGGGTTCCTTCCGACAAACCTACATGTTGCATGCCCGACCTGTAGTTCTACTCCCAGTCATCCTTAACGTGACACACAATCCTTTTCAGGATCCAACTCAAACCACATCAATTTCCATGATGTAATTCTTTCGTTAAGTCTTCGACTTGCATAATCAACAACACTTAGTATAGACTCACATATATATTATTCATAACCATATATACTCGTATTTGTGCCTATTTTAACTCCCAAACCCTAACTTTCAAAGCTAATGCATCAATTTGATGCTTAAATGTTATTTTAGTGGGAATCACAAAGCAATCCTTCAGTCTTTTTTAAAAATAGCCAAAATTAGGGTTCTTCGTAGCAAAGAACACAAAATCAAGAATTCCAATAATTTCGTATGAAAACCCAACAGCAAAAGGAAGGATTTCGTTACCTAATCGAGCTCTCTCTCGTGTATGCAAGGCATTATCGTGTTTTATTTTTAGAAAGGCTATTTTAAGGCTCCTGAAAAGATCGAATTACATTTTCTTATCAAAACGTTAAGAACGTGTCAAGAACGCGAAGAACGAACGAAGAACGCGAAGAACGCGAAGAACACGAAGAACGTCAAGAACATATTTTCTCTTAAAATTTCGGCAGAGTTTCTCCTTATATCGGGACATATTACTCGAAAAATTTCGGCAGAGTTTCCCCTTATATCGGGACATATTTCTCGGAAAATTTCGGTAGAGTTTCCCCTTATATCGGGACATATTTCTCGGAAAATTTTGGCAGAGTTTCCCCTTATATCGGGACATATTTCAAAATAAAAACGAAAAGAGTTTCCTCTATAAAATCAATCGAGAGGAAATAACAACGAAACTGAAAGAATATACTCAAACAACAAGAGATGAAGAATTGGTAGACACCACGCATCTTAGGTGAGTGAACATGTGACGAATCACAGGGTCACTGACGTACATAGCCGCCCGCACCTAAGTAGGGTATTACACAGATTTCTCCATCAAAATAACTATAAAAGCATAACAGAAAGAATAGAAACATAAACGATGGAGAATCGGTAGACACCACGCGTCTTAGATGAGTGAACGTGTGACGAATCACCCTCTGACATGCATAGCCGCCCACACCTAAGTAGGGTATTACACAGATTTCTCCATAAAAATAACTATAAAAGCATAACAGAAAGAAGAGAAACATAAACGATGGAGAATCGGTAGACACCACGCGTCTTAGATGAGTGAACGTGTGATGAATCACAGGGTCACTGACGTGCATAGCCGCTCGCACCTAAGTATGGTGTTACACAGATTTCTCCTCGAACCACAACAGGAAAATGAATTGGAAAGAAAGATGAATCAAGAACAAAACTTGGAAGAACAAGAGGATGAATTGAAAGCCTAGCTTACGAAGCAAACTAAGAGAGGATCGTACCTTTCTCCTCCTCGTTCTCCCAGCAGCGCTTCGCTAGCGCTCCTTCCTCGCCTCCCACTCTTCCTCCCGACCTCTCGACCCTAGCCCTTGGGGTAGTGGTGGTAGTGGAAGTCGTAGAGAATGAATGGGTAGGGGTTCTATTTATAGGCCCAAGAAAACCACTAACCATGGTTAGAAAAACATAGTTAAGACCATGGAAGGACATATCTATATCGATATCGTTTCGATATCGTGTCGATATCGATATATCGCCGATATATCGTTATATCTAGGAATCTTTCTGAAGAAAATGCCTGAAATTGGATATATCGATATATCGATTTCGATATCGGTCCCATGTCGATATCGATATATCGGCGATATATCGCCGATATATCGGGATACGAACTTCCATGGTTTAGACCTTAACCATGGTTTAGGGGCCCATGGCTTTAGCCAAAACTTATCCCAAACTTGGGGCTTAAGTTAGAACATTCTAGAGGATTCTAGATTCGCTAATAACGCTTAATTAACACTAATCATGATTAACTTTCACTAATCGCAATTTAACTTTCACGGTTTATGCTTATCTTTAGCTAACTATTGATTAGTGTTTGCTAATGATCATTAGCGGTTTTCAATCCATCATTAGTTTCTTTAATCATGTTTAATTAGTCTTAATGACAGTCATTATGGGTTAATGGCATCTTAGCCTTCCTTCTTTTTCTTCCGAAAATCATAACAATTCGAAACGAAGTCCGATTCACACGAAACAAATTTCGTTGGTTTTCTCTTGACGAGCCGGATCTTATTATATAGGATCCGAGACATGCTAAGTTCAAGGCTTTACACAAGTTATATTATGAAAACCAAATAAAAGTATCTTCCGTGCATGCATCATATGTCTTCATCGATTGCATCATTTTTCTTTGTGTTGTGACCTATTAGTTATTAATTAATCACTTGAGTTGAGTATCGAGAGTCTGAATAATCACTTAAGAGGCTTGTGTCCCTGAGTTCGACCTTAGTATACTTAGCAAGTTAAAAAACAACTTCTCCACCTATTCAAAAGGGTGGTCTTTGACGATCCTCTCGTTTTCACCTCAAGTGCTACTGCTAAGACGACAATATTAGAGAGGCGAAAACACGACTCCTCAAATGGCATCGCTGCCAGGAACATGGCTCATATTTTATTTTATATACATTTTTAATGTTTGATTAGTTGATATTTTTTAACTTTTAGGTCAAGTAGTTCGTGTCGATTGCATTGTTTTGATGATTCTTTGACATCCATCTAATGCTTGCTTGTTGTGGCAGGGACCCTTGGCGACCAAGGACATTTGTAGACATGGAAGCAAGGAGCAGGCACTCCCGCTGCAAGGAGCAGAAGAAGCGCCATTGGAGAAATTAACAATGATTAATGTTTGTTACATTTTTATGCATTCATGTAATAATCGTCTTTACAACGGTCTTCGTTTGAAGACTCGCGATTGTGAATGAATGAAGGGACATTGTGGTTGTGTGTGGTCTTCCCCACTTAAGTGTCGACTTAGGATCAGGCACACAACTTTCGAGCTATTTTATTTCATATCATATGTGTTTTATCATAGGTAGGACACACTAAATTGACACACTAAATTGAGACGCACATAGACATCGCTTCACTTAGCTAAAAATAAATTTATTATTTCCCTGATAATAGAAGCAAGCTAAATATAGTTTTTATAGACTTACATACATTTAGTATTTGATTTTAATTCAGTCCCTTTTTCCAAAGAGAAAGCTAAAGGCAATGTGAGTTTTTTTGTTAGCACAGATCAAGATTTTATCGTATGCATCGGTTTTTTCTCGACTTCTCTACCTAGATTGATCACCTGAGATTTAAATGGGAATTGGGAATGGTTGTTAGACGATGTTTGCTTGATTTATGCTCACATTAATTCAGTGATAATCTTGAAGCTAAAATTGGGACTGTTAATGCAAGTCGACCAAATAAAATGGAGTAAAATCATTTTGAGAGAGCAACACCTTTACGTAGGATATTATGATTTGATGTATTACTAATCCTTGCATAAATGAGAATGAACTTGCATTTATCACCAATAAAAATGAAAGGATAAATGACAATAGTTGTTGATTTCATGTGAGAGTTGGTGAATCAATGGTGTTGCTTGGTTGATTGAGCCTTGGTTGCGGATTTTCCAAACCCTCCCATAGATACTAGGTACTCCATTCATCTCCAAAGATTCATTCACATGTAAATAGATCCTAACTTCTATGTTCTCCTCAGATCTCTCTGACTACACTTATCCATCTCTTTACTTGGGCTATTCTTAGCCTAAGTGTAGGGGCGACCTGAGTCCCCGTGAATTCCAAACTCATTTATCCTTCTTTACGACACTTAGGTTATGTTAACCTAAGTGTAGGGGGTGTCCTCCTCAATTCCAGTATATCTTCCTATATCTTAACTTGAGATATGGCTTTGAATCCCTTATTACTATGAGGACATAGTATAAGTTAAGTATAGGGGGTATACCGTATATACTGTATATATACTTTAACCATAAATCTTATTTTGAAAATTTTGAAAAACTTAAACCTTTTTTGGGCTAGATTATACATTTTCTTGAACTAAGTGGGATGAAATGTTTTCAAAGTTTGAAATTTTTTTCTCAACTATGCTACATTATTTTGAAGAAATATTTTTGATAATGGTTTGAAAAATGAGTTTTACTTGTTTTGAAAAATGATTGAAAAATCTTTATATGCGACAGTTTGGAAAATCTTGTCAAATGTATGTTCAAAAGGAGGGTATAAATGAGACTAACGTGTGTTTGTAAATATTACATTTCTTAATAAAATGAATGAGTTAGTTTAATCCCTAACACTTACACATTCACACAAGATTAGTGAAGTTCAAGAATATTTGATTTTTGAAGTCTTGAGATTTTGAGTTAACCAGCCTTAGTCATTAGGGTCTTTGACTTAATTATTCGCATTTCCCTAATTTGAAAGATTTGTGTGCTATATTGCATTCTTAGTGTCTACCTTAAGAATATGATTACCAACTTACATACACAAGTGCATTTATGATGAGATGAGTTGAAATTTCACTTGAGGAACTGGTATGATGGATGTGAGTTTGGACCCGATTTAATGATGCTCGAGATGGGATAAAATCAAAAAAGGCTTCATGAAATCTGAGTATCAGCATTTTTAGCTAGTATGAGAACATTGTTCTTTTAATACCTCTTAACATTTACCTATGTGTAAGGGTGTGATGAAATATAAAAAAAATATTGATCAGTGTACGCCAACTCTTGGTAAAAGTAGCGGAGCCAGCCAAAAAGCAAAGAAAAGAAAAAGAAATATTGAAAGAAAAGATCTCACCATACAAAGTCAAATCTCAAAGAGCTTCCACCAAAGGCGAGCGCTCCCAACCATTTCAACGTGTCCACTTGGACCACCACTATTAGGACCAGGAGTCGGGCTAGCACCAAAAAAGGGCTCTGCATCATAAATGCTACAAGTCTAGGTATAGAAGGTATATTAGATACTCAAAAAAGGCACACAATGATGGACTCCCAAGAAAACAATGCAGACGACTCCAACTGCTCTTGATGGACACACTGATCAACAACCAAAAAATACATGTATTGAGTTAATAAGGCACACGAGAGAATCCTTGTTCCATTGAAAGGGAGAGAAGAAATGACACAATCCTATGCCCTCCATCAACCGGCCTTCCATCTACATTTCTAAGTCTGACAACTAAAGAGACAGTGGATTGGATGCAAGAATTGGTTTATTCCCTAGTGTTGAGGATTGGGGTCTTAAGAGAATCTCTTGTACTGGAACCTTGGGTGACTTCACGACTCTACTCTTGTGACTGCAGTCCACACTTAATATCATATCCTTATTATATATGTATATATAGAGAGAGTATGTGATTAGAGAAATTGTATACCTTTTGATTAAAGCTTGGTTCAACTTGGAAATTCTGGATCTCTAAAACTGGGATTTCTTAAACGGATCAGGTCTTGTATTCACATGCATAATCAGGGGTTAATCCAACTTATTCATGCCTGAGATGCTCGAGGACGAGCATAGTTTAAATATAGGGGGATGAAGAACCTTGATTTCATCATGTTAAAATACATACATTAGTCCCCTAGCTTAAAGTTTTATCAATAAAAAATAGAGTAAATATTGTATATATCTTAGTTCTAAAATAAATTAAAAATACAAAACAAAAATTGCAGTGTTTTTATTCTTTAAAAAAATGCTACCAAAAATATTTCTCCTCTTGTTTGACTTATTTTGTGCTTTTGATCAACATGAAACTTGTAGATCTCATCAAAATCTACAACTTTCATGTCTTGATTTTTTTTTCTAATTCATCATCCTTCTATTTATTTATTTTTTATTTTATTTTTTACATTCGAATAAATCTCATTGGGCCATGTGGCTCCTTCTGGTTGAGCCACGCGACCTGCCTCCTTTTCGCCACCTGCCACATTTTTCCAACCATCTGATTGCCTTCAGACCGTCTTCATCTCCACCTTCCATCCGTGACTTTTTCCAGGCATTCGATCGAATCTCAAAGCAAATCCGCACAGTTGGCCGCTGATGGACGCGCCCGAGCGACTAAGGTAAAGAAGTATCTCAGGTCGTTGCGACCTCAACCACTCAGGAGGCTATGTCAATCAAGAAAATTCGAGACCACCAATAAAAATCAAGCAAGCAAGCACAAAATAGCGGTCTAGCTATTTATTTTACCTGGTATAGCTACCAGGGTCGAACTCAAGGAGCACGGTATGGTAAACCTACGAACGGAGATCTAAACAGAACTATTTTTAGTGGACATATATTTTTTTAAATTTTTTTGAAATTTTTAATATTAAGGAAAAGAGTAAAAACACTCACAAAACCTCAATCAAACAATTATTACGCACATAAAAAAATACTCAGAAAATTCGAATAAAAATTTTTTTTGGGTTTTAGAAATATTCAGATGTTTTTGGTATTTTTCTTGGATTTTTATGATTTTTATTGAATTTTATAAAAATGAAACAAGGTTGAAAATACAACACAGTATGCAGCCAGAATCTAAAGGCACTTTAAAAATACCTAAAGTGCCTATAAAATTCAAGCAATAATTTAATAGTAAACTAGAAATAAAACTCTAACTACAGAATTGGAAATGCATATTTTGAATTTTTAGGAATTTTTAATGATTTTTCTAAGTTTTTCAATGTTTTTAGCTTTTTATGGTTTTTATAAATCCAAATGCGACAAAAATTGGAACAAATGAAAATAAAATAAAACAAACAATTAGTATTTTTTGGATTTTTAGAGTACTTTTAATATTTTTAGTTGATTTTTAAAATTGGATAGAAGAAATTTTTAAGGTTTTTTAATTTTTACAAATATCAAATGCAAACAAAATAAGCCCAAAAATTCATAGAAATTTTTACACCATGGTAGGAGCCATGTCTCCAAATTTCACGAAATTTGGGTGAGATTTGCTATTTATTCCAACCAATCAAAGAAGCACAGCACACAGAGATCAATATGCAAGGAAAATAATTTTTAGGGACTAAATAACAACACACGTCAAAAACCCAGGGACGCTACTGCAATTTTCACACAAATTTAGCACATGTCCATATAAGTTGATGAGCTGAAAAACCGAGAGACTAAGGGAGATAGGTATCAAGGGTTGTTGCGACCTCAATCTCTCGAGTCAGATTCAACAAGAAAATCAAAGACCACCAAATCAATAAATCAATCAATCAAGTCGAATAGCGGTCTTGCTATTTTATTTAACCTGGTATAGCGATCAGGGTCGAACTCAAGGAGTACGGATTGGCTAAGAGCCTATGAAGTAGTCAGAAATCAAAATAAAGAGAAGAAAATATTTTTGGTGGATTTTATAGGTTTTTAAATTTTTTGTGATTTTTAAATATGAAGAAAATATAGAAGAAAGGAAAAAAGGGCACAATCAAAGAATTATTCAATACATCAAAACAAGTTAGAAAATTAAAATCAAAATATTTTTGGGTTTTATAATTTTTCAAGTGTTTTTGGTAATTTTCTCAGATTTTCATAATTTTGAGTTGATTTTATGAAAATGGAATAAGACAGAAGATGGAAATCAATGTGCAGCTAGAATCTAAAGGCTATTTAAAAATAACTACATAGCCTATAAAATTCCAAAGTCAATTTTATGATGGAATAAAGATAAAAATCTAACTACTGGAAACGAAATTGTATTTTTTTTATTTTTTTCTGAATTTTTAATGATTTTTTAAGGTTTTTAGGGGTTTTCAATTTTTAGGGTTTTTATATGTCCAAATCAAACAAAAAATTGACTGAAGCAACAAGACTACAAAACAAATAAACCACAATTTGTTTAGAATTTTTGGAGACTTTTTAATATTTTTAGTTGGTTTTTAAATGTATACATTAGCAAAAATAGGGTTTTTTGAATTTTTAAAAATATAAAATCAAAACAAAAGTGTCCCAAAAAATCATTGAAATTTTTACATAGTGGCAGGGGCCACATGTCTAAATTTCATGAAATTTGGAGTCGATTTGCTATTTTATTCAACCAATAAAACATGCACAGTACATAGGGACCTTAGTGCAAATAGTGAAAACTTTCCAGCCAAATAATAACACGCAAAATAATGTGGGGCTGAATTTGCAAAAAGTCCAAAAGAGCACGAGTTAAGTACGTGATTCACATAAACAAGGGCATATATGTCATTCCTATTTATAAAAATGTAATCAGTAACAACATTAAACTCTAGGATAAAACATGCAATTGTTCCACAAGTCACGTGTCGATGCACGTGCTCCACATACAGAAGGACGATGTTGTAATTTAAAACAAACACAAGGTCCTACGTACAAATTATCCAAACTAAAATAACTACGTAAAATATTACAGGGCTACCAAGGAAATGCTAAACTAAGAAGGGCCTAAGTGAAATTTACCCTCTTATTATGGATCCAACGGCTGAAGGAGGTCCACTCATGATCGGACGGCTGCGATTGACTGGTACCCCTTCGGTGATCAACGCTCCAGATCAGATCCTCAGATGGATCGGACGGCTGCGAGCTCCCCGCAGATGGATGGCGGAGATGAGACCTGGCGGATGAGCTCGATCGGACGACGGAGGAGGGCTCTGGATGAACAGGTCGCCGACGAACTTCGTCCGGCCAATACGCGTGGTGGGGAGCTCCTGCAAGGCTGCTCTGAGAGGGAAAATGATCCTGGTGGTGGTCCGCAGTTGATGGGCTGCTCCGATGAGGCCGGGAGATCCTGGAGGACCCGACGATGTCAAAAACCTGGAGCACTGTGCTTCAATGATAGAACCTCCAGATGAGGTTCATTTGCCTTCTAACCTGCACAGAAAGAAAGCTGGGTCAAGGGCAAAATACCTCGACCCGATTACGAGCAGAGTGGGCGGCTGGGTGAGGCGGAGCGGAGCTCTCCAGTGAGGCGACAACAGAGGAGAGCCTATGACCCTATTCCTGGGAGAACTAGGGGGAATGGAGGGGTGAAGAACGTGGAGAGGAGTCCGGCAAAGTTGAAGGGCTAATCGGAAGGGCGAATAGGTGAACGGATGACTCACGGTGGTCTGATGAACGATGGGTGGCCAGAATCTAAGAAGATAAAATCTAAGCAAACTAAAGGCAATATAACCTAACTGATGGAGGAAGTCGTCTAGGCTGGAGATGCTGGACCTCCTGGGGTCTTCGCCTCGATGGAGCGACGTCTCTAGAGGCTCGGGCTCGCCGGTGGCAGAGCATGGCGAGATGGCTCGGCGGATCTGAGGCTAGAGGCCTCGGTCCTCGCTGCAACACTCCCTCTACCTAGCTGTCACTCAAGGAAAGGGAATGGAGGTCCCTGGACCCGAAGGCTATGGCCGAAGATGAGTAAAATGGAGGCTCCAGGTAAGGTTTTATATGATGAAAGGTCCGAGAAGATGGGTGTGGAGCGCACGGATCGAGGAGCGGACCCCTAAGGAGAATGTTGGGCGAGGATAACGAATATGCCCTCGACATTTGGAGCGTGAATCGAGAGGGAGAGGTGATCGGATCGGTGAGAGAAAATTCGGCGAAGTCGGGTCAGCATGCGGATCCGGACGAAGATCGGTCCAGGGGGCAGTTGACCGGTGGTCAACATTCCCCCGTGGACCAATCACAAAATTCCATGGCTGAAATCATTTAGAAAATTATTTAAAAATCGAAAATGATTTTATTTCAAAATATTTACAAAATAAAAAGTGTTTATTATTTTTCATGTTATTTTCTAGCGATTTTTATTTATTTTTTTGAAAAATAAATTAATGTATATACATAATATAATATTATATACATGTAAAAATACCTATATATTTTATATTTTTATTTTTATTATTTTATTTTTGTACATTTACCTCAATTTTATATTTTATTTATTTACAACAAAAAATTTGGGATATAAAATAATTTTTATTTTATTTTTATTGTGTATTTACAAGGGTGAAATAAATAGATGGATTATTGATATATACATGGTATGTACACGGGTAGGAGAGAGAAATGATTTTATTTTTATTTTATTTTATTTTTCTCATTTTTATTTTATTTTTGTAAATATATACATATTAATAGAAACACATTTTTATTTTTGTTTTTATAAAAATATATACAAATAAGAAGGAAAATGAACATGGTTGAATGGCCCTATCTCTCTCTACTAGTTTTATTTGGCGATGAGGCCCATATTGGGCCCTCTCTTGGGTTCAGGTCACTCAATATTTATTCTAAATATTTCCCTCTTTTTCTTTATTTCTTTATTCTTTTATTTTTGCATAAAAACATGCTAATTATGGAATATTAACAAAAGCATGCATTTTGATAATTTATTGTATTTACAAGTATCTACATGGTGTTTTGCAAAGATTTTTAGTTAAAATAAAAGAATGAAGAGTGATGAATGAGGATTCATCACCCCCTATACTTTACTTTTGCTAGTCCCTTAGCAAACACTTATTTGAAAAAGAAGTGAAAAAGAAAAGGAAAAAGAAGGGAAATCAAGGTTGATTATTAAACTTTCCTTCCTTAAATTGAAATATGGAGCTTAGTCGGACCTTTGGATTATTAGCTTGTCGGAACCTTATTTGGACTTAAGCTTAAAACTCAACAGCCTCTAAGTTCCACTAATCTATGGTCAAGACTCCTCAAAAATCCAGATCAGAACAAGTATACATACACAAACTCTAATGACCATGAATCTTTCCTTGTACTGTGTAAGTGATATGTAGCTCCCCACCTCGGAAATAACAAAGCGACAACCTCCCTTAACAAGGTAACTCTAATGCCTCAGTCTAGCAACTCTTTCCTCGAGTAGCGTGGTATTCCCTTCTAAGTTCAAGTACAACCGGCTCAAGAAGAGGGGGAAGAAGAGAATGGACCATGACCAGTGTAGCCATGTATCCTTGGGAGCCCAACCAGTGTAGCTGAGCCTCCCGCTGCAAGCTTCATGAGATGGTCATGTGTAACATAAGCTTTGCTTTATTTGGCCATATATACTCCGGTGGGTATTTTATTTTCAATCAGACCCACCACTTTTTTGGAGCTTTTCTTTCTTTGCACATTTTTTTCGATGTGCATATGTACAACATATCTACATGGTGCAACATATATACATAAGGAGTTTTTCCTCTTGAGCCAGTAGACTATCCCTCTTTTGAAGCTTTGTCGCAACCCACAACTCCTGTCTTTAGACTTCATCACCACCAGACAAAGTTGAGACGCACTTCCTTCACTATAAGAAGAAGAGAGGTTCCGCCTAGAAGTACTACCCTCATATGCTACCCCAAGCCAAAGGAAACTGCCTCCTCACCACCTCATCCGTGGAGAGTTATGTGTAAAGTGCTGGTGCAAGTAAAGCTATTATCTCTGAGAGTCATGTGTGCGTTGTTAAGTGTTCTCCTTAGGCTCATCAAGATGACATATGCTCATAGCCTAGTGGACTCAAAGAATTAAGTCCCAAATGGACCTGAAAAGTCTTAGTCCTAAGCCCTATAAGGTTCCTCTTAGAATTAGGTGGATTAAGGTCTTAACCAAGCTCCATTTTCCAATTTAGTTTCAGTCCAGTTTAAATGTCAATTATGATTTGGAAAACTGTACAAATATTTACAAATATGCTGCTTTTACAAGATTTTTGAAAATGTGCAAATTTTTTGAAAAATGTTTGAAAACATAGATGTATGCATGAATGTGAAGTTTTGCAAAATATTTACACAAATTTACACAAGGTTTTTGCAAACTTTTTATTTTTCGAAAATTTTACAAAAAAATTGTACTATATACATAAATTTTATATCAAAATATTTACAAACTATTTGCACATATCATTTTTACAATCATTTGTACAAAAACAATTTTTATAAATAGCTATGTATGTGCAAGAAGAATTTTATGTACAAGGAAAATTTTTAATTTTTATGGATTTTTAGCCATTGTATTTATTAACACACTCACACAAAGTACGAGTTATGCCTAAAGTATATATCAAATATATACGACACCCCCTATACTTAGCTCAAACGATGTCCTCAGAGTGAATCAAGAGCGATGAAGAAGACATAACTCGTTCTTAGTATAGGAAAGTGAAAAGAAATGGTATACTACAACGACGAATCAAAGAATAAAATGAAGAGGACTCGGTGTTCCCCCTATACTTAGGATCAAGTAATCCTAAGTATAGTAAGCTGCACATGAAGGGAAATCCGAGTGGAAGAATGTACAGGGTCTACCCCCCCCCCCCCATACTTAGGGTAAAATATCCCTAAGTATAGGCAACAAAATAAAGGTAGAAAGACATGAAGACAGATATATACAAGATGGGAGGGCATCACTCCCCCTCTACTTAGGGTGAAGAATTCTTAAGTATAGGCAACAACTGGAGTAATGAAACAGAACAAGAATGAGCAACACGGTGTTTACACCCCCTTATACTTAGGATAAAGTACATCTCTAAGTATAGCAAAGATAATCCTAAGCAAGACCTGGGGTGTAAAACAAAACGAAAGAGACAAGGATCAAATCATGACGAAACACGTATATACAAAGTGGACAGTGTTGAGGTGCCTCTCAACAAGCGCTAGGTTTTATGCCCCTAGCTGGGCGCAAAGGCTGGGACAAAGCAGTGTCAAGGTTCAGGACGGCATCTGCAAGGCGAATGCCGTACTGTCGTCGCAGTCTCAGTAGATGTACTACAACAAAATCAACAATGTAAATGAAGACACCCAAATAGGCAATCAGGCGGGTGTCTGCTACCAGGCAATGATATGCGAAGATAGGATCGGGATCTAGTAGCACACAAGAAATCATCGGCTCAAGATCTGAATGGAATGGAAGTGGAGAGCCGAAAGGATCAAACATGGAGAAAGATGAACCAGTAATAGAATCATTCACGTTAATCATCATCTCAGAAAGATATGAAAAGTCAAGATCAGGGGACTCACTAAGAAAACTGATGTCCGATGCACATAATGGAGAAAAATCAGATAGATCATCGAATATCTCAAAGACCGGCTCATCCTCGCGAGGGTCGTCGAGGAGGGAAAACTCAGACTCATAAATATCAACAATATCAGAAGACTCGGTTTCATGATATGCCAGATCGGACACACTCTCCGAAAGTGAAACCAAGTACACATCGTAAGGGGCATCCTCCCGCAGATAACCCTCGGGGAGGAATGCAAGATCATCGGTGAGAAATGGAGGATTAAAATCTGGATGGAAATCTGCGCTACTGGCAAGTACCCACTCTGTGCACCAAAATGCCTCATCAGCTGAAATCTGCCTCTGATCTATCTGGAAACAGTAAAAGGTACTGATCATCAACGCGGAAGTCGACGAAGTGTCTGAAACTGATTCTCCAGCTGCGGCAATGTTGGCTGTCATCTGTTCCTCATGGAATGGATCTAGCTCATCAATCTGGAGGAGAGAAGGCTCAAACACGAGACTATCTATATCTGTCATCCCAATGTGGTATCCCGTATCGAGCTGTGGCTGCTGGGCTGAGTCTTGATATCTGTCCAAGTCGAAGAAGTATCTCTGCAAGGTGGAAGCTGAGTCGTCTGGGAATGGACACTGAAATGTCTGGACTGATGACTGTAGTAACGTGGGCTCCTCCATATCCTGGAATATCAGAAGATCTGATATCCAAGACTCGTCAACTGGAAAGTCCGGGACGGACTCGAACTCCAGCTGGATGATCCATTGTCCCACTACAACCCTTTACATGTACGCCAGCTGGAAGGAAATATACAGAAATATTAGTAACTACCTTACAAAGAAAAGTTATTGTGGCTGGCTGGATGTCTAGTATGTAAGCTGGCTAGATTTTTAAAGTCCTTGCGATGACTCATCGACACCTGTTGGGTTTTTCATAAATCATAGGATAAAAATTAGCGAATGCTAAGTAACGAAGAAGAGAAAAGCAAACAAATTGTTTAATTTTGCAAAACTTGTTATCACAAAAGATTTCATTCCTTCTTGTTAATTTAAGTCCTATTCCTTTCTATTTCACGTCAGGGATTAGTCCAGGGGAACCCCGCCATTCTTGGACTCCGAAATTGCGGACACTTCGGGATTGGAGATTGTGTTGATCTTGGTAAGCTTATGTCACCGCATATCGCCTCAATCAATCCTCCAATACTACCCTGATAATTTTTCTTTTCTTTTATTAAATAGGATCTCAAACCCTCGGCCTGGAAAACAAATGAGCACACCGTCCTCGAAGACTCGGTTGCTTAAAACCTCAGGCTAACATTTAATCATATAACCTAGCAGCTTTAAATACATATTATCGTGACCCAGCCGCAATTGAACCACCCGTGCCTCCACATGGCACGACCACATCTTCCGTCGTTCAACCCAAAGATATTGGCTCCTGGTACCACGCGTTGCAAATCATTCATTTCGTGCGCACTTATCATAACAGGGCAACCGTGTACCACCTAGGTAGGGAAACACCAATATGAATTCCTTCCGACAAACCTACAAGTTGCATGCCCGACCTGTAGTTCTACTCCCAGTCATCCTTAACGTGACACATGATCCTTTTCAGGATCCAATTCAAACCACATCAATTCCCATGATATAATTCTTTTGTTAATTCTTCGATTTGCATAATCAGCAACACTTAGTGTAGACTCACATATATATTATTCATATGCATATATACTCGTATTTATGCCTATTTTAACTCTCAAACCCTAACTTTCAAAACTACCACATCAATTTGATGCTTAAACCTTATTTTAGTGGAAAACACAAAGCAACTCTTCAGATTTTTTTAAAAATAGCCAAAATTAAGGTTCTTCATAGAAAAGAATGTAATATCAAGAATTTCAATAATCCCATATGAAAACCCAACAGCAAAAGGAAGGATTTCGTTACCTAATCGAGCTCTCTCTCGCGTATGCAAGGCTTTATCATGTTTCGTTTTCAGAAAGGATGTTTTAAGGCTCCTGAAAAGATCGGATTTCATTTTCATTTCAAAACGCTAAGAACGTGTCAAGAGCGCGAAGAACGAATGAAGAACACAAAGAACACGAAGAACGCTAAGAACGTATTTTCTCTTGACATATTTCTCGGAAAATTTCGGCAGAGTTTCCCTTTATATCGGGACATATTTCAAAATAAAAACGAAAAGAATTTCCTTTATAAAATCAATCGAGAGGAAAATAACAATGAAACTGAAAGAATAGAAACATAAGCGATGGAGAATCGGTAGACACCACGCGTTGTAGATGAGTGAACGTGCGACGAATCACAGGTTCACTAACATGCATAGCCGCCCGCACCTAAGTAGGGTGTTACATAGATTTCTCCTCGAACCACAACAGGAAACGAATCGAAAAGAAAGACGAATCAAGAACAAAACTTGGAAGAACAAGAGGATGAATTGAAAGCCTAGCTTACGAAGCAAACTAAGAGAGGATCATACCTTTCTCCTCCTCGTTCTCCCGGCAGCGCTTCGCTAGCGCTCCTTCCTCGCCTCCCACTCCTCCTCCTGACCTCTCGACCCTAGCCCTTGGGGTGGTGGTGGTAGTGGAAGTCGTAGAGAATGAATAGGTAGGGGAGGTCTATTTATAGGCTCCCGAAAACCACTAACCATGGTTAGAAAACCATGTTTTAGCGGCTCATAGTTTTGGCCTATGGTTTTAGCCAAGACTTATCCCAAACTTTGGGCTTAAGTTAGAACATTCTAGAGGAATCTATATTCGCTAATGATACTTAATTAACACTAATCGTGATAAACTTTAACTAATCACGATTTAACTTTCACGGTTTACGTTTATCTTTTGCTAACTATTGATTAGTGGTTGCTAATGATCATTACCGGTTTTAATCCATCATTAGTTTCTTTAATCATGTTTAATTAGTCTAATGACAGTCATTATGGGTTAATGACGTCTTAACCCTCCTTACTTCTCTTTCTTCCAAAATTCATAACAAATTGAAACGAAGTCCGATTCAAACTAAACAAATGTCGTTGGTTTCCTCTTGACGAGTCGGGTCTTATATATAGGATCCGAGATATGCCAAGTTCAAGGCTTTACACTTTTCCCGTTTGTGTCTCAACCTCATTCTTAAATATAAGAATTTTCTCTAATATTTTGTCCTTTGATTTTCATTATATACACATCATTATTTATTGCCATCGTCTATAAAGTATTTTTTTGCCTTTGGTCAATACACCATTAAACTTACAGATATCCGTGTGCACTACTAGAGACAGACTGAAAAGACTTCTTAGGTGTCTTTGCTTGCATACAAATTTCACATTTTGTGTTTTGTCAACAATGTATTTAGGGATCAACTCTAAATCCATCATTCTTTTTATTGGATTTAAGTTCACATGTCCCGATCTACTATGCACATATCACAAGATTCTAAAATATTAATAACATGAGATACATAATTAGAATATTCAGAATTCAAAACATTCACTGAATAAAATGTTTACTAAATTGATGAATCCACGATTCATCATTCAATATATTGATCTTAGCAAAATCTCCGAGTAAAATCCCAGAAAAATGTCCAGAAAATCAATAAATTAACAAAATGACTCTTCCTAAATAAAACTCACTAATTATTGTATATTAGATTGTACAAAATAAATTACACATAAAAAGCCGCAAAATCAAAGGAGTTTTATACATGTAAATAGCCCAAAACTTTATGTATTTTTAATAATTTCATATCAACTCCTTTTTGCTAATTCTTTCTCCAACATATTCATATCAATGTATATAAAAATACAAAAATACAAAACAAATTTTACCTCAAATAAATACTCCTAGATCCCAATGGGAAAAGGACGTAAAGACCAACTTCCAAGCTAAATTCCCGCTCAGTATGAACTCCAAATTCACCAAACTCACTTTTAAAGTTCAAGTTAGAAAATTATCTACCCAACGGAAGTGGTTTCATTAAATCGAAGCTCATTTGCAAAAGTTGGGTTTTGGGACCTAGATGTACATTGTATACCTTGTATATATTCATTCTTTCTTTAATTTTTATTGTATCTTTCATAATTGCTAAAAATACAAAAATATCATGATTGTATTGTATTTTAATTATATTATTTTATAGTGTTTTTCCGTTGTAAATATCTCTTATTAAAAAGACAAAAAATATACAAATTAGAAAAGTAAACAAAAATTGTACATGGTGTTTTGTCTTCTTTTGTAATTTCTCCACTATTTGTCTTCTCTCTTTATTTTATTGTATTTAAAGTAGCCAACTCTATTTATCTATTTATTTATTATTTAAATTCCATTCTCTACAATAACCACCAATTCAACTCCATTATTCCACCATTTTTTCCCAACTTCCCATTCAACTCCATTAATAATACAACTTCCCATTCAACTCCACCACTTTAATAACCTCTCATTCCATCATCTTTATATACATGTCATTCTCCTCATTTTTGCCTTTGATCCATCTTTATGTGAGGAGAGCCAAGTTCCCAGAGTTGAATCGGTCACAGCGACGCAACCGCGGTCGAGCGACGACGGCCCTCTCTCCGGTGTGATCCGTTGGTTTTTTGGCCAACATTGCAGCCGCAACCGCGCGCTGCTCGAGCTCATCGCACGCCGGCGATTCGAGCGAAGACCGTGCTCTCGTGAGCACTTCATAGGCGCACGCGTTCATCGTAGGTAATTTTATCATCTTGGTATTTTTGCAATTTTTTTTAGCACACAACATATCATCGTTTCCACCACCACCATCACACCATCATTTTTTTATTTTATCATCATCACCATCACCATCTCATCTTATTGTTTTCTTTTAACATATTCTCTTTCTTAACAAATTTTAAAAAAATATAAAAAAAATTAAAACAAAAAGATCCCTTTTATTACAGCAGAAAAATTTAAAAAAAATAAAAAAAACAAAAAAATTAACGCAGCAGCGGTGGGAGAACCCACCGCCACCGCCCCCTCTCCTCCAAGCGGCTCACCGCCGCCCGCCCGCCAGCCAGCCGCTTACGCGCGGCCGCGCGGGCTCAGCCCTCCGCCCGCCTCCTCGCGGTCACGCCGCCACCGCCGCCTCCTGCGGCTCTATGCCGCTCGCCGGACCCCCGCGCCGCCAAGCCCCCTCTTCCCCGCCTCCTTCCTCCGCGGGTGGCCGGCCTCCCGCGCCGGCGCCGCCTCGCGCCTCCCCACGCGGCAGCCCTCCGCCCGCCTCCTCTGCGCGTCGCCGACGAAGGCCGTCGCCCGCCATAGTCCTCTCCTTTGTTGGGTTCACCCGCAGAACGAAGAAGAGGGTAAACTTCTTCAATTTTTTTATTTGTAAAAATTATGTAAATACTTTGTATAGTTTCAATAATTACAATCAAGTCCCTCTGTATAGTTGTTTGTTTATTTCAGCTTTTGTATTTGCAAGCATACCCCTGTGTTCATGCTTTAATTTGGACTTCTCTTATGCATCATTTTATGCAATAAAAAATGTTTTTATGTTGAGCAACTTATACTCTGTCATGTGAGTATTTATTTGTATTTTTATGGAAGTTGGGTAATTAATTAAAAATGGTTAACTGAACTATTGCATATTTTACCCAATCTGGACTCTTAAAATTATACGTCACACACGGTTGCTCCAAAAAATTCACAAAAATTAGGAATGATGCCTTGAAATGTGATAAACTAACTATCCAAATTTCATTTAAAATGGAGATATTTTGTGCCTGGAATAAATTGTAGAGTGAATTTAGTGTTCGATTTTTAATTAAATCCACGTATATTTTTTTTGCGAAATTTCAATTCTCATGTATTCTACATGAAAGTATCTTTTTGGGATAATTCGCATTCTGCTTAATTTGATAATTTGGATTTATTAGAAATTATTTACTCACTGTCACTCTATTTTCACTAAAAATCCATAAAAAATTCATGACTTGTCAAAAATTCCAAAAAAATTACTGTAGTCTTCTTGCATCATGTTTTAGTTCTAGTAAATTTTTTCATAATTTTTGCTTACTGTATGTGTGATAAATTGCGAAAAAACCATAAAAAGTGTGCATTTTTCATTGTTGCATTTTAACCCTAAAAACTCTAAAAAATTATGTTTTGCATTCGTCATTGGATTAAGTTTACTGGAAAAAATATAATTTGGCTAAATTGGACTAATTTCTCATTAAAATTAATTTAGCTAAGTTGTATGCTTTCGTAGTATCTTGATTCACCCGCATCTTGCATTTGCATTTCTTTTTGCATAAAAAAATCTAAAAAAACCGCATTGGATATCTAAACCTAAGTTTTTGAATTAAAACCTAAGTTGTTCCTTTGCCTCCCTGAGTTCGACCATGGACTTGCCCGGGATATAAATTAAAGCCGAGACTCTCTTCACGGAGATCTTTCTCTCGGTTCTGACCGAATCGCTAAGTACACGTACCACAACGAACACAAATTATTTATCGTATTTAGCGACCCGTCAGATGGCGCCGTTGCCGGGGACACGGCTCATTTCTTTTATTTTTTGGAATTTTGTTTATTTAATTAAGTGAAATTTTTATAGGTCATTTTTTTTATCATTCATTTTGCATTGTAAAATTTTTCTATATTGATATCTAACCATTGTTTTTGTGGCAGGGCCCTTGATGGATCAAGGAGGCGAGGAGCAGGATACTCCCCGCTGCGAGGAGCCGCAGAAGCATGCTTGGAGCCGAGAAAAAAAATGTGTTGCATTTTATTTTTATAATAATTCGTCTTTTACAACGGTCTTCGATCGAAGACTTGCGTGTGTAATCAAACGATTGTGGTTGTGTGGGGATCGTCCCCACTTGAGTGTCGACCTAGGATAGGCACGCGGCTCTCCGAGCTCATTTCATCTTTCATATTTTTATGTGCTTGATCGTAGGTAGGACACACTAAATGATATACGCACATAATCTCGCATCACTTAGCTAAAATTAATAAAAAAATCAATCATCGCTAATAGATGCATGATTAGGTGCGGCTTTTTCGACTTGCATACATGTTGGATTTGATTTTCAAAACAGCCCCCGTTTTTCACGTGTTTTTGTCAAATCACTGCATGATTTCTCGCTTAGCCTAGATCGCGGTTTCTTCGAATACATGTTTTTCTCGGCTTTCATTTCCTAGCTTGATCACCTAGGACTAATGGAAAATGGAATGAACGGTAGACGATGACTTCTTGATTTTGTGCTAACCATAATTCAGTGATAACCTAAAATAAAATTGGGACTGTTAATTGCAAGTCAACCAAAAATGGAGTAAAATTCGGTTTTGGGAGAGCAATACCCTCGCTTACGCAAAAATTTTCACTTCACATCTTTTCTTTGCGTAAAAATCAAATGTTTTATCACCAATAAAATAGACAAGATAATAAACCAACTTTGGTTGGTTTCATGTGTGAGTTGGTGAAACTAAGGGTTTGCTTGCTTGATTGAGCCTTGTTTGATGTGACACACACCCCAAATCCGAAGACACTCCATTTCATCTCCGAAGATTCAACCGCTCACTTGTATATTCATCCTTCTTCTTCGTTCACCTCGGGTCTTTTCCAACATCAATCTCCATCTTTATACTTAGGCTAATCTCAGCCTAAGTATAGGGGGAACCCAAGTCCCTGTGATTTCTCTACTCATCTTTTCTTGCCTTTATACTTAGGTTATTTCTAACCTAAGTATAGGGGGAGCCCCCTCTTAGTGCCCGTATATTCCTATGGACCCATGGACTCGTAACATCTAGTGCTATGAGGACATAGCAAAGTTTAAGGATAGGGGGGTATACCGTATATACAATTTACTTACTTTAGCTATAATATGAAAATTTTGAAAATTTAAAACTTTTTGGCTAAAGTAAACTTCTTTGGACTAAGAGAACTCAAATGATTTCACGGCTTTTCTAACTATGTTACACTATTTTGATATTTTCGAAAATGATTTGAAAAAATGAGTTTTTCTTGTTTTGAAAAATCTTTTTGAAAAATGTTTTGAAAATCTTTTATTTATGTGACATGGTTTTGAAAATCTTTTACCAAGGAAAGTTGAGTCTAACCTGTGTTTTAACTTTAAAAAAAACTAAAATCCATAAAAATTGCAAAATTTAAAAAAAATGTGTTTTTGAATGAAGAAGTTGGATTAAACCTCTACTCTTACACTTTCACCCAGGATCTGAAATGTTCAAGGAAGCTTGATTTATGAGGTCTTTGAGATTTGCGGTTAACCAACCTTAACCATCAGGGTCTTAGACTTAAACATCCATATTCCCCTAGGTCTCTAGATTTGCATGCTATATTCCATGCTTAGTCTCGGACAAAGAGAATATGATCAGCACATCACATGCACGACTGCGGTTTTGATTGAGATGAGTTGATTTTTCACTCGAGGAATTGGGATGAGAGATTCGAGTCTGGATTTGATCTAATGATGCTCGAGGATGGGATAAAATCTTTGAAAGCTTCAGGAAACCTGAGTGTCAGCAATATTAGCCAGTATGAGAACATGGTTCTTGTACTATCTCTTGACATTTACCTATGTGCCAGGGTGTGATAAAATAAAAAAATGTGTTGATCAGTGTGCGCCAACTCTTGGTAAAAGCAGTGGAGCTAGCCAAAAATACTACAAATCAATGAAATGTCAAAGAAAAGCTCTCATTCCATACAAAATCAAATATCAAAGAGCTTCCACCAAAGGCGAGCGCTCCCAACCATTTCAAAAGTGTCCACTTGGACCACGGCTATTAGGACCAGGAGTCGGGCTTGCACCAAAAAAGGGCTCTGCATCGTAAATGCTACAAGTCTGGGTGTCGAAGGTACGATAGGTACTCAAAAGAGACACACCCCGGTGTATTCCCAGGAAAACAAGTGCAGACGGCTCCAACTTCTCTTGACGGACGCACTGATCAACACCAAAAAAAATTGTGTTGCGTAAAAGGCACTAGAGAGAATCCTTGTTCCAATGAGAGGGAGAGAAGAATTGACACAATCCCATGCCCTCCATTTCTGGCCTGTCATCTACATTTTCTAAGTCTGACAACTAAAGAGACGGTAGACTGAATGCAAGATTTGATTTATTCCCTAGTGCTGAGGATTGGGTCCTTAGGAGATTTTCTCGGACTAAAACTTTGGGTGACGAATTGACTCTACTCTCTAAATTGCAGTCCACACTAAACTTCATATCCTTTAGCTTATATGTACATCAGAGAGAGTCTAGAGAAGTAGAGGAATTGGAAGTCTCTTGATTAAGGCTGGGTTGAACTCTAGAATTTTGGATCTCTAAAGTCGAGTCGACTTGATCAGATTGGATCCTGTATTCACATGCACAAGGGGGTTAATCCAACTTAGTCATTCTTTTTGATGCTCGAGGACGAGCATAGTTTAAGTATAGGGGGGTGATGAACCTCAGTTTCATCATCTTTATTTCCTATAATTAACCCCCTTGCTTGAAGTTTTGTCAATAAAACCCAGCTAATGCCCTGTAATTAATAGAGTCCTCAATAAATTAAAAACCACAAAAAAATGGCAAAACAATAATCAGTGGTATTTTTAGACTTAAAGATACCCTTAAAAATATTTGGAGGCTACAGTTGATCTCATCTCTAATTTTGGTCAACATGAAACTTGTAGATCTCATCAAGATCTACAACTTTCATGTTTTGAGTTTTCTCAAATTCGGCTAAATTAGCCCTCAAAAATCAAAATTACTCTTCCAATAATCTGATTGGGCCACGTGGCCCGTTCTGGGTGCGCCACGTGGCCCTGGCGTCTTTGTCTTTTCCGCCTCTCCAACTGGCTGTTGGATCGGCCTCTTGATCCAACGGTCAGATGCCTTCCACGCACGCCTATCGCCTCCGCCATTCGATCAACCTAACTTCTCATCCAAACCGCCCGATGGCGCTTCGCCTCCAGCTCGACACGTGGCAGCGCCTGATCCCTTCGTTCGCATCGCCCAGATCCTATCTACACCGTCCTTCCGCGCCTAAATACCCGCCGTTGGATCTCCAGATCCAACGACCATGCATCGTCGTCTACCTCCGATAGCCCTTCTCTCTCCCACGATCCAGCGCACGCACACCTCTCCCCCTTTCCTTTTTCACCGCTACTCCAGTGGACCTCTTCCCTCGATAACCACCGCTGGGTCTTCCCCATTCCTCCACCTCCTCCGCGCATCACTCTACTACCCACGACTCCCTTCCAGTCGCCCCACAGCTGCCCTCAAACCCACGTCGCCCACCACCACTTCCGCCGAGCTTCCCCTTCAAATACACCGGTCCCACGCCCAATCGTCGGTATCCACCTTTACGCGGGGCACGACCCAGCCCTCCGCCACCTCCCGGTGACAGGGGGAGGTGGCTGGATTGAGCGACGGCGACCGTCACCCCCGGTGAGATCCATCGCCGACCATGGCGATGTCGCGGCACCTCCAGGACCGCTCGAGCTGCATCGACTAGCTGCCGATGTCCAGCGAAGACCCGGGCGTCCATCTGATGCCTAGCCCAAGCTCCGCTCCGCCCCAATCGCCGGTAAGCTCCGACCATGGTGATTCTTTTGATACATGTTTAGCGCACTTGGATCGAGTCCTCACGAGGTGTAGAGAGGTGAATCTGGTACTCTCCTGGGAGAAGAGTCACTTTATGGTGACGGAGGGTATCGTGTTGGGGCATGTCATCTCCAAAAGGGGAATGGAGGTTGACCCTGCCAAGGTGGAGGTGATCAAGAAACTCGATCCACCTACCAACGTGAAGTCAGTGCGGTCATTCTTAGGGCATGTTGGATTCTATAGAAGATTCATTCAGGATTTTTCAAAGATCGCCCGCCCACTGACTGAGCTCTTAGGGAAGGACATAGAGTTCGTTGTAGATCACAGGTGTCTGGAGGCCTTTGAGCTCTTGAAGAGGAAGATTTGTGCCTCGCCTATCCTACAAGCTCCTGACTGGTCTCTCCCCTTTGAGATCATGACTGATGCTTCAGATTTTGCTATAGGAGCTGTGTTAGGACAACGGCGAGAGGGGATTCCGTTTGCGATTCATTATGCGAGCAAAGTTTTAGATCCTACACAGAAGAATTACACAGTGACCGAAAAGGAAATGCTCGCAGTAGTATGGGCCCTCGAGAAGTTCAGATCATATATTTTGGGCTCTAAGGTGACAATTTATACAGATCACACAGCCATTCGATATTTAATGGAAAAGAAGGACGCGAAGGCGCGTCTTCTTAGGTGGATTTTACTCCTCCAGGAATTTGATTTGGAGATAAAGGATAAACCTGGAGTGAAGAATGTTGTGGCTGATCACCTTTCTCGGATTGAACTTAAGGATTCTCCTGATTTTGAGCGGATTAGAGAGACCTTCCCAGATGAGTCAATTTGTGTTATTGACTCAATCCCGTGGTATGCCAACATGGTGAACTATCTTGTCTCCAAGCAGGTTCCCCATGGTTGGACTAGGAGCAGTATTGACCGACTGAAGTCGGATTCGAGGAGATACCACTGGGACGATCCTTTCCTTTTCTTCGAAGGACCGGATTGTGTTTGGAGAAGGTGTATTCCTCAGGAGGAATACCAGAGTGTCCTCACATATTGTCATTCACTTGAGGCTGGAGGACACCATTCGGGAAAGAGAACCGCTCACAAAGTACTTCAATGTGGATTGTATTGGCCGACCTTATTTAGAGATGCCATTGATTTTGTACGGTCGTGCCCGATCTGTCAAAGGATGGGAGGGACAGTTGGACAGAGAGATGAGATGCCTATGCAACCGATGATTATTTGTGATGTTTTTGATGCATGGGGCATAGATTTTATGAGTCCCTTTCCCAACAGCCAAGGACATGAGTACATATTGTTGGCGGTTGACTATTTATCTAGGTGGGTGGAGGTTATCCCAACCCGAACCGCAGACAGCAAGACTGTCTGTAAGTTTGTGAGAGATCATATTATTGCTAGGTTCGGGATGCCAAAAGTTTTGATATCTGATGGGGGTAGCCATTTTGTGAACCGAGATATGAGATCTTTAGCTAAGGACTATGGATTTGAGCATAGACTTACTAGTCCTTACCACCCACAGTCCAACGGCATGGTGGAGGTTTCGAACAGAGAGGTGAAGAGTATTTTGCAGAAATTGGTTCGTCCCGATAGGAAGAACTGGTCTCAGCTTTTGGACCAAGTTCTGTGGGCCTATAGGACAGCCTACAAGACACCATTGGGTACTTCACCATTTAGAATGATCTATGGCAAGCCATGCCATTTGCCCGCAGAATTGATTCATAAATCCGAATGGGCAATTAAGAAGATTAACTGGAGTTGTCACCTAGGGAAGCTTTGTCGAGACTTGAACTTGAACGAGCTCGTGGAAATCCGAAACAGGGCATTTGACAACAGTTTGATTTATAAGGACAAAGTAAAGAGATGGCATGATCAGCACATTAGGTGCAAAGACTTTGTCCCTGGATAAAAGGTATGGTTGTTCAATGCCAGGTTGAAGATGTTCCATGGGAAGCTCAAATCTAAATGGACGGGTCCCTTTGTTGTTAAGAAAGTGCACGAGAATGGAAGTGTAGAGATAGCTGATCTCACAGATGGTGCACAATCTCATGTGGTAAATGAACAACTGTTGAAGCATTTTGTTGATTCAAAAGAGCAGTTAGTCCAAGTCGAGGTCATCAACTTCATGCAGAGTGAGCACAGAGCAGATACATCATATTACTCATCACGAAGACGCAGCATCAAGATTCAACATCTTAGAAGATTCATTCCTCTTGTACATTCGCCCTTCTTTGTATATTCTCCAGATCACATCGGTTCTTACACTTATTCTTGTCATATACTTAGGCTTACCAAGAGCCTAAGTATAGGGGGAGCCGATGCCCTCCATGTGTATACTCATCCATTTCTCTTCTTGGCCTCGTCTGCCCCATTTTTGCTCTTCTTCTACACTTAGGTTGTCCAGAGCCTAAGTATAGGGGGGCGGATCGACTTCTATTCTGTTTATTATTTTAGCCATCCTACGCTTAGCACGAGCTATGTCTTTTTCTCGCTTCTTGTGCCATGAGGACATAGCACATGCTAAGTATAGGGGGGCGTATATATATTACATATATACTTTACCCATAGCTCGTACTTTCACGTATTTTTGTATATATTATACAATAATTATGGGGTGGGTAAAAAAAACTTTTTCAAAAACTCTTAAAAAAATCTTTTCAAAAAAAATGTTTTTTGTTCTCTTTTCTTATTTGCTCTAAAAAAATCTTTTCAAAAAAATGTGTGTCCTTTCTTTTTTATCTATATTTTTTAAAAAAAACATATAAAAAAACCTTTTCAAAAAAAACTTTTCAAAAAAAAATTCTTTAAAAAAATCCTTTCTTATGTACCTATCTTTCAAAAAAACACTCTTGAAAAAAAAAGAAGAGAGCAAAACTTTTCTAACAAAAAAAAACTTCTTTGCCTTTGTTTGTCAAAAAAAACTTTTTAAAAAAACCTTTTTTGTAAAACTTAAAAAAATCAAAAAATCATAAAAAATACTAAAAAAAACTAACTAATAAGTTGGTTTAACCCCTGACACATTCACTTTCACACAAGACTAGTGATGTTCAAGAACACTTGGTTTATGGGCTCTTGAGATTTTGAGTTAATCAACCTTAGTCATTAGGGTCTTGGACTTAATTATTCACATTTCTCTAGTTTGAAAGATTTGTGTGCTATATTGCATGCTTAGTCTCTACCTTAAAGAATATGATCAGCACCTCACATACACGACTGCAGTTATGATGAGATGAGTTGAAATTTCACTTGAGGATCTGTGATGAGGGATTTGAGTTTGGACTTGATTTGATGATGCTCGAGGATGGGATAAAATCAATGAAGGCTTCATGAAACCTGAGTGTCAGCATCTTTAGCCAGTATGAGAACATGGTTCTTGTACTATCTCTTGACATCTACCTATGTGCCAGGGTGTGATAAAATAAAAAAAATGTTGATCAGTGTGCGCCAACTCTTGGTAAAAGCAGTGGAGCTAGCCAAAAATACTACAAATCAATGAAATGTCAAAGAAAAGCTCTCATTCCATACAAAGTCAATTATCAAAGAGCTTCCACCAAAGGCGAGCGCTCCCAACCATTTCAAAAGTGTCCACTTGGACCACCGCTATTAGGACCAGGAGTCGGGCTTGCACCAAAAAAGGGCTCTGCATCGTAAATGCTACAAGTCTGGGTGTAGAAGGTATAATAGATACTCAAAAAAGACACACCCCGGTGTACTCCCAGGAAAACAAGTGCAGACGGCTCCAACTTCTATTGACGGACGCACTGATCAACACCAAAAAAATGCGTTGAGTAATAAGGCACTTGAGAGGATCCTTGTTCCAATGAGAGGGAGAGAAGAAATGACACAATCCTATGCCCTCCATCAACTGGCCTTCCATCTACACTTTCAAGTCTGACAACTAAAGAGACGGTGGATTGGATGCAAGAAATGGTTTATTCCCTAGTGTTGAGGATCGGGTCCTTAGGAGAGTCTCTTGGACTGGAACCTTGGGTGACGTTGTGACTCTACTCTTGTAACTGCGGTCAACACTTAAAGTCATATCCCTACTATATATGTATACAAAGAGAGTCTGATGATTAGGGAAATTGGATACCTTTTGGCTAGAGCTTGGTTCAGCTTAGAAATTTAGGATTTCTAAAACCGAGAGTTCTTGAATAGATCAAGTCTTGTTTTCACATGCACAGTCAGGGGTTAACCCAACTTATTCATTCTTTATTTGCTCGAGGACTAGCAAAGTTTAAGTATAGGGGGTGATGAATCCACGATTCATCATCTCAATATATTGATCTTAGCAAAATCTCCGAGTAAAATCCCAGAAAAATGTCCAGAAAATCAATAAATTAACAAAATGACTCTTGTAAATAAAACTCACTAATTATTATATATTAGATTGTACAAAATAAATTACACATAAAAAGCCGCAAAATCAAAGGAGTTTTATACATGTAAATAGCCTAAAACTTTATGTATTTTTAATAATTTCATATCAACTCTTTTTTGGCTAATTCTTTCTCCAACATATTCATATCAATGTATATAAAAATACAAAAATACAAAACAAATTTTACCCTCAAATAAATACTCCTAGATCCCAATGGGAAAAAGCCGTAAAGACCAACTTCCAAGCTAAATTCCCGCTCCGTATGAACTCCAAATTCACCAAACTCACTTTTAAAGTTCAAGTTAGAAAATTATCTACCCAACGGAAGTGGTTTCATTAAAATCGGAGCTCATTTGCAAAAGCTGGGTTTTGGGACCTAGATGTACATTGTATACCTTGTATATATTCATTCTTTCTTTAATTTTTATTGTATCTTTCATAATTGCTAAAAATACAAAAATATCATGATTGTATTGTATTTTAATTATATTATTTTATAGTATTTTTCCGTTGTAAATATCTCTTATTAAAAAGACAAAAAATATACAAATTAGAAAAGTAAACAAAAATTGTACATGGTGTTTTGTCTTCTTTTGTAAATTCTCCACTATTTGTCTTCTCTCTTTATTTTATTGTATTTAAAGTAGCCAACTCTATTTATCTATTTATTTATTATTTAAATTCCATTATCTACAATAACCACCAATTCAACTCCATTATTCCACCATTTTTTCCCAACTTCCCATTCAACTCCATTAATAATACAACTTCCCATTCAACTCCACCACTTTAATAACCTCTCATTCCATCATCTTTATATACATGTCATTCTCCTCATTTTTGCCTTTGATCCATCTTTATGTGAGGAGAGCCAAGTTCCCAGAGTTGAATCGGTGACAGCGACGCAACCGCGGTCGAGCGACGACGGCCCTCTCTCCGGTGTGATCCGTTAGTTTTTTGGCCAACATCGCAGCCGCAACCGCGCGCTGCTCGAGCTCATTGCACGCCGGCGATTCGAGCGAAGACCGTGCTCTCGTGAGCACTTCATAGGCACACGCGTTCATCGTAGGTAATTTTATCATCTTGGTATTTTTGCAATTTTTTTTAGCACACAACATATCATACTTTCCACCACCACCATCACACCATCATTTTTTTATTTTATCATCATCACCATCACCATCTCATCTTATTGTTTTCTTTTAACATATTCTCTTTCTTAACAAATTTTAAAAAAATATAAAAAAAGTAAAACAAAAAGATCCCTTTTATTACAGCAGAAAAATTTAAAAAAAAATAAAAAAAACAAAAAAAAATAACGCAGCAGCGGTGGGAGAACCCACCGCCGCCGCCCCCTCTCCTCCAAGCGGCTCACCGCCGCTCGCCCGCCAGCCAGCCGCTTACGCGCGGCCGCGCGGGCTCAGCCCTCCGCCCGCCTCCTCGCGGTCACGCCGCCACCGCCGCCTCCTGCGGCTCTGCGCCGCTCGCCGGACCCCCGCGCCGCCAAGCCCCCTCTTCCCCGCCTCCTTCCTCCGCGGGTGGCCGGCCTCCCGCGCCAGCGCCGCCTCGCGCCTCCCCACGCGGCAGCCCTCCGCCCGCCTCCTCTGCGCGTCGCCGACGAAGGCCGCCGCCCGCCGTAGTCCTCTCCTTTGTTGGGTTCACCTGCAGAACGAAGAAGAGGGTAAACTTCTTCAATTTTTTTATTTGTAAAAATTATGTAAATACTTTGTATAGTTTCAGTAATTACAATCAAGTCCCTCTGTATAGTTGTTTGTTTATTTCAGCTTTTGTATTTGCAAGCATACCCCTGTGTTCATGCTTTAATTTGGACTTCTCTTATGCATCATTTTATGCAATAAAAAATGTTTTTATGTTGAGCAACTTATACTCTGTCATGTGAGTATTTATTTGTATTTTTATGGTAGTTGGGTAATTAATTAAAAATGGTTAACTAAACTATTGCATATTTTACCCAATCTGGACTCTTAAAATTATACGTCACACACGGTTGCTCCAAAAAATCCACAAAAATTAGGAATGATGCCTTGAAATGTGATAAACTAACTGTCCAAATTTCATTTAAAATGGAGATGTCTTGTGCCTGGAATAAATTGTAGAGTGAATTTAGTGTTCGATTTTTAATTAAATCCACGTATATCTTTTTTGCGAAATTTCAATTCTCCTGTATTCTACATGAAAGTATCTTTTTGGGATAATTCGCATTCTGCTTAATTTGATAATTTGGATTTATTAGAAATTATTTACTCACTGTCACTCTATTTTCACTAAAAAATCCATAAAAAATTCATGACTTGTCAAAAAAATCCAAAAAAATTACTGTAGTCTTCTTGCATCTTGTTTTAGTTCCAGTAAATTTTTTTCATAATTTTTGCTTGCTGTATGTGTCATAAATTGCGAAAAAACCCATAAAAAGTGTGCATTTTTCATTGTTGCATTTTAACCCTGAAAACTCTAAAAAAATATGTTTTGCATTCGTCATTGGATTAAGTTTACTGAAAAAATATAATTTGGCTAAATTGGACTAATTTCTCATTAAAATTAATTTAGCTAAGTTGTATGCTTTCGTAGTATCTTGATTCACCCGCATCTTGCATTTGCATTTCTTTTTGCATAAAAAAATCTAAAAAAAACCGCATTGGATATCTAAACCTGAGTTTTTGAATTAAAACCTAAGTTGTTCCTTTGCCTCCCTGAGTTCGACCCCGGACTTGCCCGGGATATAAATTAAAGCCGAGATTCTCTTCACGGAGATCTTTCTCTCGGTTCTGACCGAATCGCTAAGTACACGTACCACAACGAACACAAATTATTTATCGTATTTAGCGACCCGTCATAAATCACATCTAATTCTAAACAACAATCAAAATCTACCAATTAACCTTTTCCTTAAAAAATACCATGTCTTAAAATGTCAACTTTATTACATTTAAAGTTCAATTCAAAATCATTTCTAACTAAAGTGAAGCCAGATAATAAAATATTCTTCTTTATGTTGGAGACATGTAACACCCTGTGCAAAGTCTAGACACGTTTAGAGGAGAACCTCAAGTTGACTTGTCCTGACCCCAACACCCTGACAACAAAATCATTTCCCATCTTCACAGTCCTACCACTGCAGATCTGAAAAGAAAGAAACAAAGTTCTGTCAGAACATATATGTAAATTAACTCCCGTATCCACAAACTACTCATTCTCATCACATATATAATATAGTTCAGATTTTACAGAGACATACCCCTCGTTGCCCCAAGTCCTGCAGTGATAATATTCACTTGTGGACTCCCATATGTAGACTTAGATTGAGCCTTTAAGGATGGGCAATTCTTCTTCCAATGGCCAACCTGATTACAGTGCCACCAGTATTTATTCTTTCCCTTTTTCTAGATCTCATCCTTTGGTTTCATTTATTGATGTTACTACCTTTCCCTTCTACTCTTTGTCCTTCGAGGTCATAAAATTGACCTTAACCTAAATACCAACATGAAACACATGCTTTTGTTTCATGTATTACTTCTCTGTGGAGATTTCCATCATCAAGTCATCCATAGAATGTTTTCCTTTCCTGTATTTTAGGGTCATACCGAAGTTTTCCCAAGACTTGAATTTTTTTCTATGATGCACATGACTTGAAACTTCCCTGGAAGTTTCATCTCGGCATCTTTTAAACCATGGAGCATGAGTAAAAACTCATGTGCCAACTTAAAAATAGAATTCCCTTCATCTATGGAAAACTTTAAGAACTTAGCAACGGAGTATTTCTCAATACTAAGATCTTCAGTATTATATTTCTGGTCTAATTCTTCCTATAGTCCCTTCGCAGTCTGCATGGACGAACAATATATATCAAACAACGTGTTGGACATAGCCAACAAGATATAACCGTGACATATACGATCGTGTTCCTTCCACGCAGATTGTGCCTTCTGATTATCGAGTCATGGGTTTTCCTTTTCCACTGTAGGACATTCAGTTTCAAGCATTGAAATTAATCCTATGTTGGTTAATCAAATTTTCAAGCGTTGTTGCCAACACTTGAAATTCTAAACACCGAATTTTCCAGGCATTCCGGTCCTGTCCACCTTCGATTTAAACATGGTTTCCGACATGATTGTAAATCCAGTTCCTGTTATCCTCTCTAAGATTGTTGTTAACCTGATCAATAAAGTGCACACTAAACAATGATTTCCACGAATCAATAAGATTCAATTTAACAAGAATATAAGCATGCACATTCGATCCATATGACAATTACCATATACAAGTAGGAATCTATTAAATCATTTATAAATCATATTAGAGCGAGATTCAGAAAAGGAAATGTAATAAATAAATCGAGGCAAACAAAACAGTAAATAGATTACGTAAGAGATCACCCAAGCATCCATGAAACAGACTATCCTTAGAGAGGATATGCCCCTACAATACCGGTGCAAAGGATACTGACGACCGCTCCCAACATACAACGACACGCGATTTGCATCCGAGCACATTAACGAGATCGCCTCGAAAGTACCTAAGAGAACTTACATCCGAGAAGAAGAAGAAGAAACACAGATCACAAATGCGGTGGGAAGAACATAGAGCAAAAATTGCTTGAGAGTTTTCTTACTTGTGAATAAAACGGCATCTAGAGGAAGGGTATATGAAGATCTAGGACACAACTTTTCACTTTCCGAACGTGCCCGCAACGAGCGCCTCTTCAGATTCTGAAACGCAGTCCAAATCAAAGCCATTGGAGTTGAGTCGAATTCCTTCAAAGCGATCGAATCATAATTAATCCATAGAATTAATTTATTCAACTTGCTAATGAAACCCACAATAAAGGTATTGATATATGAATTGACTCTCCGGAGCCGGTGCCGGAGACAGAGCGGAGCATGCACACACGTGTGGTCCTCCATTCCTCATCTCTATATTGCTACAAGAGCTTGGGCTGTGAACTCATATATATATCCCACCAAAAGTTTAGAAACAGTAGATGTGGTACTAAACTCTACCCAAAATACATCTTGTTTCAATTTTGGAAATTCCCTACTTTCCCTCCAAAGACATTTGATTTCTCAATCGAAACCAAATTAAAGTCCAATGTAATTGCATATGTTTGCCAAATTAAAACCTAATTACATTAATATTAAATACAACAAAGGCTACCCATAGCATACATCCACCAATGTCGTTAGGAATAAATGTTGAACCATGTTGCAACGAAGACATTATGAATATGGGGGAGGTTATAACACCCCAACCCCAAACATAGTTCCGCACTGAAAATTTCGAAGTTTCAAAGTAGGTTATAAGAGTGGAGGATAACTACTTAATAATTTAGACTTAAACATTTTGGACAGTTATCAATGGTTCATTTGAATCGTACCCAACAAGTTTAAAATAATTTTTCCTCGACTAACGGACTGAAGATTTAAATCCGTGATGTTACATAAGTAGCTATTCTCCCAATAAATCTAGCTTGCTCAAGAGTGAATATAACGATGAAGTGGAAATATATATATAACGATGAAGTGGAAATATATCTTAACATGTGTCACCTCCATTTTGAGCACTATGTGCCATTTATCACTCGTTGTTGGTTGATCATTGTATACGTTGGCCATCCCCTACCAATAAGTGGGAGGGAGGAAGGCATCTATGGCCACATCCAAATCGGGTCAGTAGCACTTTTGCTTACGTTAAAGAAGATATTATGGATTTGACTAATTGCATAAATAATACTTAGTTAGTGGCCTTGTCTATGATCGGGATAGTGACAATGTGCTTGAGGTCCTTGATGAGGCTGGATTCGCTCAAGCACCACGCAAATGCCTACAGGGACACGATTAAGGTCCATGACTATGTAGGCGTCCACTTCCTCGATTATGCAAGCCTTCTTATATCTGACGACATCCAAGATGATGCCGATGCATAGCATCTTTACGAGCCATATCTTCACAGAGAAGGTAGACTTCTTCGTCGTCTTGGTTATTGCCGCCTGGTACCGTTAAGGACCGCCATCGGGGTATTCTATTCGGAAGACATATCGGGATCGGGCGACTGGAATGTTCCGGGGAGCACAAGGGGGGGGGGGGAGGGGGGTGGCGAACACGATAAGATTGGTGATGGTACGGGGCAGTGGCAGAGGAGATTACAGTGGAGAGGAAGGAACAGAGGAAAGGGGTTGTGTGGATGTTTAGGAAGGGGGGAATTGTAAAAACAATAGGGTTTTGCCATTTTATACGAATGGAGGATATTTCTATCCATTCAACAAAAAAGGTAACGAAGTTAACTCGATTCCTTAATGGGAAGATCACATTATTACCGAATTAATAGATTGTGTATCAGATTGTTACTTTTAAAAGTTTAGGTATGATATTGAAATTGAGTGTATAGTTCATGAACTTTTGTGTAATTTACTCTAATAATTAAGATTGTATAATTATAAGTATGAAGAAAACCCGCACCCGTCTCCATCTTATAAAGGTGACCTAACTTCACCATCACTACAACAAAATTGAGCTATAGTGACAGTTTTTTTTGAAAACATTTCATTAAATTAATTATTGTTAAATATATAATGACGATGTTATTCGTTGCGAAATGATTTTTCGTACTCGAAATTAGTGACAAATATCATATATGTCGTTATATCATTAGCAACGATCCACATAACGACGCTTATCCGTTGTTATTTTTCAAACTTCTAATTAATCGTCGCTAAATTTTGAACTAAAAAATTAGCGATGATTAGTTGATATTTTGAAAAATAGCAACAGATAAGCATCGATATGTAGACCATTGCTAATGATATAACGACATATATGATATTTGTCACTAGTTTCGAGTATGAAAAATTATTTCGCAACGAATAACATCGTCATTATATATTTAACAACGACTATTTTAGTGACGGATTTTGAAAAACCTGTCACTATAGCTCAATTTTGTTGCAGTGAATGCATGTAAGCCGTGTTTAACTCTTCATTACTTTTATGGTAATTAAGTGACATTGATATCCATTACGCAATCTGTACAATAACTACTTTATTTGTCTAATTTTGTTTGAGGTGCACCAAGATCAAGACCACATTGTTTTGTTTAACATACCATTACTTGGAGGGGTGGATGAAAATGGAGGTGGATAGTACATGACGCACCACTAAAAAAATAGAGATAAAAGATATTATGTGTTAATTTAATAAATAAAGTGTCCTTGTACATGGGTGACTCAGGACTCTGGTTGAATACTTTAATGCATTGTGAATGACATACTTTAATAATTTATGATGATTTATTCATCTACAAGCTTTCTTTCTTTGTTTTGACCAAAATCTTGTTTTCCTTCCCATGGGTCATATAGAGAACCTATTTGGTATTTGGATATATGAAAGGGTGTGGTCTCCATGAAAGTCCTTTTATTTATATTTAGGGTTCATTTGGTAGCATACTTCTCCTTCCAATCCTCCAATTGGGATTACTTGTATCGACCCTATAATTTCTTTGGTATAATGCTTTTTAATTATGTTCAAAAAATTATAATATAAAAACATATTATAATCATTAAAAAAGTTAATATAACACATAATCAATGTCACATCACATCACAATTATCACTCCAACCCTCCCACCCCTCCAAACAGCTCCTATTTACAGGGGATACCCCAACCCAACCCCATTACCAAACGAACCCTTAGGGCCTGTTTGGTTGCCGGGATGGGTCGGGGGTACACCGGTGTACCCCTCCTTCCAACCCTTCCAACCCTCCTCACAGTCCCAACCCAAGGTTCAGAAAGTCGGTATGCGGTATTCGTTTGGTCAGGCGGTCCCGAGCGAGTAAGTGGATATGCGGAAGTATATGCGGATTATGCGGTTTGCATTATTTAAATAAAAATATTAAAGATACGCATTTAATTGTGATGTCAGAGACAAAAAAATACATGTTTCCTTTAGATTCCTACAAAAACATACTTTTAAAAATAAAAAAGGCACCGCAATAAAAAGCTACATAGTTCATTTATATAGCAAAATATGTTTCTGAATGTAGAATGTTCAAATATATAAAGTTATAAACCGGCTTCTAAATTTTAATCTAAATCATCTTCAAAATTGATTGTTGGAATATCATCATCATCGCTTTCTGAATCACTCATAAATTCTTCTTCTTTGCCCAAAGTTGACAAAGCTTCCGCATTCCTTTGGATCCTCCTATTCTCAACAAATTCTTCTGCCCCACTTGCTTTTGCAACCAAGTTCCACGTGAGCCCCGACCCTCGAAAGATTTCTTCTTCTTTTTCTTCTTCACTAGCACCAATCCAATCCATAACATGTGTTCTATCCTTTGAAACAAATGGATCTCTCCCAGTTAGTGATCGACACTCCTTCAGCTTTGAATTGAATTTCACAAAAATCAAATCATTCAATCTCTTGGTTTCTAGTTTGACCCTTTTTTTGTGTGAATTGCATTAAAAATATATAAAATTGATCAATTATAAATTATAATGACTCGATGAATATATAGTATATACAATTGTACATCCAAATAGTGACAGTTATACCGCTGCAAATGAGCTCCAATTCCTCTCACAGGCAGAAGATAAGGATGTCAGCTTCAGAATTCTCAAAGCCATTTCTTTCAAATAAGGCGTTTGAGAACCATATAGCAACCACCAATGAGCTACAAGAGATTACACAGTTAATGTCTTGTAAAATAATAAATCTAACTTAAGAACTTTAACACCGATAATAAGCTTGATATATATTATCAGGATTGAAATCATCATCATTGGTGGATCTTTGTCTGACAGCCATTGGCTTTTCAAATGCTACTTCTCCCCTTTGGTAAATATGAATCTCTTTTTTCGTGATGGCATCCTGAATCTCCAACTCAGGATAAAAAATCTCTACGCATTCCATCAAACCATTAACGACGAAGCTATCTTTAGAAATTGCATCGCTATCCCTGTAAAAATAATAGGGATTGAGATAGAAAGCTGCAAGATGGAGGGAGCTATCCAATCGTCCATTCGTCTTCAAGGTAATGGCATCTATAAATGGCTTGTATGAATGTTCAGCATTTTTAAAAATAGCCTTTATTTCATTTTTTGCATCCTCCAATCCTCCATATACAAAGCCCATTGAGGACTTACTTTCTCTATCAACCACACGCAAGAGGTAGACTAGTGGAGAGAAGATCTTCAACGTCAAAGACACTTGGCTTCAAAATGATGAATTGAGGACAATGGATGCAACTACCTTACCTTTTCTGGTTTTTTATCACCTGCACTCCCTACACTCATCAGAAGAGAACATCAACCGTAATTTTTCCTTCTTGTCCATCACGTTCTGTAGTGTAAGGAAAGTGGTGGCAAATCTTGTTTGTCCTGGTCAAACAATTTCACCCTTCTGGGTGAACTGTCTCATCAAGTTCAAAGTCTTTGCATGACTGTAGATAAAGAGAGTGAGAGTTCTAGCCTTAGTGATGCAATTTTTTTTATCTTTGATTCCTTTCCAATCTCCTCAAGAATAAGATCAATGCAATGGGCCGCACATGAAGACCAAAAAATCCTTGGATATTTAGTCTTAAGAAGTCGTCCGGCTGCCATATTTGTAGAGGCATTGTCTGTAACAACTTGTACAACATTATCTTCTCCAACATCCTTGATACAATCCTCTACTACGAGAAGAGGTGTATTCAACCGTGTGAGAATCTGCGGATGCGTCAACGGGCTTCAAGAAAGTTGTGCCCAAGTCACAATTTACGCACAAGTTCATAATGCTCCTTCCCTCATGTCAGTCGATGCATCGGACATTATTGAACAACCATTGCTTTTCCACGATTCATTATGACTCTTTAAATATTTCTTTATTTCATCCACTTCCTCCTTCAACAAAGTTTCTGTAATTTCATAGTATGAAGGTGTCTTGTATCCGCTTCTATATTGTCCAATTGCCTCGCACATTCGGATAAAGGAATTTTTAGTGACCGCAAGGAAGGGAATGTCAGCATCATAAAAGAATTTTACCACGAATTTGTTGACACGTGCACGCTCCTCTTTGGCTAAAACATCTTTAATCAGTGTCTGCCGCATTGTTGTGCCCAAAGACACGACATCTTCAGATACACGAGCTCTTTTTGTACTAGCACCTCCTTCTGATGGATGGTTAGAAGATCCATCAGATTCCTTGATTGTTACTTCCTCCCGCAGTTCTCTCATGCTAACAACTGTTTCATTCTTCTTCTTCATAATATCCTCCACATAATCTCTGATTTTCTTTTGCACATGTCCATCAGCCTTTGGACATGCCCTTATATTTCCCTTGATGTGTGCGAGATGTTGCTTCATTCTATTGATGCTTCCTTTTATGACCTTGCCGCAGAAGCGACACCCAACCGTGTTCGAATCCGTCTACTCGATGAGGTATGCATATTTCCACCCTGGATCGGTAGAATCGGGTGGAACATAGAATGTGGATTCTACCGTTGTAGGCATGGAAGGGGTGGCCATAATGACCGACCTAAATATGGTACAAAAATGACGTGTCATTGAAAATAAGAAGTGCAAATTGCAAACCGGTTATCCAAAAAATGACGCGTCATTGTAACACGATTACATTATATATATATATATAAATTTAAATGAAGCTACCGAATTTATAAATAAAGTTCCACGCATAACGAATGAAATACAGATGATGGATGACCATTAAAATCGATATATACCCCAATTCTCAATCACTGATCTCATTTTTAAAATGTAATAAGAATAGTATTAAACTTTCAAACATAAAAAAGCAATGGAAGCAAAAAATTGTATTTAAGATAGAAAAAAGATTCTCTATGTCACATTTCATAAATCAAGCTCATAATTGAAAATCAAGGCATAATTAAGGCTATTTTTAATTTACCATAAGATCTTTGTACCTTATCAGGATTTTTACATACAATCTCCCGGAGATTTCTTATATTACAAATATTGTCACAATCTTTCTAAAAAACTACCATTTTTTTTACATAAATACAACTCCACAAATACAACTTCACAAAACATAAATGACGGAGTATATAATCCAGCAAACTTCAAGAAACGTCAATAATAGACGGAAGTCCATAATCATATAAAATTATCTCGTTCCAGAAACTAATAAACCCCATTAAATGGCCATTTGATTTTGAAAGCATATCCCATAATCTAATAATAAGGACGCATTCGAATCTCTTGGAGTAAGCAGAGCTTATCCCTCAAAACTATGATGTGCTTCTTTACATGTATTTGAGAATTTTGACCGTCAAATTAGGCCAGTGATGCTGAAAATATCATAATCAACTCAATTTTTGTTAACTTGGTTAAAAGAAATAAATAGAAAGACTCGAATATCAAGCACAAATATCTTCGACAACAGCAAGAACAGTTTGTTGCTGCTATCGTTGTTGCGGAAGGTTCTTCCCAAGTTGTTGGAGCCATCGTCCTAATTTAACTACAGGGAAAGGGGACATTTGTTACCTATAATCCAAAAGCAACATAACTCTAGTTATCCCACCATTAAAATCGATATATGTCATGAATATTTTGGAAACGATTGATATTATATGACGTTATTTATCAACCATGAATATTATGTGCTATATAATTATCTTCAACTTTAAAAATTTGTAATGAACGTAATACCTTGGAGGTGCAGGAGGCGGAAGGTAGAGGCGCTGGAGGCAGCGAGGGGCTAGAGCGGAGGAAAGGTGAGGGAGGCGGCGAGAGTGGGAGGTGATAGAGGCGCAGGAGGTGTGTGGGGGTATTACGCTGGAGGCACAAGAGCTGCGGTGGCGAGGGTAGAGTTGCTGGTGGAAGGCGGAGACGCTGGAGCCTGGAGGCGGCGAGGCATCGAGGGCGGAGGCGCTGGAGCGTGGAGGCGCGATGGAGGAAACTTAGGGCAATTCCAATGCGTGGAACGAGAGAAAACATGGGTTAGTGAAAGGGTTTTTTGATAAACGGATCCTAAATCGGATCCCAAACGACACCGCATATGGATCGACTAAGCGGTCGTATTTGCGGTTTAGGCGGCCCGCATATGCAGTTGGACCGCATATGACCGCATACTGTAAATGCGCTTCGGATAGGTCACCCATATGCATATGCGGCCGCATGAACCACATTTCTGAACCTTGACCCAACCCAACCCCAACCCAACCCAACTCAACCCAGCAACCAAATAGGCCCTTAAAGTAAAAAAGACTTTTACAGGGGTGATCCTGTGATCACAAAGTTTACATGGTACAACAATAATTGTGATGGTGTATAAGGGTATTTACGTGAAATTCCCATGATAGAAAAAGGGTACAAGCAAATTAGAAAGGGGGATAAAAACCTTTTTTGCCAGGCCCGAGCGCTCTCTCTCCACCACTTCTCTGCTATAGAACCACCGGTGCTCGCTCGCGCGAGCTCACTCTCTCCCTCGCTCACCGACCACCAAGCGCCTCCTCTCCGCCACCGCTGCTTCTTGCATCCGACTGCTTCATATATTCCCATCTCGGAGGACAGGACTTGCACCAATGACGTTCATCTTCTCCAAGAAGACGTGGATTGGCCTCATCCTCGGCCAGTTCGTCTCGCTCCTCATCACCTCCACCGGATTCTCCTCCTCCGAGCTCGCTCGGAGAGGTTTCCCCGAACTCCCGTTATTCGACCAAATGGATATTGGGTTATGGATATAATCCATTTTTTTTACTATACTGTCCAACGTATTCATGGCTTGAAGTGGTTCTGGAAAAAAAGTCTTTTAATTGCAAAAAAGATTCAAGTTTTCGTCCCTCTTGTTCTTTTTCTTTTTTAAATCCCATTGTTTGTGCAGGGATTGATGCACCTACTTCACAATCTTTCTTGAATTATGCTCTTTTGGCCATAGTCTACGGAGGAATCATGATTTACCGCAGGAGATCACTCGAGGTTGCTGTTATGTCTCTTGTTGTCCTATTTTCGTCGTCCTCCTTATGCCATCCAATAAGTTTCTTGGTCTTCATATCGATTTCTAGATTGTTTGATTTGTTTTAGAAGCTTTCCTGATCCAGAGCAGCTTATTTTGAGAATGTATTACTAGGTAGTTGCGCCATACAGTATATGCTTAATTTGCTACTTTATGACCGTGTAGTAATAAATATGAAACTTTATTCAAGTTATGCGAATCCTTTTTGTCACTGGAATTTGGGGACGGTGCAGGTTGTGGGATTGAGTTCCGTGACAGACTTACTTCTCTTCTCGACTATCTATTCAGTCTTCCTCTTGTTGAATATATATTATTCTACCTACATCTATGGGAAGAACCAGAAAATAGCACATAATAAATAACACATATATATGGGAAATCTGTTAACTTTTTTTTTCACAAAAGAATATGTGTACATCTTTTTTATGTTCAAATTTTTGAATGCATTTATCTGAAAAAGTACCAAGCACAGGCCGTTTGGTCAACTGGTAAGGTAAAACGCTTTGTCACCCATGCAGGTGGTGGCACTTGACATGGGCAGAAGAGTCATGTTGCGATATATACATGTTTGTATATGTAACTATGTGTAGGTCAACCCAGAAAAATCACAGTTGATGCTTTCAGGGATCAGGAAGTGAGGCGGAAATATGTTAGGGAATAAAACATTAAAAATCAGATCGTGGATATTTATCAAGGTTTTGAATTGGTAAAACAAGTGAAACTTGCATGTTTATTTTTTCTGTTGAAAAGCCGACTAGTATGCATGTCAGAGAAAATTCACAGTAGTCTATATAAAGAGACTGGTTACTCTTCAATACATAGTTCAACTTAAGTGATACATAATACTTGCAATTAATATACTTAGAGGTTAAAAAGTGAAGGTCCCAATGATCATGTAGCTTTCGTCCTGCAATCTAAAGAATGTTATAATCGAAAGGTCCTGAGCAAGGTTTGAAAAAACGAAAGGCGGAACGAGGCGGTCTCGTTGGAATTGAGGCGAGGCGTAGCCTCGAGGCGGTCGAGGCGTAAGCCTCAGTTTATATAGAAAAATATGTATAAAACTACAATTATATATATATATCTTTGTAATTATATGTTCTCTGCCTAATATATAATAATTTACACTACAAGATATGATGAAATAATAAAGATAAGAACCCCAAAATAGAAGATAGAACGGCATCATATACATTTCTACACATTTTCATCCAATCAAAGAGGAATTCATTGACTATAGATATTGCGAAAGAATTAAACAATACATATATGTTTATGAAATATAGTTGTAATTAAAAGTATGACTAAATATACATCGAAGAAATTTATGTTATGTGTCTAACATATAATATATGATCGCACGAGAAACCATGAATCATATCCATTTTGAGCAAATCTTTGAAATATTGTTGTAATTAAAAGTTCGATTAAATATATGTCGAAGAAATTTATGTTGTATCTAATATATAATATAAGGCAATATGAGAAACCATGAACCTTATCCATTTTGTTTTGCTTGATATATTGCAAATCTTGTTAAGTTACAAGTATAGTTTAATTTAATATTTATGTAGTCATTCATTAAGAGTGAAATAGTAAGAGTTTGCCAAAATAGTTGGATATATTAATTATAAATATGAAGTTATCGGCTTGAAATAAACATCATATTCAGGCATTCATCGTATATAATCATTATCCTAAATAAATAGATATTGATAAGCTTCTCAATCTACTAAGGAAATCATTAAAATAATAAAAAATACTTCAAAAAAAAGCAAAAACGCCTCACGAAACGCCTCGACCGCCTCGAGGCTACGCCTCGACCACTCGAGGCGCACGCCTCACAGGACTAGTCTGAGGCGTAAGCCTCGAGGCTAAAAGGGATCACCTCGCCTCGAGGCGTACGCCTCGACCGCCTCGAGGCTAGCCTTTTCAAACCATGGTCCTGAGTTAATGTTGGGCATGACAAGTTGTGCAATGGTTCACTAAATGTAAATGCATATCTTGGTGGACAACCACTACAATGAAGCAGTATGCAACACAAATTAGGTAAGGTGAGATGAAGCAAATCCATGCATGGTTTCACTATCACAATAGTACTAGTCAGATATTATGTTCTGTGGCAATAAAGCTGTACGAAATATTACCAGAAAATGGACTACCAAGATAATATGATCTGCAATTTATTATAAAAAAAATGACGAAAGATAGCCATGACAGCTCTACACGTTGATGCTGTCTGACAGTTTAGTTGCCGGTAGGTGACCAAAGACTTCTCTGACACTTCAACTGAAACTGAATTTCAACATTCTTTAATGAAAAAACATCCATACTTAATTTGGGTAGAGTAAAAGAAAATTCTCTCAACAAAAAAATATCAATATGTTCTTAGTTTAGGAGTGTCCCCATATTCACTGGTTATGTTCCTGAAGTTTGTTCGGAAATTAGCTCAAATGTTCCAATGGCGTGTTTGTGTCTTTATATTTTGTCACAGATGCTATTTTTGAATATGAGAATCATGTCCGATTCCTGGAGACTCTGTAGACATCCCTTTTACTTGGGTATGATGAAAAAGCTACATGGTTTGTCTCCGTAGCTTATTTCATGTGCCGACTCTCATATTTCGAGTATACAGATACACCTTATGAAAATTCAAATTAAAGTGGCTGCAAATTAGTTTCTTTCTGGGTTTTCCGTTTATATGTTGGAAACATTCATTTGTTCAGATTAAGCAAATATGATTTATTCAGCTTCCAATGCACAACTTCTTTTCCTGTTGAGAAACTGGCCCATAGATGAAACCAACACTTATTTTTCGAAAAATAACATCAGAAATTTAAACAGCCATAAAAGCTATTATGAAGACCTTTGAATAAATAAAAACATGAGCAGCTGAAATGTGATCACTTTTCTCCTCCTTTTCAGATGAAATGGTACTATTACTTGATGCTTGGCATGGTAGATGTCGAGGCTAATTTTCTTGGTGAGTACCTTGTTGCATCTCCCCAGTCTCCCATTTTCCACTGTACAATTATGTTCTCCTTGAGCGTATTCCTGTTGGGAAAAGTGAATGGCTTGTTTATTCCATGAACCCTAGGCTCTCTTATATAGGAGAGTAGCCTATGGGTAAATTACATAAAGCATACTATGAGGAAAACAAAATAGAGAAAAGGTACAGATACTACTACTATTGTATGCGTTAACACTCCCCCTCAAGATGGAGCATAGATATCAATCATGCTCAGCTTGGAAGCACACTTCTGAAATGGGCCTCGTAGCAATGCTTTGGTGAATATGTCCGCAGTATGATTCTCTGAGGTAACATGAGATGTAGCAATGAATCCTTTCTGAATCATATCACGTATGAAGTGACAGTCCACCTCAATATGCTTGGTCCGCTCATGGAATGCTGGGTTGTTTGCAATAAACAAGGCAGCCTGATTATCACATTCCAAGTTCATAGGAAGTGGTACATCTAAACATAGGTCTGTAAGCACAGCTTTCACCCACATCATCTCTGTAGTAGCCTGGGCCATAGCCCTATATTCGGATTCAGCACTAGATCTAGCTACCACCGTTTGTTTCTTACTTCTCCATGAGACTAGGGCATCTCCAAACATAGACAGCATACCCTGAGGTGGACTTCCTATCCTTGGGACATCCTGCATAGTCTGCATCTGCACATGCTGAGATAGAGATCCCCTTTCCTTTCTTGAATAGCAGACCTGCACCTGGAGAAGATTTGAGATATCTAAGAATCATATGTATTGCATCCATATGCACCTGGCATGGTTGCTCCATGAACTGGCTCACACGACTCACTGCAAATAATATATCTGGTCTAGTGATCGTGACATACAACAGTTTGCCTACCAGTTCTCTATATCTTCTCATGTCCACCTCCTCTGTGTTATCTTCATAAAGCTTCATGCTGGGATCCATTGGTGTCGTAGCAGGTCGACACCCAAGCATACCTGTTTCACTCAACAGATCTGTAACATATTTCCTTTGTGACATTACTAGCCCATATGAATTTCTAGCAAATTCAAGCCCCAGAAAGTATCTAAGGACCCCAAGATCCTTAGTGACAAATTCACTACCCAGCATTTCTTTCGCCTGCCTTATGCCCTGCTCATCATCTCCTGTAATCAAGATGTCATCAACATAAACCATACTGACAATGATACCTCTCGCGGTCTTCTGTACAAACAAGGAATGATCAGCATTGGAGCGTTTGCATCCTTGTTTCTCGAAGAGATCCGAGAGCTTCTGAAACCATGCTCTGGGGCTCTGTTTAAGGCCATAGATAGCCTTATGCAACCTGCATACCTTGGAACACTCCCCCTCAACAGCAAAACCAGGTGGCTGTTGCATATACACCTCTTCCTGCAAATCTCCATATAGGAATGCATTCTTCACGTCCAACTGATGGAGCGGCCAGTCTCGAGCAACTGCAACTGACAACAAGATCCGTAGAGTGGAATGACGTGCCACAGGCGAGAATGTGTCAAGATAATCCACCCCGTATGTTTGTGTGAAGCCACGTGCAACCAGACGCGCCTTGTACCTGTCAATAGAGCCATCTGCATTTTGCTTCACTGTGAACACCCACTTGCAGCTCACTGGGTTCACATCTGGAGGTATAGAAACCAAAGTCCAAGTTCCTCTGGACTGAAGTGCCGCCATTTCTTCTTCCATTGCTAGCCGCCATCTACTATCCTGCAGAGCCTCATGATGATTCCGTGGAATATCTATAGCTGAAAGTGTCATAACAAACGACCTGAAATCTCTAGATAGCCGCTCAAAAGATACAGAGGCTGATAATGGATATTTGGCACAGCTCCTCTTCGACTTCCGTAAAGCAATGGGAATATCCAAATCAGCTGTAGGCTCGTCTGGCTCCTGCACCACATCCTGCTCAGAAATGTCGTCAGATCCATCAACATTAATATTTTCATTACATACCATAGGCGAGCTAGTGGACGAGTCATGACCATGAGCTGGAGGAAGCCTGCGGGTATAATGGAACGGGAACGGTGAGATAGGCTGCTGTGGTGGTGGTGGTGGTGGTGGTGATGATGGCATCTGAGGTGGTGGTGGTGGTGTCATGTATATGGCATCAGGTGGTATAGGTGGGAGTTGCTTGTCTCCTGATGCTGAAAAATACATAACAGATTCAAAAAATGTATCATCTGCACTGATCATATACCGCCGACGCAGAGGATCAAAGCACTTGTACCCCTTTTGAGTTCTGGAGTACCCAACAAAGACACACTTGACAGCCCTAGGAGAGAGCTTGTCAGTACCCGGCGACAACTGATGGACAAAAGCAACCGACCCAAACACACGAGGAGTAAGAGTGAACAGATCCTTGTCAGGATGAATAAGTGAGAACGGAATCTGTTCATTCAAGACAGACGAAGGCATACGGTTGATTAGGTAACATGCAGTGAGAACTGCATCACCCCAGTAGGAATAGGGAACATGACTCTGTATAAGTAGTGATCTTGTGACATCAAGAAGGTGGCGGTGTTTTCTTTCAGCAATCCCATTCTGTTGAGATGTATGAGCACAAGATGTTTGGTGAATAATCCCTTTTGAGGAGTAGTAATTGGCAAGAATATTGGTGCACAACTCTAAAGCATTGTCACTTCTCACAAGCTTCACAGATGTAGAAAAAACATTTTGTATTTCATTCAGAAAATGGATAATGATATTTCCTGCTTCAGATTTATTTTTCATCAGAAACACCCATGACACTCTAGAGAAATCATCCACAAAAACTATATAAAATCTGTGTCCCTGATGATCGGGTACACGACTCGGACCCCAGACATCAATATGAAATAACTCAAACTTGGAGGTACTACTCTGACCTGGACGACTGGGAAAGGACGACCTGTGATGCTTTCCCAACTGACATGCCTCACACTGAATAGGTGTATGAGGGAGACCATAGGGTAAAACTTGACGCAACTTCTGAAGCGGTAAATGACCAAAACGCAGATGCCATAATAAGGTTGATACTTGTCCAGAAGAGGATGAGGATCCAGCAAAAGGAGTCTGATTCAGGCGGTATAGGCCTCCTTGCTCATAGCCACGACCAATCACGTTGCCCGTATGGATGTCCTGAAAAATCAAAGAAGATGGATTAAAAATTGCTCGACAATGTAGATCCTTCGTAATCTGGCTAATTTACAATAAATTCATTGAGAAATCAGGTGCATGTAGCACATTCTTGAGCTGCATAGAGGATGTCAATCTAGCCTCCCCCTGACCAGTGATGGGGGAATGAGTGCCATTGGCAATCACGACTGTCCGACCTGGAGGGATCTGAGTGTATCCTGAAAGCAGACTCTGGTCGCCACATAGATGATGTGTAGCGCCCGAGTCCATAATCCATGGTAAAGTATCTGATCTACTACTGTGGAATGCAAGTATACTACCTGAAGCACTGGTAGACGCAGAGGCAGAAGCGGCAGCATCAGAATGACTCTCTGTAGTCGGTGCTGGACTAGATGGTGGAATAATGCCCCTCAGACGGGCAACTGGATCCTCGAACCGTTGATCCAGAGTAGCAGCAGACGGGGGCTCTATCTGCTCAGCAGCTCGTGCAGATGCAGGAAATCCATGCTTTGAGTAGCATGTGTCTTCACTGTGTCCTACTCGATGACAATAGGTACATGTTGGTCTAGTGCGGCCACCTCTTCCACGAGGTCCACGTCCACGGCTCTGGTGATGGAACCCACGACCTCTGTTGACTGCCATGGCTGAAGAGTTCTGACTCGCAGCTGTGGAAGGAACTGTGATCCGACTCAATCTATGAAAAGCTTCCTCCATGGGAGGAATAGTAGAGTATGCCAGAATCTGTGATCGTGCTGCCTCATACTCAGGATCAAGTGCAGCCTGGAACACACCCACCATCGTCGCGTTCCGGTATGTCTTCTGCTGTTCTGGCGTAGCTGTGAGAGGCATGAAGCTATAAAGCTTCTCGAACATCCCTCTTAGTGATGTATAGAGGGAATGTAAAGGGCGACCATTCTGCTTTATTGTGAATATGTCATGCTGAAGTTGCAGAATCTTCGTCTCGTTCTTGTCCTGGGAGTATGTAGCCGCCAGAATGTCCCACATATCCTTGGCTGTGGGCTGGTGTAGGATGTCATTGGCAATTTCAATAGCCAATGTACCAGATAGCCAGACTTTGGCATATGCATCATCAGCCTCCCAAGAGGCATTGACTCCAGTCTTCTCTGCAGGCTCATGTTCGGTAAGAATGTGCTTCTTACCTGTTGACTTCATCATACTCATGAACTGCATAGCCCACAGTTCATAGTTTGTACTGTCCATCTTGACAATAGGCGCTGGACCACGAAAGGCGCCAATAGATGGGATATCCGCCTTGCTTTCTGACATACTGGACATGGAAGACTGGAGCAATTGATAGACGATGAACTTTGTCTACAATGACATAGACGGGATTAGTTGCATGTGTAGACCTCAAGCAACTATCCCCATGAAGATGCGCGTGCTAAGCCCTACCCGCGCAGGCAAAGGAGATCGCGCACAACAGGATATGCGTGGACTAGAGATGCGCTACTGATGCGCACAAATGATTGCGCACAGGTGATGGCGCACAAGGGCTACAGCGCGCGCAGGGATGCACGCAAGGAAGCGCACAGATGCACTGGAGATGTGCGCGCAAGAACGCTACAGCGCGCGCACTGAAGGTGCGCTACAGGTGCACGCACAAGAACTGCAGCACTGCAGCACGCGCAGAGGTGCACGCACAGTCGCGCGGAAGGATGCGCGCAAGGAGGCGAGACACGCAGCAGGCGTGCACACGGAGGCCTGCGCACGGAGGCGAGACGCGCAGCAGGCGTGCACACGGAGGCCTGCGCACGGAGGCGCGCAACAGCACGGAGGTGCGCAACAGGCGTGCACGGAGGAGATGTGCACAGGCGCACAGCACGCGAGTGCCTGCACTCGGAGGCGCGGCGACGATGGAGGAGAACTCGGGCGGCGCCGATTGAGCGAGAGGAAGAAGGCCGGCGGGTGTGGTGGGGTTAGGGTTAGGGTTTCGAGAACTCCGCTCTAGGACCGTCGCTCTGATACCATGTTGGGAAAAGTGAGTGGCTTGTTTATTCCATGAACCCTAGGCTCTCTTATATAGGAGAGTAGCCTATGGGTAAATTACATAAAGCATACTATGAAGAAAACAAAATAGAGAAAAGGTACATATACTACTACTATTGTATGCGTTAACAATTCCTGGAGGATTTAGTTAGTGTTTTAGACCACTAGATTTATATCATTTAAAGGAAATTGTATAGTTATTAGAAAACTATTGTTTTGATTTTTATGTTCATGCCATTCGCAGATGCAACATCTTGCAGCATATCGAGGGGTTTATGGATATTTTTTTTCAAAGTTTCTTTGTTATTGTTATTTCTATAGCATGTCCTAGTCTCCTAGACTCTTAGCATTTGAAGTTATTTCCTCAGCATACCCTAGTCAATGCTGCTGCAAATGATTGGCATCAGAATGATTTTTAGAAATGGAAAATTGCATTTACTATTTGAAACAGAACATGGCAGTGTAACATCACAAAAAGAAGTGTACCGTTTCCACATTTTTTCTCATACCCTCGAGTTTGTAAACATTTCCTATATACATGAAGACTTGATATCTGCTATGCAGTGGTTAAAGCTTATCAGTACACATCCTTGACAAGTGTTATGCTTCTTGATTGCTGGGCGATTCCCTGTGTTGTTCTTCTCACATGGCTATTTTTGAAGACACGGTATAAAATAAGGCAATTCATTGGCATGGGCATCTGCGTTGCGGGTGTTGTGATGGTTGTTTTTTCTGATGTTCATGCAGGTGATAGAACTACAGGTGAGAAGATGCTCTTGTACAAGTTCTAAAGTTGTTTAATTCCCTTCTTATGAAGTGCCCCTTGGCTCTTGGACAAGTTCTAAAGTTATTTAATTTCTATATTATGAAGTGTCCCTTCTAATTTTTCTTGATTATTAGTTCATAAATCTGGATTGTTTATTCTCACAGTTAGTCATAATCTGAAGTATTATATTTTGTTGTTGAGAAAGTAAATAGTTATATTCCCATAAAGGTCCTAGCACGGTCAGACTGAGCACACGCTGTGCATTAATTGAGAAGAAAACATAATATATAGTAAACAATATAAGCAGAGTGCTTCAACATCACAATCAACTGTCTGTCTAAGTCGTCTTCAATTTGCTTTCCAGCAGCCCAATGAGCGTCTCAATCCTTCCAAAGCCACCATTCACTTGTTGCTAGGATATGCCTCAATGATGTCACATCATGTACCCGTGAACGAAAACATGCTCTCCCCCACCAAAGAGAGCGGGTGAAGGGAAGGTGCGAGGTCCAAGGGCTTGAAGGCTGAAAGGAGTAAGGACAAGTGTGAGTGAGACTTTAGATAGAGTCCGCAATGCAAATTACCAGGTTACGTGTCCAAGCTGATCATTGATTGGGAGCCTTTTATGTACACCATAGCAAAAATGACAAGCAAACTTCATGACATGACCCATGGCCTCAAATTTCAGCGAAATTCGGTCAAATTTCTATCAAATATCGATATCCAGTCGAAATCGAAATTCGACCGAAACGATCGAAATGACCGAAATATGGGAGTCCTAGTACAAAAATTGACCGAAATGACCGAAATTTCGGTCGAAATTCCATCGAAATTCCACCAAAATTCTGTTTCGGTCGGTACCGAAGTGGTGACCGAAACCGACATTTAGGGCCTTGACATGACCTTGATGCTAGACACTATTTGTGCCACAGGACAGGATGTCCAATGCTATGAACTGCTTGCCATGTTGAAAAAAAGAATGCATCATGGTGAGGAATGCAGGTGAATGTATGGGGAGTTCCGACAACGGCCCATCAGGTGAAATCTGAACCATGCAAGATTGGCCTCTTGTTAGTGGGGGTGGGAAGCTTTGATGGATAGGCCAATAAGTCAATGACCTTGAGATACTTGGCATTCATGTAGATAGACCAATAACATCACAATCAACTGCTTGTCTAAGTTGTTTTCAATTTTCTTTCCAGCAGCCCAATGAGCGTCTCAATCCTTCCAAAGCCACCATTCATTTGTTGCTAGGATATGCCTTGATGATGTCGCATCATGCGTCCGTGAGTGCAGACATGCGCTCCCCCACCAAAGAGTGTGTGAAGAGAAGGTGTGAGGGCCAAGGGCTTGAAGGCTGAAAGGAGCAAGGACAAGTGTTTATGAGACTTTAGATACAACGCAAATTACCAGGTCACATGCCAAGACTTCCAAGCTGATCATCAATTGGGAACCTTTTATGTACACCATAGAAAAATGACAAGCAAACTTCATGACATGACCTTCATACCAGACACTATTTGTGCCACAGGGCAGGATACCCAATGCTATGAACTGCTTGCCATGCTGAAAAAAAAGAAGGCATCATGGTGAGGAATGCATGTGAATTTATGGGAAATCCCAACAACGACCCATCAGGTGAAATCTGAATCATGCAAAATTGGCCTCTTGTTAGTGGGATGGGAAGCTTTCATGGATAGACCAATAAGTCAATGGCCTTGAGATACTTGGCATTCACACACACACATAAAACCTAAATGGAGGTGCTATTATTCAGAATTCTCCATATCCAACTAAGCTCGTGGGCAGCGACTTTGTCTATGAATAAGCCGACTCTTTCCTTTGGCTTACATATTGAGGATCATGTTGGACATACGAGCCCACGACGAGCCATTATGCAATAAATGTTGTTGCAAATATCATTCCCCGATCTGAAATGAAGAATAACTAATTTGCATAATAGATCCCTTAGTACAATTAGGGTTATGTACCATGGCCATCTTAATGATCATACAATTATTGTTTCAGTTGTTGAATCATAGAGGCTGGTGCTTGAATGAACATCTAAAGAGTTAGATTGAGGACTCATCAAGCACCGTCAAATGATTATTAAGAGAAGATCTCCAGCCTGAAAAGGAGATGACAATCCTTTCTCTAAAGGATGATATCTAACCGACCTCTTGATGCAGGTTCTCTGCATAGGAATAGAGATTCGAAGGTGTTAGATAAGTTAGGTCAAAGAGTAACGAGATCGAGATAACCAAAGTCCTATGTCGTATGTTGTCACGATATAAGCACACATCCTTTGACCGGAGATAGATGTGTTACTATATGTCTGAGTATGTACATTTGGCAGACCAATAGGTTGATGACATAACCAATGTCTATACACTGGCGCGCTGGTGTGCATGCAAGGTCATATGAGTAATACGATCTCTCAAAGGGATCATACAGGTTCATTTACTAAATCGGAAGACATGAGCTCACTTATGAGATATCGGGATGAATCAAATTCCGTACATGATCGTCTCGCTTTGGAAGCTTGGCTGGATTTGTAGGTTTGATATATACTTTTGGAAAGTATATGATCAACACTTGGGTATGATATATGCTTTTGGAAAGTATATGATCGATACCAACTCCCAATAATTAGATGAGAAACTTAATGATAAAACACTGAAATAGACAGTGAAAAGAGGTCTAATACTTCGGATTTACCATGGGTCTTTCAATATGCAGGATGTACAGGTATTAGGATTACATGAGGGTGATGTGATCATAAACGATTGTATAACCATGACGCTTCCATTCCTAGGGAGTGGTGAAATGGGTATGGATTTTAGTTACTCCTCTCAGTAGAGAAGTGATCTGATCTTGGTCCAAATATTGGACATTAATTTGAATGTGATTCAGATGCAATGAGAAGATTAGATTTGTGGTCTTGATTCAATCAAGCATCTATGAGAGGTCCGCAAGATCTGGATTTGAGATGTGATCTCAATATCCAAGTCACTATACGTGAAACAATACAATCACCATGTCCTTATATCCAAGTATCTGCAGAGAAAGCGCATTATCCCTGGAAGAGTTTATAAAATTTCCATTGTTGATATTATATATCCGAGTATTGAGAAAATTGATAATTAAATGTGATTTGATTATCTTGAATAATATGAATTTGATTCATATTATAAGGAGAGTTATCTGAGATAATTAAATATGATTTAATTTTCAAAGATGTGAATAATGTGAATGTGATTCATATTATTTGGGCACATGAGAATAGAGATCCAGGATGATTAAATGTGATTTAATTATCATGGATATGAATAATGTGGATATCACTATCCATATTATTCAGATATATTATAAATGTCGTTTATAATATATAAGAGAGAGCCTTTTGTGATTTATATTTGTTAATTAATTATTGATTTGAATTGGATTCACATTGGATGATTAATTGAAAATATAATTTACATTTTGTTTTGGGATGTGAATGTGATTCACATTTTTCCAATGGCATGATTGCAATAATCACAAGATAATTATGAATTATATTTGTGAGATAATTTACAACAAATGCTGTTGTAAATCTTGAAGATCTCATGAGACGATTGAGTGGCTGCCCCCCTCTTTTTTAGGGATTAGGTCAAATTCTATCACCTCTTATCTCAAAGGTCAAAGTGATTTAATTTTGAATTTATTTGTATTGATTTATCAATATATATATATATATTATATTAAATTAAATTAATTGTTGTGTTTTTACAACAAGATCATGGCCATTGAAAGAAACACAAATCAATCTCAACCATTGATTTTGTGTTGTCCATGTATTGAGATCCATAGATCCCAAAATACTATATAAGAAGAGGCACCCCTTGCTCTTCAAAGTACATCAATCCATTAGCTCTCCCTCTCTCTACACGCCAAAGGTTCTCTCTCTCCCTCTCATTTGGCCTCCACCATGGAGCCTTTGAGAGAGTCGCCATCGCCGTAACATCGTCGTTATGCTGCCGTATTACTTTCTCGTGGATCTCCATCTCCTTCAGAGTATCTCGCTGGTGAAGAAGACATTGGATCTCATGTGACGAGATCAAGAGATTAATCGCTTGGATCATCAACATAGATTGCGAGGATCACACGTCTCATCAACGCGCTTGCAAGCGTCTCCTCCGTCGGATCGGACTTGAGACATGAGGTCTCTTCGCTTAGAGATTCGATCACAACCACGCTTTAAGAGGTAACCCTAATGCTTGTTTGTGGTTTAGATGAAACGATCCGATAAGTGTTCTTGGATCATGTGGTTTCATCGGATTAAAAATTTTAAAATTCCGCTGCCCGGAGCAACTAGTGCGACTAGTCGCTCCCGATCGCATTCGATGCGATCCTCACGCTTCCATGATGTGCTTAAGGATCTTCCCATTTCCTTTAAATCATGCATCCTGTAGTACCAAAGGAAGTCCTTACTCATTGAGTTGAGGCTAGAAATCGTAGAGGAAATGAGAGCAAGCATCCTGGTAGTGAAAAATGCTCCTTACAACCAATTGTAACAAATAAGAGCAAACATGAACTCCACCCTTAAAAAAGATCTCAAACATTATCTACTGGGGGTTGAAGAATGCCACGTTGCCTTTGTAAGGAAGCAAATGGGGTACAAGCTGTAAGTATGACATTGTGTCATTTCGACAAGCACGTGAACACAAGAGCTTGATTTTTTGGGGTTAAGATAGAGGTTTGAGCATGATGCAAAGTCATTAAGGCACACATGACATGACATTAATCATGGGAACATCTCAAGAGAAGGGCATCAACATAAAATGGATGTTATAGCTTGTGACCCCAAAAGACTTGATGGGGGCGTATGTAGCTTGTGACCTCCCAAATAATTAATGCCGCCTAAATAAGGCTAATGAGTCACCATATATAACACCTTTATAATAAGGAAAAAGAGCACCAAGCCATGGTTTGAAATATCGATATCGATATTGTATCTATGGGGTTGAAAAGAGATATATCGAGGATATATTGAGATATATCAACGTTATTGGTGAACATCCTAGAAATGACACAAAAAATGAGTTTTTAGCAAATTAGTATCATCCTAGTTCCTAAAACAATATCATAAGGAAGGAGGTATATTTAGCACACCAATAACATTATATCACACATAATGCTATTGTCAATGTCGACTTTTGATAATTGTCTGTTGATTGCTGAGAAGTATTGAAAATGAAATGATGAAATTCAAAACAAAAAAAACTTAAAGACATAAATGACATGAATTTTGCAGTAGCTTTATATCACATTATATACTATGTATAAACAAAATGCTGAGTTATATCAGATATCAAACAAATAAGTGAATGAGCATAATAAAATATATTTTTTAAAGAACATTTATAATTTTGGATATAAAAGAAAATGAATTAAATTATATTAGAAACAAAACTTTCTAATTGATATAAGGAAATCAATGTCGATTGTAGGAAAGTTTGAAATATCTATCGATATGATATTGATTGGTCTGGAAATGGATATATTGTGATATATCACAGATACAACAACAACAAAGCCTTTTCCCACAATTAAGTAGGATCGACTACATGAATTTTTTGCCTCCATTCAGATCTATTTTGGTCATTCTCAAGTTTAAATCCAAATAACTAAGATCCTTTCGGATAGTCTCATTCCAATACTTCTTGGGCCTTCCTAGCCACCTCTTAACTGGCTTAACATCCAAAATCTCGCATATTCTAACTGGTGCATTAACCGAATTTCTTTGCAAATGACCAAACCATCTTAAGCAGTTTTCTCTCATCTTATCCTCTATCAGAGCTACACCAACTTTCCTTTTGATCGCATCATTCCGAATCTGATCTTTTTGTGTATGACCATACATCCACCTCAACATTTTCATTTCAACTACTGTCATTCTCTGCACATTTCTATGGTTCATAGGCCAACATTTAGATCCATAGAGCATATCAGATCTCACGGTTGCTTTGTAATACTTTCCTTTTACTCTCAAAGAGATTTTCTTATCATAAAGAACAATAGAGGCTCCTTTCCACTTTAGAAAACCTATATTTATTCTATGAGTAACTTCTCCATCAATTTCCCTATCCTGTTGCAAAATAGATACCAAGTATCTAAAAGAAGTGACATATCACAAATATCGGTGGAACTCTTAAAAAATGATTTTAAAAGAAAATTTCTTGGGAATTAAAGTCATCTTGGTTCTTAAAACAATAAGTAATATACGAATACACTCTTATAAACATGAAGGAGTTGCATTTAGCATATTAACAATACGTTACATTGGATACCACGTATTAAACTAAAGTCTTAGCAATATCAAAAAAAAAAATAAATATCGTATCATAGCATATATATTATATAGTACACTATTCATGTAACCATAAATTTGAAAGAAGATTGTCTAATTTAGAATCTAACATTCTTCATGTACTAAGATAATCAATATTGGGGCTTGTCTTGGATCCATATTAACCGATCACTAATCTTACTAATTAGAAATTTAGTTACTTATTTGTGTCGGATTTGTAGTACATGGAGCGACTACTGAAAATCTTGAACAAACCAACTTATAAAGCTTGCGAAGCTAAAAACTTCCTTCTGAGCTCATTTCCTCATAGAAATTAGTGAAATTAAGCAACAAGGTTGATATCGATGACATAATATTGATATCGACGTTATCAATCAAAATGGTGGAATGTCTTCACTAAATACATCACATTTTGTTGGTATCTGTATTATTAGATGATACATTATTGATATCGATATCTCGGGTGACAGATTCATTAACTTGCTGATATGGATGATATATCGATGATGTATTGGGATATTTCAATCCATGCAACAAGTTGACGAGGTCTCCTTGAAGGACAAATAAGTCTCTAAAGAAGCTATGCGGTATGCCATTGACTAATACATAGACGGATGTGGAATGCATTACTTGATCCATGGCATCCAAAGATTCTTGAAGCTTATTTGCTTGAGGACATGTATAATGAAGACGTGCTTACAAAGTTGAAGGCCTCAGAGAAGTTAATTTTTAGTGCAAGATTTGGGAGTTCTAGAGGACTTGGTTGGCGAATCCTTCAACAAGTTCCTATGGCAAAAGAGCACCATCATTTTGCAGTTCCCTCGAAGGAACGTGGTTTGATTTGAGGAACCAAGTGTGGAAACAAGATAGGACTTTAAGAATAATCTTGATAAATGATGTTGTAACAGTTAGTGATGTCAAATGTGCTTTGGATGCTCGCCTACGCGCTTAAGAAAGGCGAGGCCTCAGTGCCTTGCCTTTCCCTAAGAGAGGCATTTTGCCTCAGATGCTGCATGCATGAGTGATTGACTCGAGACATCAAGCGCTCAAGACGAGTGCCTAGGCGAAAAAATAAGGCTTCTTGCCCACTGTTTGCATTTTATATACTTTTTTTAGGTTTTTAGATTAGATATGAATTAGTTGTAAGCGCTCTCAACACACATATGTATACATATACACAAACATATATACATAAATTACACTCATAGTAACATTACTCCATCTACACATGCATATTTGTTTGAAGTATTGCAATTACACACACATACACACACATATATGTACGTGTATACATGTTCACCCATATTACTCCATTTGCACATAGATATTAGTTTGAAGTACTATAGTTACACACATACATATACTTATACATACATTCACACACACGCACGCATGCATATGCATACCAATACTCATATGTACATATATACACATACATATATGTATGCATATAAATAGACACACATAATCAAAGGCACATACATGTAAATGCATATACATATATACACAAATGTCTACTCCACATTGACATGCATAAACACATACACACATACAGACATATACGTATCTGTACATATATATTGGAGTAATCATAGATTGTAATTAGGCAGATATATATCTACATACACATGTGCATACACATATACATGTACATGTGCACATGGTTTTAAAAAACGTAAGGCGGATCGAGGCGGTTTCCCGTAAACGAGGCAAGGCGTAAGCCTCGAGGCGGTCGAGGCGTAAGCCTCAGTTTTAGGTTAAAAACTATACAAATCTACAACTTTGTAGAAAAATGTTAGAAATAAGAATGCATTATAGTCCCTGAAATGAAAGTTATAATATTGATTAACAAAATAAGAAAGTTTCTAGTGTCCAGTACAAAGAGTAGCATTAAAGTCCTCTAATAAGGCTCCTACAGTACAAACAGTGGCAGATTTTGAGACTTTAAGCAAGTACAAACAGTAGCATATTTTGAAACTTTAAACAAGTACAAAAAGTAGAGACTTTAATGTGGAAGAAGAATACACAACAACAGATTTTGAGCAAATTTTACTCCTTAAACCAAGAGTAACAAGTAACAAGGAATGAACTTAGTTTGTTTTTCTCTATCCATGAAATAAGAATACAGAGCAGCAGATTTTGAGCAAATTTTGATCATTTGGTGATCTAATTTCATATTCTAAATAGGTATTAAGAATCTCATGGAAGGACATCGATATCGGTATCGGTATCGGTACCATGTCGATGCCGATATATCGCCGATATATCGACGATATATCGATCCATATCGCCGACATCGGACCGAGATTGTGCATTTTTGGCCTGTCGATACTCGATATCGACCATATCGGCGATATATCGGTGACCTGTCGATACCGATATATCGCCGATATATCGGGATACGACCTTCCATGATTAAGATTACAAACGGGAAAAGAAAGCTACTAAGTCCAGAAGAAAACCCGAGACCTTCAATGGTTGCAGCACCACTGCTCAGGGAGAAGAGCATTTGCTGAAGTATATAAGAGAGATGCTAGAATATGCTACTTGGGGAAGAAGATGAAAGAATCTCGAGTTTCACAAGCCCAGGACCTCCAACGTTGACATTTAGTGTTTTAGGTTCAAATTATTTTGGGGCTTTATAAGGTTTAAATATATTACAGATGAGGCGTACGCCTCATAACTGCCTCAACGCCTCATAGCCTCGATGAACGCCTCATAGCCTCGAGGCGTAAGTTGCCAATTTCACATACGCCTCTTACGCCTCGAGGCGGTTTTTGGTGAAAAAAGCCTCGAGGCGTAGGCCTCAGCGCCTCGAGGCGCGTTTTTTAAAACCTTGCATATGTACATGTACATACACACATATATACACATGCATATCTATAAACTACTCGTATTATACACGTATACATATATATTGGATTAATCTTAGAATGTAATTTAGGTGATGTATATGTAGTGCCTTGCTTTTATTGGGCATGCACCTAGGCGAGCGCAAATCCTTTGTAATCTGACTAATAGATAACAAATTCATAGAGAAATCAGGAGCATATAGCACATTCTGCAGATGCATCGAAGGCTTCATACTAATCTCCCCTGTCCTGTGACCATGGAATGAGTCCCATCAGCTATCACCATGGTTCTCCATGGAGGAACCTGTCTATATGCTGTAAGCTGCTCTCTGTCTCCGCATAAATGATAAATGTCGCCTCGGAGTCCATAATCCACTATGTAAAAACATAAGGACTACCTGAGGTGCTGGCTGTAGCGGACGTAATGGCAGAAGAGGAAGCTACCACATCTGAATGACCTCCTGGAGATGAGGCAGGAGGCATGATATCCCTTAGTCTGGCTACGAGATTATCAAATCACTGATATGAAATAGAAGGTGCAGAAGACTCAACCAGTTCCGCTACCCGTGCTGATGTTGGAAAAACATGCTTAGAATAACATGTATCCTTTGAGTGACCGGGACAATGATAGTTCGCGCATGGATGACATATTCGACCCCCTTTACCATGGGGTCCACGTCCACGAAAGCTAGATGAGCCGCCTCTGCCCCGGGAGGCTGCCATTGCCGAAGAGGTCTGGCTAGTAGTAGTGGTCGGAACAGTAATCCTGCTAAGTCTACAAAAAGCTTCCTCCATAGGAGGAATAGTAGCATCCGCAAGGATCTGAGAGCGAGCAACGTCATATTTAGGATCAAGTGCGGCATGGAATACACCAACCATGGTAGCATTCCTCTATGTCTTCTGCTGCTCAGGAGTGACCGTCAGAGGCATGAAGCTGAGAAGCTTCTCAAATATCCCGCGTAAGGATGTGTACAATAAGTGGAGAGGCCGTCCGTTTTGCTTGACAGTAAAGATATTATGCTTTAGTTGAAGGATCTTGGTCTCATTTCGTACCTGAGAATAAGTTGCTACGAGAATATCCCACATTGCCTTGGCTGTGTGCTAATGCAACACGTCATTGACGATCTTATCGTCAATGTACCTGATAGCCAAACTTTGGCATACGCATCATCCGCCTCCCACGAGGCGTGAATCCCTATTTTCTCCACCAGTTCATCGTTGGTAAGAATATGTTTCTTACCATTAGACTTCATAAGGCTCATGAACTGCATATCCCAGAGCTCATAGCTCGCCCCGTCCATCTTGACAATTGGTGTCGGACCTCTGAAGGCACTTGTGGAGGGTACATCGACTTTGTTTTCTGACATGTTGCCGGATGAAGGTCACATGGGTTTTGTAGACTGATAGATAGATGTCTACACTGACATGTGAGGATTCGATTGCATATGTAGACTTATGCAGTCAAATCCATCAACCGAGGCGAACGAAAAGAGAATGACGGAAGTGGGGGGGGGGACAACAGTGGAGGCTGACGACAACAATGGAGAGGATCGAGAGGGACTGGCGGCGTCGAGGTGGTGCACGGGGATGGGGGGGGGTGGGGGGCTGGTGGGCAGGCGACGCTGAGAAGGTGCGCGCTGGGGGGCTGGCAGCACCGACGGAAAGGAGGACTGGCTGGCGGCGACACCGAGATTGGGGGGGCTGGGGGATGTGGATTAGAGTTAGGGTATACGAGCTCCGGTGTAGGACCGCCGCTCTGATACCATGTTGGAAGAAATGAGTGCGTTGTTTATTTCTGAGAACCCTGTGCTCTCTTATATAGAGGAGAGACCTATGGATAAATTACATAAGATCAGAGAAATAAAATAAAGAAAAAGGTATATAGAAGATAGAAAAATATATAAATATCTCTACTGATAAATATGTATAAATAATAACTCGAATGCATTTAATGCTTATAAAATTATTTTTGTGTAGAATTAAGAGTTCCTATGCATTATATTTTCCTGGAAGGGCCTTGCCTTTTAATAGTAATCAGAATTTTGAGTCAAGAACTTCAATTTTATGGTGCTTAGTGGTCTGATTCTTTGGTATATGTTTATCATCTGGCTTATTACATAAAAAAAATCATCTGCCATATTTGTGACTGTACTCTTTGGCAGGGAGCAATCCTGTCAAAGGAGATCTTCTTGTGATTGCCGGGGCCATGCTATATTCAGTTAGCAATGTCAGTGAGGTGCGTTTCAGTGTCAGAATTGACCTGCCTAGTGCTATAGTACTTTATGAGAACTTGAGTTTCTTGGTTGGCATTTTTTAGCATGTCTTGTATTGTTGAATCGAGAAATCCCACCCGCTATTGTCAACTGTTTTTTTAACTCAAAGCTTCAAATATTGTGTTTTTTTATTTGACTAGTCTATTATCTTCTTTGGTTAAGTGTTGCTAAGCCTTTAATCTATGTTCCGTGACAGGAATTTCTTGTGAAAAATGGAGACAGAGTTGAGTTGATGGCAATGCTTGGTTTATTTGGGGCTCTCATCAGTGCTATTCAGATGTATCCTTATATTCATACTTAGCCTGATGCTATTCCCGTTTAGTCTCATTAAGTAAAGACAACCACCGGGTATTTTGTTTTTCTCTTAATATAGAAATGGGCATCTGCCTGCAATTTTAGGACCTTGTACTTTGGATCACAATGAAGTAGTTCGAACGGTTTGATGAATTAAGGAAATAGTGACCAGAGGAATGGGCTTCCTTACAGCCATTTTCCCAGTTCTAATCAAGAATACTAAAGATTGAAATAAAAGGTGTTTCATTGGATGGTGATTTTCATAACTGAATATGAAATATGTAAAAAAGGCTATGATTAGTGATCTTAGCTTAGTTGAGGCCTCTTATACTTTTTACCCAAAGCAATTGGGTAAGAAATGTTAGAGTAATTTTATCATTTAGTATTTGTTGGTCCTCTTTATGTAAATTACCCATAGAGCTTTTCTCCTATATAAGAGAGCTCTAGGGTTAATGGAAATCATCTCAGTTTTTCCCTCAACATGGTATCAGAGCCACGGTCCTAGACCGGAGCCTGTTCCCTAGTTCCTTCCCCACCGATAGCCCTCCTTCGGCCGGCGCCGCCTCTCCTTGTTGGAGTGCCCCCACGCGCCTCGGCCGCCTCCTACTCGCGTGCGAAGCCCTCCGCGAGACTCCTGCGCAACTCCTGCCGCGAGACTTCCTCATCTCCGGGCGCGCGACTCCTGCGCGATTCCCTTCTGCGGGATTCCCCTCTGGGCGCGATTCTCCTCTGCGAGTCTCCTCTGCGAGACTTTGCAAGACTCCCGCTGGTCTGTGCGATATCTGTGCACGAGGGTTCCCTTGTGCCCAGAGAGGCGATCTCCAGCCTATTTCGATCCTTCGCAATCTGCGTGTATTTGGCCCAGAGAGGCAATTCCTTCTCTCCCCACGGCATGGGTAACTACTCCTCCCGCTAGTTGTGTTTGATCAAGGTGCTTTGCCCCAAAACTATGTAAAGATTCGATTTTGCTTGCCGATTCGCTATTGGTCTTTGCCCTTCCGCTTCGATCTTTTGCGTACCTGTCGAATTGGGTAAGAGTTTCAGAGTTTTAAGAAGGAGGAGTTATTTTTTGTTGGTTTGAGGCGATCTCCAACCCCTGGAAGATTGCCTCGTTTAGCAAGGTTAACAGCCAACTCCAAATTGTTTAGCTGGCCACTGATAAAAGGTATAATAGTAGACTCATTGACGGTTGCAAGAAGCACTTGCCCTCTCCTATTGACAGCATAGAAACCGCCAACTGAAGTTGCTTCTGTTGTCAGAAAGATCGGATCTGGACTTATTCTATTTCTATAGACAGCAGCAGCACTCTCCAGATCATAAACAAATAATAACCCCAGCTTTGTAACTACGTATATTAAGCTATACTTGGTAGAAGTTCCTGGAAACGTTGCACAACAAGATTCTCTGCCCCTTGATTCTGAGTCGTGTAGTCCTGTAGCCAAGTAGCCCTTCTGTTTGGCGAGACGTTTGTTCATGCAGGACCCGTGCATCTCTCAGCAATAGCATCGACTTCTTCCGAAAGAAAAGAACTTCAGTTATGTCCAAGTAGATATTTTTTTTTCTTGTAGTCCCAGTCTACAGAAATTGTTGTCATCATGTCCGACAACAAGGTAGATGTTCCATCCTCGGGTGCCTTCAGAGGTTCCACACCCATTGCCGTTACTACGGGTTACAAGGCAGATCTATCAGAATGGATCATGGATTCAGGTGCATCACACCATCTCTGTGGTGACAGAGGTCAGTTTAGTGTCTTTCATCCTGCTCAATCTGAACGATCGGTGGTGATAGCTGATGGTACATATTCCCCTATTACTGGTCAGGGGGAGGTGCAGTTGACTCCTACCTTGAGACTGTCCAATGTTCTCTATGCACCGAAGTTTTCGATGAATTTGCTGTCTATTAGTCAACTCACCAAAGATTTACATTGCCGTGCTATATTTGATCCATCTACTCTTGTGTTTCAGGACATATTAACGGGCAGAGTGATTGGGACTGGCCGTGAGCAAGGGGGTCTTTATAGGCTGGTGCAATCTTCTTATGCTGGTGTCTCTCCTATGAGGGCTGGATCGGTGTCACCCTACACTTGGCATCTTCGATTTGGCCATCTTCCGTTGCAAAAGATGGTCCATATTCTTCCACAGATTTCTCCCAAGTCCAATTTTCAGTGTGAGGCATGCCAACTTGGCAAACATCACAGGTCATCTTTTCCGAGTCGTATAGGTCCAAGTCATCATGGTCTATTTGAACTGCTACACTTTGATATTTGGGGTCCCAGTCGTGTCCCTGATCTTCAAGGGCACAGGTATTATCTTGTTGCTGTCGATGATTTCTCTAGACTTTCTTGGGTCTTTCTTCTTAAAAATAAATCTGATGCTGGTCAGTTTATTCAATCTTTTCTTATTGAAATAAAAAATATTTTCTCCGCTAAAGTGAAGTACATACGGTCTGACAATGCTCTAGAGTTGTGCAGTACCCAATTGTCCAAATTTCTTATGTCTCATGGGATTGTGCATCAGACGTCGTGTGCTTATACCTCCCAACAGAATGGGGTGGCTGAACGGAAGCATCGCCATTTGTTGGATATGACCAGAACCCTTTTGATTCAGAGCCGTGCCCCTCACTCCTATTGGGGGGATGCGGTTCTCACTGCTTGCTATCTTCTTAATCGTATGCCTTCGACAGTGTTAGGGGAAAAGATTCCGTTCTTGACTGCGTTTCCCGAGAAGGATCTTTTCTCCCTAACACCGCGTGTTTTTGGGTCTGTTGCATTTGTTCATTGTTTTTCTCCTGGTCTTGACAAGCTCTCTCCCAAAGCTGTCAAATGTGTTTTTGTGGGTTATTCCAAAACCCAGAAGGGATATCGGTGTTTTGATCCAGTTAAACGAAGGTACTACGTCAGTGCAGATGTCACCTTTTTTGAGTCCATTATGTATTTTTCTCCTACAGGTGACAGACTCACTCACTCAGAGGAAGGAGATGACATCTATGTGCCGCCTCCACCTCCACCTGTTCCATGCTCTAATCTACCACCACAGTCCACTCCACCACCACCACCGCCGCCACCACCACCACCACCGCCACCACCACCACCGCCGCCACCACCAACTACTGTTTATTATCCTCAGGTCTATCAGCGACGACCCTCTGCTCATGTGCCTCCTCCATCATCCAGCACGCCCGAGGTATGTACTGATCATTTGAGTTCTACTGATGGCACAGGTGATTTGAATGCGCAGATGGATGTACAGGGTACTGATGGTACTGTCACTCCTCCAGTCGATGACCTACATATACCTATTGCTCATAGACGGCAGAAGCGTGTTAGGACGATGAATCCCAAATATGGGATGGATTTTTGCTCTCAGGCGTCGTTGGAGCGTTTGTCCCCGGACTTTCGCAAGTTTGTTGTAGGGTTATCGGCAGTACACATCCCACGGTCTTATCAAGAGGCCCTACAGAGCAGCCCGTGGCGTTTAGCTATGGAAGAGGAAATGGCGGCATTGCAGTCACGTGGTACGTGGAGTGTTGTGCATCCTCCACCAGGTGCGTCCATTGTCGGAAGCAAATGGGTTTTTACTGTTAAGCATCGGGCAGATGGTACGGTTGATAGATACAAAGCCAGGTTGGTTGCTCGTGGGTTCACCCAAACATATGGGGTGGACTATCAGGAGACGTTTTCTCCAGTAGCCCGTCATTCTACCTTACGGATTCTTATTGCAGTTGCTGTTGTCCACGACTGGCCCCTATTTCAGCTTGATGTCACGAACGCCTTCTTGTATGGTGACTTACAGGAAGAGGTCTATATGCAGCAGCCACCGGGGTTTGCTGCTGAGGGGGAGTCCAGTATGGTGTGCCGTCTTAATAAGGCCATATATGGCCTGAAGCAGAGTCCACGGGCTTGGTTTCAAAAGCTCTCGGAGTTGATTGAACAGAAGGGCTTCGTCAGATCTACAACAGATCATACTCTCTTTGTAAAGAGAGACCAGCGAGGTACGGTGATCATCTTAGTGTATGTTGATGATATTGTTATTACAGGCAGCAATGAGCAGGGCATTCAAGCAGCCAAGGAGTTTCTTGGCGAGCAGTTCATTATGAAGGATTTGGGTACACTTCGCTACTTTTTGGGGCTGGAGTTTGCACGAAACAGGCAAGGTATGGTAATGACACAAAAGAAGTATGTTACGGATCTCTTATCTGAGACAGGTATGACAGGATGTAGACCAACGGCTACTCCTATGGATTCTAATATCAAACTATATGATGATGACTCTGAGGAGGTAGATAAGAGACGATATAGAGAGCTAGTGGGAAAGCTCTTGTATGTCACTATTACCCGACCGGATATAGCCTTTGCGGTTAATAGGGTAAGCCAATTCATGGAGCAACCCAGGCAGGCTCACATGAATGCTGTTTTTATGATCTTGAGATATCTGAAGTCGTCTCCAGGCACTAGTCTTCTATTTAGAAGAGATACCTCTATATCCGTCACAGGTTATGCTGATGCAGACTATGCTGGGTGTCCTAATGATAGAAAGTCAACTTCAGGTTTTATTGTATTTGTTGGCAACTCACCAGTAGCTTGGAAGAGTAAGAAGCAAACTGTAGTGGCTCGATCTAGTGCAGAGTCAGAATATAGGGCAATGGCCCAAGGTAGTGCTGAGATGATGTGGGTTAAATCAGTTTTAACTGATTTAACTATTGATGTTCCTCTTCCCATGCATCTTAAATGTGATAACCAAGCAGCTTTGTTCATAGCCAATAATCCAGCCTTCCATGAGAGGACGAAGCACATTGAAGTAGATTGCCATTATACGCGGGACTTAATTCAAAAGGGGCTTATTTCAACTTCTCATGTATCATCAGGAGAGCAGGTTGCAGACATGTTCACCAAGGCCCTTGCTAGGGGTCCATTTCATCTTTGTTGTTCCAAGCTGAGCATGTTGGATATATATGCTCCAGCTTGAGGGGGAGTGTTAGAGTAATTTTACCATGTTAGAGTAATTTTATCATTTAGTATTTGTTGGTCCTCTTTATGTAAATTACCCATAGAGCTTTTCTCCTATATAAGAGAGCTCTAGGGTTAATGGAAATCATCTCAGTTTTTCCCTCAACAAGAAATAATTAGAATCATAAGCTACTATTGATTTTTCTCTCGAAGCTTAAGACAACAGGTGTACACGGTAAATGATTCTTATCCAGCTGTGTTCTTATTGGCAAATGGATTTTAACAGATTATGGAGATTGATTTTTTTGTTAATTCCAAAGGGAATTATAGTGAAGTTGGAGGGGTTCATGCTTTATGTGAAGTTTATTGACAGCTATGTTGTGCTTATATTTTATGTTGCATTTTTATTTCTGTTTTCCATGCTGTGGACAATATGCAATTTACATAATTTCAAGTTAGTATTCTGTCAATACGGAACCTTATGTACATGGTATTCATTTTGTTCTCTTGACAAATTGTCAGATCTATACTTGAGAGGAAAGAACTTGGATCCATTCACTGGTCTGCTGGTGCAGTAAGTTAACCAAAACAACTCCAATCTAGTTTCAATTTCTATGTAACATCTCCACACCCTTTTTCACAGCTTTTTTTAGGACAAGGGAAAAAGAACCATCTTTTCAATTGTTTTAATGAGAAAATAGCGTGAATATTGGATGTTTGAGATAGGTCCAGTCTAACTTAAAGATATTTCCCGAATGCGCTCCCGAGCGCTTATTTCAGTTTCATGTACCTTATCTTTTACATTACTGGTTCCCAATAATAGCAACAAAAAGTGCTCTGTCTTCACTTTTCTTTCTTCACCGCTACATGCACTCCTTGCTACAGTTCAAGAGCTGTCCTCAATATATCCCTAATGCCATTCTTTTTGCAATTTTTAAGGAAAATCTATGCCTGTAAATATTTTGAAACAATGTCATATTCTCAACTTAGATGCTGAGGGTTTATTTAATTCTAAGAACCTTTCTGTTTGATCTTGATGGTTTACTGTTCCAATCAAGTAATTGTTCCACTTGATCATCTTTGTATAAGAGACATTGGCAGTTTCGAACTTCTCTTGAATTCCTAACACAAAACTTATCTTTCCAAAGCTAAGGTGCAACCCGAGTTGGGCCTCCTTTTTCCTAGGTGCAACTCGAGTTGGGCCTCCTCTTCTCACCACTAAAGGTCTGCCAGGCCACACATGTTGTCAAGTCATGCTATCGAGCCACACGTGTCACCAAGCCTTAGGTGTTGTCTCACACTGCTGCCAAGCTGACACAGTTGGTTGCAACTTGCAATCCGGCCTCCCTGCTACTAAGAGACACCGCCGTTGCACGGTTTCTACTGCTATTGCGTAGAGGGTTCCTTTTATCCTCTAGAATCTCTTAGGTGGGTTCTCGAATCATTTTCAAGTGATGTTGCACGGTTTCTACTGCTATTGCTTAGAGGGTTTTTTTCATCCTCTAAAATCTCTTAGGTGAGTTCTTGAATCATTTTCATGTGATGTGCGGGTGTTGTGTTGCTTGTTTTATGACACAAAGCCTCTTAGTATATGAGTAGACATCTATTTTAGACATGTGGTCATGTTCTTTGCTGCTACCCTTTAACTATAGGATATATTAAGAACGTCGGAGGTCCCCTCCAGGGAGAGATGAAAGGTCATGGCCCAATTGTCATGATGAATGGGATCAATTATGAGTTATAATCCATGAAGTTTATGAGTATGATGTAGGCTCATGATACCAGGCATATTTTGAAGGAACCAAAACCCAAGAAAAACCATGAATATGCATATTGGAAATACAATAATGCTTTGGCAAAGGTGTGGGAGTTTCATGGCCGACATAGCCTAAGAGGTCATGCATGAGTCACCGACGAAAATGATGCATAATGCACTTGTCATTTCCTATTCTTAGACAAGAAATGAGCTGAAGGCTTCTAATTGCAACATGATATTTATTGAATTAATCAGGATAGTCAAACACTTCATGCTTATTATGATGGACTAAAGACTATGTTTCAAAGACTCCATAATTACTATTATTTACCATGCTCGTTTGAGTTACAACAAGCATACAGAGAGATGTTCATAGTTGGCATATTTCTTTATGGACTTGGTCTTATCTATGGTTCTGCAAGGAATTATTTTCTTGCTTCTACCACAAATCCCTCTGATTGAAGAAGCCTATAATCATTACGAGTGGATTATGATACTAATTGCCCAGGGTACTGTTACGACCCATATCATGGTTGCTACATGGGGCATAAGAGGTATCTGTTCTACGAGAAGACGTGGTGGTCAAGGCGTGTAGCGCTTGATGTTACTCCTGTCAATAAAGTGGTTACAGTGAGGACACGCCAGAGGAGGCATGGTCATCCTACCATTGCACATTGCAGTATCGATTACGTTGATCAGTCCTCGGAGCCATCTTCCTCTTTGTATGGCCCATAGATGGAAGACTTCCTTATTTAGTTGAGATAGATTATTGCTCTTGGTTGACATGCTCATATCATATACTCACATTTATTTAGCTCATTAGGTATGGCATATGCTTATATTGCTTGTGGTTCTACAATAATACAATATTTCATTTTCATTTCGGAGCATCTCAACATTTGTATGGGAATAGAGGACAATTTAGTGTTCTCAAGCGTGTTAATTTTGGTTGATTTCTGATTTTTGTCGATAGTACACATTTTTTAGTGCAAGATAGGAAGACCCATTTGCCCCCATCATTCCCTTACCATATGTTCATTGTATTAGTCAAATTAATAAGCACCTAAATATTGTACCATCTTTGATCATTTGTATGTTGTATTTCATGTATACTAATGTGCATGTTTATTAGATAGTGAGCATGTAGGTCTTTATCGGGTTGTACTATCCCTTATATTGGTAGCCCTTGTGCCTTTTAGGAAGCTTTTCTTTAGCCTATCTTTGGCATTTGTGGTTTGATCATCGCTCAATTTAGAAACTTTGTCTAATTCTTACTTTGTTGCTGCAACATGCAATCTTTCAGTGTGAATCTTATAAGCTAGGGAAACATCATAGTTCATTCTTTCCTGACCAAGAGTAGCTCCTATACATGCTGCGTTTTGATATATCTTATTTGTGTTTTTGATCTGCATAAACTTAGATCATATATAGCTATTTTTAATGACTATAGATGTGTTGGTTTCCGAACAAACCTATACCACATAACTCTTTTGCTTTGAGTTGCCATATTTTGATGTATATAATCCTACTCATCTTTATGATCTACATGGGCACATGTATATCTGGTTGCTGTTGATGCCTATAGTCGTGTCGGTTGGGTGTTTTGAAAAATAAACATGAAGTTGGGGATGTAATCAAGTCTTTTATTTTTGAAATAAGGACTTAATTTTCTATTTTTTTTAAAGTTGTGAGATGTGGTATCTATCTCGATTTTATTTGCTTCTTTGTCTATTTCTCTTAAAGTGCTTGATGTTATACATCCTGTTTATATATCCTAACAAAAGGGTATTGTTGAAAGAAACATCATCACATTCTTGATGTTGCTAGACCTAGAACCTTTTTTGCTTCTTAGTCATGCTCCATAAATGTATTAGGGTGATAGGGTGATACTGTCCTGACTAGGGATGTCAGAAAAATCTCAGGTTCGATATTAGTTTAGGTTCGATTTGATAAGAGTCCAATTCGAATTCGGTTCGAGCATAAGAACCGAACCTTAACATAAGTTTAGGCTTGTTTATATAAACAAATTGAACCTTGAAAAGGCAGGTTTCTCAGGTTTGATTCGTTAATAGTTCGATATATAAAAAACAATATATATGTATATATGATTTGGGAGCTTATACAAAGCCCATAACCCTTATATCATGTTATAATTTCCGTTCCCAAAAAATCAAGGGGTTATTTATTTTTTCTATTTTTTGGATGGATCGAATGTGCAATTTTACCAATTTCCCCACGTAAGAGCATAATTCCTGTAGAGGGAAAAGAATATAGTTGTATTATGAGAGGCTCTAAGGTTCTCTTATATAGGAGAGGATTCTATAGGGCAAATTAAAGAAAAGAGAAATAAAAAATGAGAAAACAATAATAAAGATAACTAATATCTCAACACGTCCGAGAGCTTCTGTAACCATGCTTTTGGACTTTGCTTAAGACCATATATAGCCTTGTGTAGCCTACAAACCTTCTGACACTCCCCCTCAGCAGCAAACCCATGTGGCTGCTGCATGTAGACCTCCTCCTGTAGATCACCATAGAGGAAGGCATTCTTCACATCAAGCTGATAAAAGGGCCAATCTCGTGTCACAGCAATAAAAAGTAGAATACATAGAGTAGAATGTCTAGCAATTGGAGAGAAAGTATCCTGATAGTCCACCCCATATGTCTGGGTGAATCCTCGTGCCACAAGTCTCACCCTATAGCGATCCACGCTGCCATCCGCACGATGTTACACAATGAACACCCATTTGCATCCCACAACAGATGCATCAACAAGAGCAAAAATAAGACTCCATGTACCACATGACTATAGCGCAACCATCTCCTCCTCCATGTCTAACCTCCACTGACAATCTTTGAGAGCCTCCTATCATGTCCGTGGTATCTGCACAACTGATAGTGCCAAAGTAAACCTCCTGAAATCTAACAACTTGCTCAAAGAAACCTGGGATGCAAAAGGGTAAGTAACATACGCCGTTTCTGCTTTCGTAGAGCAATCAACACGTCTAGATCATCTGCCAAGTTCGGAGCCTGTAGGTTTCCCTCTGGAGAGGGCACCTGCTCATCCTGTCTAGAATCCTGCTGCACAGACAACTCAGTAGTGCCATCAATAGAAACATTATGCTCATTTCATACCTGAGGCATGCTGATGGGCAATTCCTGTGAGCAGGAGGAACATAGCGATACCTGCAAGTAAAAACACGTGGCAAAAACTGAACCAAAGGAGCAGGTGGTGGAGGTGGTGGTGGTGGAAGTGTAGGAGTAGATGAAGGTGAAGGACCGACTATAGGAGGTGGTGGCATGTATATCTCATCATCAGAGTCAGATGGAGCAAGTCTGTCACTTGTAGGAGAAAAATACATGACAGACTCAAAGAAGGTAACGTCAACGCTAACAAAGTATTTTTGCCTTAGCGGATCAAAGCAGCGACGCCCCTTTTCGGTACAAGAGTAGCCAACAAATACACAATTGATAGCTATAGGAGAGAGCTTGTCATGCCCTGGAGAGACATCATGAACAAAGGCAACGATCCGAACACACGAGGTGTAAGGGAGAAAAGATCCTTCTCGAATGCAGTCGAGAAAGGAATCTTCTCTCCTAACACAGACGAGGGCATACGGTTCATCAAATAGCAAGCGGTAAGGACATCATCACCCCAATAAGCATAAGGAGTATGACTCTGTATCAACAAGGTTCTGGTCACATCAAGTAAGTGACCATGTTTGCGCTCGCCAACACCGTTCTGCTGTGAAGTATAGGTACATGAGGTCTGGTGAACAATGCCATGAGATCTAAGGAACTCAGAAAGCTGTAAGGTGCAGAATTGCAAGGCATTATCAGAACGAAGATATTTGACATTGGTAGAAAAATATTCTTTTTCTCATTAATAAAATACTTGATAACAGATCCAGTCTTAGACTTATTCTTTAATAAAAGACCCTAGAAAATCTAGAAAAATCATCGACAGCTACAAGATAAAAACGGTGTCCCTGGTGATCAAGAGTACGACTAGGACCCCAAATGTCTAAATGAAGGAGCTCAAATAACTGAGAACTGCTCTGACTCTAACATGATGGAAAAGAGGAACATTGATGCTTCCCAAGCTGACATGCCTCACACTGAAAGGAGGATCTCGTAGAAATCTGAGGGAGGATATGACATAGCTTTTGTAGAGGAAGATGCCTAAACCTAAGGTGCCCCAGATATGGGGAGACAGATCCAGTAGGTATAGTAGTAACACTAGCATAGGGAGGTTGGACCTGTCTGTAGAGTTCCCACTGCTCACGGTCACATCCAATCACCCTGTCCGTGAGTACGTCATGAAACACAAAAGACGAAGGGTCAAAGATGGCACGATAATGCATATCCTTAGTGATCTGACTAATAGAAAGTAAATTCATCTGAAAGGTAGGAGCATATAAAACGTTCTTAAAATGCATGGACGGTGTCAAAGGCACCTCCCCCTGTCCTGTAGCAGATAAGTGGTCTCCATTAGCAATGACAACCCATCTACTGGGTAGTATAGTCCCGTAGGACCTTTGTTGCACTCTGTCTCCACACAGGTGGTGAGAAGGACCAAAATCCATAATCCGCTATGTCATGTCTGTATCTATACTACCAGTAAAAGCATAGGTGATATCTGAGGAGCTCGAAGAGGCTCTGGCTGCTGCTGCGGTATCTGTAAGGGTGGTATAAGCTGTAGGAGTCATGATCTCTCGAATACGAGAGACAATATCATCCAGACGAGGATCTACCTGGAGAGTTGAAGTCTCTCAAGACAATCTGCTCTGCTACTCGATCAGAAATAGGATATCCATGCTTCTGATAGCATGTATCCTCTATATGTCTATGCTTGCGATAATAGGTGCAAGAACCACGCTGGCATCCACCGCCTCTTCCGCGAGGGGTGCACCCTCTGGACTGGATCACCCCCCTCGACCATGAGAAATGACCATCGCTGGAGAGGGCGAAGATGTGGCTGTCGAAGGGTTGATGATCCGACTGAAGATATATGCCTCCTCTATGAGAGGTATGGTCGCGCAGTAAGAAGTTGAGTACGTATAACATCATACTCTGTATCAAGTTCAACCATGAAGACTCCAACCATCATGGAGTTCCTATATATCTTATGCTTATAATGGACATGTAGCTATGAAGCTTCTCATACATGCCACGAAGTGAAGAGTAGTAAACATGTAGAGGGCGACCATTCTACTTGATACTGTAGATATCAAACTGTAGACGAAGGATCTTGGCCTCATTCTTTGCTTGAGCTAAGGTAGATGCCAAAGTGTCCCACATCGCCTTAGCAGGGGGCTGAGTCAGAATATCATTGGCTATTTTTGTAGTAAGAGTCCCACAAAGATAAACACGCGCATACGCATCTTCTTCTTTCCAAGAAGTATTTGCTCCGGTCTTATCCGTTGGCTCTGGATATGTCAGGATGTGCTCCTTGTTGCACAACATGAGGGTGATAAACTGTATGGACTACAACTCATAATTGGTCCCATCCATTTTAGCGTTGGGAGCTGGGATATTGAAGGCTCCGAACGAGAAAATGTCACCTTTGTTTTTTGACGTGATGATTAGACGACCAAATAACAAAACTCAATTGGGGAGTAGACCGATATAAATGAGTCTACATGATCATACGAAGAATTGGTTACGTGTAGACTCATACAACCATCCTTACCAATCTTCTTTCTTTGCTAGGGTCGGAAAACGTAAATTATAGGTCTGAAATCATGCTTTTCGGTCAAAATCAAACTGCAGAAGGACTCGCAGATGTGTTTGGAGGCGTACAGAAGGGCTGACGATGATCTAGGCAGTCAAGGTAATGGTCTGGGGCCGTATGTGGCAACCCTAGGGGCTGGGGGAGGTCCTCGGGTCCTGACGGTGGTATTGGGTGTCTGGGTAGCAGCCCGGAGGCCAGGTGGTGGCGCTAGGGGACCGGGGCAACAACTCAGTGGCTACACTATGACGCCATTTGGCGTCGAGGGTGGCTAAGTAGCAACCCGGAGGCCGCACGGCGACGCTAGGGGATCGGGGAAGCAGTCCGGAGGCCGCGCGACGACGCTAGGGTGCTGGGGGAGCGACCCAGGCGCCGTTGAGGGTGTATGGGAAATGTCGGGGAGGGGTGGCGGCGGCCCGACGTGCGTGGGGGGGGGCAGGTAGGGTTATGGTGGGATACGTGAACTCCGGTGTAGGACCATCTCTCCGATACCATGTAGAGGGAAAATAATAGAATTACATTATCAAAGGCCATAGGGTTCTCTTATATAGGAGAGGAACCTATTGGGAAAATTACAGAAAGAAGAAAAGAGAAATAGAAAATGAGAAAACAATAATAAAGATAACTAATATCTCAACAAATTCTAAATAGTAAACCTTAACCCTCTTCACCATCGACAGTCACCCCTCCCTCTCCTCAGCTCACCCTCGACAACCCCCAACACTCATAGCGGCCCCCTCCCTCTCCTCTCCCTCAACATCCACCCCCGACCCTCACAAACACTGCCCTGCCTCTCCTCTCCCTTGACATTTGCCCCATCCCACCCTCACCAGCGCACCGGTCCCTTCCCCTTCCAGCAACAACTGCCCCCTCCCCTTCCAGATTCCAGCGGCCACATCTCCACAACCCTCTCCCTTGGGGAAAGACCATTACTATCGTCATCTTCCCTTGCACACGCAACCGCCACCGCCTCCCATCGTACCTCCATCGCCGCCATCACCACCTCCTCGTGCTGCCAACCCGCCGTAGCAACACAACAATTACCCCTTCTGTAGAGACTTATGTAACGTTATGTTATGTTATCCTTTACCTCTTTATATTTTTCCTTTCTCTTATGGACTCTTATGTAATTTACCCATTGGTTCTCTCTCTATATGAGAGGCTAGGGTTCTATGGAGTAACGGATTCTTATTTTCCACCAACATGGTATCAGAGCCAAAACCCTAACCCTACCCTCAACCCTGCCGCCCCTCTCTCTCTCTCTCTTCTCTCTCTCAGCGGCGCCACCAGCCCTCTCTCTCCTCTCCAGCCCTCCGCCGACTTCCGCCGGCCCCCCGCCAACCTCCGCAGGCCTCCCGTCAGCCTTCGTCGGCCCTACCAGCCCTCCCGTCGGACCCGCCAGCCCCCTCCACCGACCACTCCAGCACTTGCCGGCCACTCCAGCCTTATCTTGTATTGGATTTGAGTGCATAAAAGTCTACATATGCACTCAAATCCTTTCAAGTCTATGTAGACACCGGTTTCTTGTTTAGAAGCCCTAGTTTTCGTCTCCGGCAAGAAGTTAGAAAGTAAAGTCGATATGCCCTCCATAGGCACCTTCAATGGTCCAGCGCCAATAGTCAAGATGGACGGGACTAACTACGAGCTCTGGGCGATGCAGTTCATGAGTCTCATGAAGTCGAACGGTAAGAAGCATATACTTACCGAGGATGAGCCGACAGAGAAGACTGGGATCTATGTCTCTTGGGATGCCGATGAATCTTATGCCAAGGTTTGGCTATCAGGTAAACTGTCGGTGGAGATTGCAATGATGTTCTCCATCAGCCCACCACCAAGGCGATGTGGGATATTCTGGCCGTCGCATATTCACAGGTGCGGAACGAGACCAAGATGTTACACCTCCAGCATGATATTTTTACAATGAAGCAGAATGGGCGGCCACTTCACTCATTGTACACGTCCCTGAGAGGGATGTTCGAGAAACTTTATAGCACTATACCACTCACAACGACTCTAGAGCAGCAGAAGACCTTCCGAAATGCTACCATGGTGGGCGTACTACTAGCAGCACTTGATCCTGAGTATGAGGCAACCCGCTCTCAGATACTTGCCGATGCTACTATTCCTCTTATGGAGGAAGTTTACTGGAGGCTCAGTCGCATCTCTGTTTCTTCTAGCACATCTACTCCACCCTCGTCGGCGATGGCGGTATCGCGGTGGAGAGGTGGCCAGTCTTCCTTTCGTGGACGTACATCTCGTGGCCGAGGAGGTTGTTTCGCCAGTCGTATTCCTTCTGTCATCGCACAGGTCACTCAGAGGATACATGCTACTCCAAGCATGGGTTTCCAGCCTCAGCACGTGTAGCTGAGCATGTCACATCTCCGTTGGCATCCACTACAGATAACCGGTTCGAAGAGCTAGTGGCACGTCTACATGATATTATGCCTCAATCATCCACTGACTCTCCGGGTGGATCTTCAGATGTTGCCGCTACAGCATCTGCGAGTTCTTCTACTGCTGCCAGTACATCAGGTAGTGCTACTGCCTTTACATCTTGTCATGATCTCTCAGTTTGGATAATGGATTCTGGCGCCACCCATCACCTCTGCCGTGATAGAGATAGACTTGAGTCATATAGAGACATCCCACCTGGACGCTCAGTGCTCATAGCTGATGGGACCCATTCCCCCATCGTTGGACAGGGGGAGATCACCTTGTCACCTTCTATGCATTTACAGAATGTTCTACATGCTCCTTAGTTTTCCATGAATTTATTATCCATTAGTCATATTACGAAGGATTTGCACTGTCGTGCTATATTTGACCCATCGTCTCTCATTTTTCAGGACATACTAACGGGCGGGGTGATTGGTTGTGGCTCTGAGCAGAATGGTCTCTATCGTCTAGTCCGGAATTCATATACTGGCGTCTCTTCACATTCAGCCAGATCAGTCTCTCCGTACATATGGCATCTTCGCTTTGGTCACCTCCCGCTCCAGAAGATGCGACATCTCTTGCCTCAGATCTCTCCGAGTTCGTCATTTTGTTTTGAAGCTTGTCAATTGGGAAAGCATCATCGTTCTAGCTTCCCTAGTCGTCAGAGTCGGAGCAGTAGCTCCCCATTTGAGTTGTTTCATATTGATATTTGGGGTCCGAGTCGTGTACCTAATCATCATGGACACATGTTCTATTTAGTTGTGGTTGATGATTTTTCTCGTATATCTTGGGTCTTCCTTTTATAGAATAAATCTGAAGCAGGGGATGTTATTAAAAATCTAATTAGTGAAGTACAGGATGTTTTTTCTTCTACTGTCAAATATGTTCGTACGGATAATGCACTGGAATTCTGCACTCGTTCTCTCTCCCAGTTTTTTTCGTCCAAAGGTATTATTCACCAAACCACCTGTGCTTACATATCTCAACAGAATGCATGGCAGAGAGAAAACATCGTCAGCTTCTTGATATCACTCGAACCCTGCTAATCCAAAGTTGTGCGCCTATCACTTTTTGGGGAGATGCTGTCCTTACAGCCTTCTACTTGGTCAATCGCATGACGTCCTCTGTTCTGGGTGACAAAATTCCTCTTTCCATTATTTTCCCTGATAAGGAATTATTTTCACTTACTCCTCGTGTCTTTGGTACTGTTGCCTTTGTTCACCACTTGTCTCCTGGACTTGACAAACTCTCTCCTAGAGTCGTCAAGTGCGTCTTTGTAGGTTACTCTCGGACTCAGAAGGGTTATCGTTGTTATGACCCCATAAATAAGAAATATTTTGTCAGTGAGTGCTGATGTTACGTTTTTTGAGTCCGTTATGTATTTCTCCCCTGCAGGTGAAAGGTTGGTCTCTTCCACATCTAATGATGATGTCTATGTTCCTCCTCCTCCTACTCTGAGTCCACCTGAGTCCAATCCAGTTCCAGTTGTCACACCACCACCATTACCACCACCACCACCACAACCATCTATCCCTCCATTACTTAAATTCCATACACGTCGGTCAGGTCCTGCTCAGACTACACGTCAGGCATCCATCACGCCTCAGGTATGTCCAGATGCTATTACTAATGATGAGTCAGATAATGTGCATGTGCAGGATTCTTTGTTGCAGTAGGAGGATGCACCGTCGAGTACAATGGACGATGATCTTGATGTTCCTATTGCTATTCGGAAGCAGAAACGGACTTGCGCGTCTTATCCATTGGCTTCCCATGTTTCTTTTACCGTCTCACAGGTGACTTTCAGAGGTTTGCTGCGGCCTTGTCTTCCGTGGATATACCACGAACTTATCAAGAAGCTATGAAGATTGACTGTTGGAGATTGGCTATGGAGGAAGAAATGCATGCTTTACAGTCCCATGGTACATGGAGCCTAGTTACCGCGCCATCTAGTGCATCTATTGTTAGCTGCAAATGGGTGTTCACAGTTAAATATCATGCAGATGGTAGTCTTGATCGGTACAAGGTGCGGCTTGTTGCGAGAGATTTCACATAAACCTATGGTGTGGACTATCTGGACACCTTCTCTCCAGTGGCTCGACACTTTACTCTTCGCATTCTTCTATTGGTTGCTGTGGTACGTGACTAGCCCATATCTCAACTTGATGTCAAGAACGCATTCTTGTATGGAGATCTGCAGGAGGAAATTTACATGCAGCAACCATCGGGGTTTATTGCTAAGGGAGAGAGTCATAAGGTGTGTAGACTTCACAAGGCGATATATGGCCTTAAACAGAGTCCAAGGGCGTGATTGCAGAAGCTCTCCCACCTAATTGAACGACAGGGATTCAAAAGATCAAATGCGGATCACTCGTTGTTCATTCAGAAGACTTCTAGAGGTACGGTTGTCATCATGGTATATGTTGATGATATTCTGGTTACAGGAGATGATGTCTGATGATGACCCAAAGGAAATACGTTACAGATTTTCTGATTGAAACATGCATGGTTGGATGTAGACCATCGAGTACTCCTATAGATCCAAGTATGAAACTGTATGACAATGATACTGAAGAAGTAGACAAGAGAAGATATAGAGAGATGGTGGGTAAGCTTCTTTATATCACTATAACTCGACCCGATATTGCTTTTGCAGTAAGTCGGGTGAGTCAATTTATGGAGCAGCCAAGACAAGTTCATATGGATGCCACATACATGATACTGAGGTATCTAAAGTCTTCTCCAGGCTCAGGGTTGCTGTTTCGGAAGAACATAGACTTATCTATTTCAGCTTGTGCGGACGCAGATTATGCAGGGTGCCCTAAGGATCGTAAGTCTACCTTAGGCTTTGCCGTTTTTGTGGGGAGCTCTTTGGTTTCTTGGAAAAGCAAGAAACAAACTGTTGTGGCAAGGTCTAGCGCTGAATCTGAATATAGGACCATGGTGTAAGCGAGCACGGAGATGATATGGGTCCGAGCTGTATTAGAAGATTTACATATAGATGTACCTTTACCCATGCAGCTTCAGTGTGACAATCAAGCAGCTTTATTTATTGCCAATAATCCAGCATTTCACGAAAGAACAAAGCATATCGAAGTAGACTGTCACTACACTAGAGATATGATTCAGAAAGGCTTGATTTCTACTTCACACGTTAGTTCAGAAGATCAGACTGCTGACATATTTACCAAGCCGTTGCACAGATGACCCTTTCAGAGATGTTCTTCCAAGCTGAGCATGATTGACATCTATGCTCCATCTTGAGGGGAGTGTAGAGAGTTATGTCACGTTATGTTATGTTTTTTTTTGAATAAGAAAAAGGGGGAGCCCTCCTAAGGCAGGAGTCACCACACCTAAATATTCATTAATTAATTAAGGAAAAGGTACATCAGTTGGAAATCCAGAAATTGTACAACGCATTACAATGAGCAAGTACATTTTCAAAGTAAAACCGCTGCTCCTTGAAAGTGGTATCATTTCTACCAAGCCAAATAGCCCATAGCGCTGCAAAGGGCTTGGAGATATCTCCGGAAGACCCAATGCCTACTGCCCAAATAGATCTCCAAAACTGCTCCGCATCTGATGCCCGAACCCACGGGAGCCCCAACGAATCCCACACATTTACCGAGGACCTGCATCCAAAGAAAATGTGGTCCGCATCCTCCAAGTCGCCCTTGCATCTGTCACATAACAAATCCATCGCACCCAATAACCTGCCTCTTCTCACCTTGTCACAAAGACGGTCTCTCCGCAGACACCAAAGGAAGACCTTAACTCGAGTAGGAATCTTGGCCGCCCAAATCATCTTCAAATCGTCACGACAACAATGAGCAGTCGGATGGGGAGCGGGAGCGGGGTTCGTGGGGCGAACAAAGTGCGGAGGGTTGGTCGGGGGTTTTTGGCTGATGGGACTCGCGAGTCTGGTCGCGAGCGACGTGTGGATGGTTATCGCAGGCCTTTTGGCGCTAGGTGGGTTCCTGAGATGCGGTGGGCGTGGCGTCCTAAGGCGCGGGGTGCTGCGGGTCCTTTTTTCGGGGAACGCCGTGCTTCCTCGCGGTCTCATGGTTCTATGGCTGAGGTCGGCGATGACGGATGGACCAGGGTTTCTCGCGCTAAGCCGGGTAAGCGGTGCTTCCGCTGTGATTCTCGGGGTCATTCTGCGTCCGAGTGTTTTGCTCCCCCGCGGTGTTTTCTTTGTGGGAAACTTGGCCATCGTCGGGCTTCCTGCCGGTCTTTTTCCTCTGCTCCGGGGTTGCGGGTTGGTGCCAAGCCCGTACGTGTTGGTGCAAATCCCATCCCCGTGCGCGTTGGTGCAACTCCCCAGCTTTGGGGCCGTGATTCTCGCTCGTTCGCCCAAGTGGTGGCGGCTGCTGGGTCTTCCCCTCCCTTGCATGGGGCTGCTGGTGCTGCTCAGGTAGTGGGTCCTTCGGCTCTTCCTTCTGTTTCCTCAGGTTCGGCCTTGCATGGCTCCTCGGAGGTTGGGGCTGCGTCTCCTGCTGATCCGGAGGTCGTGGTCATGGGCGCGGAGCCTGTTTTGCTGGGTGGTGCGGTGTGTTCGCAGTTGCCGGAGCCTTCGGTTTCTTTGGTAGGGGGGGTTTCTGCGGTTGGCTCGGAGGAGGAGGCTGGGCTTGCTGAGGAGTTTTTCGTGTCTGGGATGGCGGGGGTGGAAGGTTCGTCTGCCCGTTCGGGCCCGGCCTCTGCCCTCTCGGTCCTGGTTGGGGTGCTTCAGAGTCGTGATGCTGACTGGGAGTCTATTCGTGCTGCTACGTTGGTTTTCCTGGGCGATGGTTTTGGGGGGGATTTCCTCTCTCTCGATGCCATGCGGTGCTGCGTTAGAGGTCTCTCCCCGGAGCAACGGGAGAGGCTCGTTCATTGCCAAGGTGTTGCAGGGGTTCAATGGCGTAGCTTGCGGGTCTGTGACGGTGGTGTTTTCTCGACGGAGGTCCGGGTTGCTGTGGTGAGGGGGGTGCCTTTCCTTTCTCGGACGGTGCACGCTCTCTCGAAGGCTTTCTCCAGATGGGGGCAAGTTCTCCAGATCCTTGATGACGGCCTCGCCCCTGGAGCTGACTTGCGGTGCTGCCGTGTGCTGGTCGAGGCTCCGTCAGCTTTTTTCGCTGATTTGGCGGGTAAGACCCGTTTTGATCAGATGTTTTTGGGTCGCTGGATCTTTTCTCTGGAGCTTTCTCTTATTCCTTCGTCGGCGAGGTCGGCTCCGCCTTCTCCGGAGGTGGGTCGGCAGGGATTTTCTGTCGCGCTTCCGGCAGGCCGGGGGCAGATGCTTGCGGGTGTCGGTTCATCTCCTTCTTGCCACGTGGTCCTCTCGGGGGCCTTTTCCAAAGCGGCGCCTTGCATGGCTCATTCATCACGTGCGGGTGTGGAGGCCCTTCGTTTTCCGCGACCAAGGGGGCCCCTCCAAGATATGGTGGCGGTTCGGTTCCAGGAAATCCCTTCGTCTGCTGATGCAGTTCCCCTGGATACTGATTCGTCCTCCCATGATGTTTCCTTTATGCCGGACAATTTATTGCAGGTGGCCCCACCCCAGGTCAGGTCATTTATCCCTTATGACCCTTTGGAAAATTCTATTTGGGCCCCCCTTCAGGTTTCTTCGGAGCAGTTCTTCTCGGATCCGCATTCGGGCTCGGGCCTCCGTTCGGATCTCCTTATTACGGCTCCCGAAATTCTATGCCCTCTCCCTATTAGCGCGGTGCCTTTCGACGGTCGCCTGGACGATCCGTTTTCGCCTTCATCTCCGGTGTCTCAGCCGCTGCTTCTTTGCTCGGAATCTGCTTCCTTTTCAAGAGCTGAAGGGGAGGATGTGGTCCTCCATCCGGTTGCTGTGGGTCAGCCTCCTAATCCGGCGTCTTGGGATTCGCTTTTCTCTGATTTTGACGCGGCGTCGTCCCCTATCTGTGATTCTGCTGTGGTGGTGGGTGTTTCTCCTGCGTCCCGGTATGGGCGAAGTTACTCACGGAGGCGTCATCTTTTCTCCAGTTCCTCTGTGGTTTCTACTTGCCAATCTTTGCGCGAAGCGCTTGCGGAGGCGGCAGGCCTTTCTCAGTTGGCTGACCAGCGCCACCCTGGTTGCGGAGGCGGCAGGCCTTGCTCAGTTTGCGCGAACCCTGGTGGTGGTTTTTGATTGCACCTCTCCTTTTTGGTGTTTTCGTTGGGCCTTTTCCGTTTTTGGGATTTCTTTTGGAACTTTCGTGGATTGGGTGATGCGGGATCGTAGAGGCGCATTTTGGGGCTGCTGGCCTTGTTGAATGGTCTTTGATAATCGCGTTCATTCAGGAAACGAAGACAGGGGGTCAAACACCACCTGGCTGGCTATGGACGATGCTATGTGGCGTTCTCATGGGCTGGTCAGTTAAACGATTTCCGTGCGGCTGGATGCTTTGGGTGCTCGAGGAGGTGCTTTTTTGGCTTGGCGATCGTCGCGTTTCTCCTTTTCATCTTGTAGGGTGGGCCGTCACTCTATTTCGGTGCTGTTAATTTGCGCTCGGACTAATATTTGTATGGCCTTCTCTTGTGCTTATGCCCCAAATTGTCATGTTGCCCGTCGTGAACTGTGGGAGGACCTTCGGGAGGATGCTGCTGTTTTTGGAGACATTCCATGGCTGATTGGCGGGGATTTTAATGTAACTTTGCACGCTCAGGATCGCCCTCGGGGTCGCGGTGGTCTCGATCCGGGATCCTCGGATTTTTGGGAGTTCATCAACGATTTGGCTTTTGAATCTTTGGTTCCAAACGACATTTCTTTCACATGGAGGAATAGCTCCTCGCGGTCGCGGATTGATCGTTTTTTGGCAAATAACTCTATGATGGATTGTTTCCCATTATGTTTTGTGTCCTCGAAACCGCGCGCTTTCTCAGATCACAATCCTATTTTTTGGTCGAACGGGGAGGAGATCCGCCCGCATGGCATGTTCCGTTTTGAGCGCTCTTGGCTACTGGAGTCGGGATTTCGTGATCTCGTGCGTCAGCATTGGTCCCAGCTTTCACCATCGGGCAGTGCCGCTAGTCGGTTTGAATTTAAGATTTCATCTCTCAGGAAGATGTTGGCGTCTTTTAAGAAGGACATTCGTTTCGCCCGCATTGCCACCCGCGTGGAGGCGGATGAAGAAATTTTGCGCTTCGATCGTATTGAAAATGATCGTGACCTTTCCCAGGAGGAGTTGATTGCTCGCGCCAATGCCATGGATAAGGTGAAGCTTGAGGATCGGAAGCGTGTGATTGAATGGCGCCAACGTTCAAGGTTGCGATGGTTAAAAGAGGGGGATGCAAATACCTCTTTCTTTCACAGGGTCGCTTCGGGTCGCCGGCGATCCAACTCTATCTCTTCTTTGTCTATTAATGGCTCTCAGGTGCAGGGGGAGCGGGAGTTGGGTTTGGCAGTATCGGCTTATTTCAGGGAGTGGTATGGGTACAGGGCTACGCGTCAGTGGCGGTGGACGGGTAGGGGCGCCGCTGTGCTTCCCCAGGCGAATGCAAATCTCCTTATCGGTCAGATTTCTTTGGAGGAATTGAAAGAGGCGGTTTGGGCTCTTAACTCTGACGCAGCCCCGGGTCCGGATGGTTTCCCGGTCTTTTTCTATCGGGAATTTTGGGATGTCATCTCCCAGGATGTCTTGGAGGTCGCTAGCGAATTTTGCTCCGGCAACAACGGTTTTAATAAGCTTAACAAGTCTATTATTGCTCTCATTCCCAAGTCCTCTTCTGTCACCCGCATTGAAGATTTCCGGCCAATCTCCATTTCAAATGCCATATACCTAATCATTGCTAAGGTCTTGGCTCGCCGGCTGGCTCCGCTGCTTGATTCGCTCATCTCGCCTTCCCAGGCGGCTTTTATTAAGGGTAGACATTTTGGTGATTGCTATGCGGTGGCGTCCGAAATTATCCATGCTTGGCACAAAAACGATGTTAGGGGAATTCTTTGGAAAATCGACTTCTCTAAAGCCTATGACTCTCTGGACTGGAGGTTTTTGTGGTCTGTGCTTAAGAGGCGGGGATTCCCTCCGTTATGGATTTCGTGGGTTCGACGTTGCGTTTCGACTGCCTCTCTGTCTGTTTCTCTCAATGGCCGGCTGGCGGGGGGCTTCTTCCAGCCCCGTCGGGGTATTCGGCAGGGATGCCCCATTGCTCCCTTACTTTTCGTTCTGGCCTCTGACGTGTTATCCAGCATGATTCATAATGTCGTTGCGGCGGGCCTGTCCAGCGGCTGCTCCATTGGGCCCTTCTCTATGCCGATTATTCAGTTCGCGGATGATACCATTTGCTTTATTGAGGGCGGGGCGTCGAATGTTGCTGGGATGGCTACCACTTTGGAGCTCTTTAGTGAGGCGTCGGGACTTCTCATCAATTATAATAAGTCCTCCATGGTCCTCTTTTTCACTCCCCCTGAGGAGGTTATGGTTTGTTCGAGGATCTTGCGCTGTCCCGTGGGTTCTCTTCCGCTGAACTATCTTGGGCTCCCGTTGTCTACGGGTCGGGCACGCTTACGTGATTGGCAGCCGCTGGTGGATCGCATGGCTGCTCGTTTGGCTGGTTGGCGTGCCGCTATCCTCTCTCGGGGAGGTCGTTTGGTTCTTCTCAAGTCCGTTCTTTCTTCAATGCCTATATACTTTTTCTCGGTGAAAGGTATGCCTAAGGGGGTCCGTCGGCGGTTGGACTCTTGCTTGAGGTCTTTTCTTTGGGGTAAGAAAGGGGCTGCGCGTAGTGGTGTTCCTTTGGTCGCTTGGGATGATGTGGCTCGGCCAAAGAAGGATGGGGGGCTGGCGGTGAGGCGGTTGGATGTCGTGAACGAGGCTTTCCTCCTCAAATGGGTGACTCGCCTTTGGGGTCCGGAGGATAATCTAATGATTAACTTCTTGAGGTTGGCTGTGGGGGTTGACCGGGGTTGGGGTTTGGATGCTCGCCTTTTGGGCTCTCCATCCTGTTTCGCTCGTGATATTTGGAATATTATGGTCCGTAACCGTGCTCTTTTCGTCACTAAATTGGGCAATGGCTCGCTCATCCGCTTTTGGGGCGATGATTGGACTGGTAGGGGGCCTCTGAAGGATGTTTTCCCTCGCCTCTTCGCGTTGGTGGATGATAAAGACGCGAGGGTTGTTTCTTTCTGGGATGGGGCTGCTTGGGGGCCCAGATTTGCGGGCATTCTTTCCGATCAGCGCCAATCGGATTTCTTGGCTTTGCTGGAGGTTCTTGCGGTCTCGCCCTCGCCTTCTGTGGGTCGCGACCACCTTGGTTGGAAGGACGGCTGCTTCTCCATTCGCGAGGCTTACCGTGCTCTTCTTCCGCCCTTGGTTGTGGCTGATGATTCTTTGCTTCGGGACTGTAAATTCTTTTGGGGCCTCAGGGTTCCCGAACGAATTGGCATCTTCTTATGGCTATTCCGTCGTGGGCGTCTCTTAACTCGCAGCCGGTGTTCTGCTATTTTCCCTTCGGTTTCGCCTACCTGTGGTCTGTGCAATTTGGAGGACGAGACTCCTGACCACCTGTTCTTTCGTTGTGGGAAAACGTTTGGCATTTGGGCGGACTTGGATTGGCTCGACGTCTCGAGCTCCGCCTCCTTCTGCGCTTGCTTGGTTCGTTCTCGGGCGAGGAGTAGGAACGATATTCTCTCTTCTATTTCACGGCTATGGTGCATCTGGATTGCTAGGAATGAAGCCCTGTTTGCTGGTCAGCGATTCTACTCGGAAAACGTCCTCATCTCTGCTTCTCGTTTGGTCTGTGATTGGTCTGTTCCTTAGGGGGTCTTTGCTGTTTGGAGCTATCATATTGTGATACCTTCGGTGTTTTTTTTGGGTTTCTTCTTTCTCCCTTTCTTTCTCTCCGTGTACTCGCTGTAAGTTTGTTTCTCAACTTTACTTTATTTTCAATAAATAATGGGGCGAGCACCAACGAGTGCGTCCCCCGTTTTTTTTGAGCTTCAAAAAAGGTCCTCGTCACGTTCCACTATACCACTACTCAGCTTTCGATACGCATTCTTCACTGAGAACTTACCATCTGCCCACACAAAATGGTCGGGGTCTCCCGACATTTCCCCGACAGAGGGAATCTCCGATAGTAACCGCAAAAAATCTTCCACCCTCTGATCCGAGAGGGTCGTAAGGAACCTCGGCGCTCATGACCCAGCTTCAGCCACCTCTGCCACCAACGCCCCTCTGTCAACGGCTAGCGCCACCAACCTAGGAAAACGGGAGGCTAACACCCCATCCCCCATCCAATCATCCTGCCAAAATCGGAACCGGAGACCATTCCCCAACTTGGGCCGCGGGAGAGCCCTGAGCCTCGGAATTACGGCACGGATCCCACTCCACAATGCAGACTCATGCCGCTTCTGCACCGCCACCAACTCCCTCGTGATGCCGTAAATCTCCCTTAGCAACCGCAAAACCGGCAAGTCAGATGAACCACAAATGCACACCATCCATTTGGCTAACAAGGCTCTGTTCATAGTCCACATCCCAGACGCCTAGGCCCCCCTCCGAGATCGGTGCCGCAAGGTCCTTCCACGCGACTAGGTGCAACCCCCTCGTTGTTTGCCTCCCATCTGACCAGAAAAAGGATCTCATTAGAGCCTCCACCTTTCTCTTGACACCAACTGACATTAATCTTGTGGAGAAGAAAAAAATTGGGATGGCAGAAAGAACATGGTTCAATAATGTAAGCTTCCCACCCTTAGACAGGGTGGTAGCCTTCCACCCTTCCAAACGCTCTTCCATTCTCTGTAGAACACAGTCCCAATCAGACTTCCTCAACCTACCACCAACCAGCGGCAACCCCAGATAAGTAATCGGTAAACTCCCCAGAGGGCATTCTGCCCACACCTCTAACCTGCTACTCTCTCGCCATCCATCCCCATTGGGACCAAAACCGACTTAAGCCTGTTAATCTGCAAGCCAGAGAGGCAACCAAACACATTAACCAAAACCGCTGCATTGTGATTTTGCTCCTCCGCCCCCCAGGAATATCAGCATGTCGTCCGCGTACTACAGGACCGGAACGGAGATGTCTCCCAACCTGAAGCCCTCGCACCAACCCTCTTCAACTGCCTGCTGGAACAAGACTGCAAGACAATCCACAACCAAAACAAAAAGCAGGGGGGCCAGGGGGCATTCCTGGCGCACCCCTCTCTGCGGTTGGAACCATCCTCCCTCCGGCCTCCCGTTGACCAACACTGAACAAGGGCAAGTGGTGACACATCTCTTTACCCAAGCAATCCACCCTTCCGGAAATCCCCTCTTCTGCAACGCTGTCCACAGGAATCTCCAACTGACACAGTCGTATGCCTTTGCGTAGTCAATCTTCCAGACCGCCCCTTTCTTTGAAGACCTCTTCCACTCCCGACAGATTTCCGAAGCGGTCATGATACCATCCGCCATACATCGACCCGGAATGAAAGCAGATTGTGCCGGTAAAACCACTGATGGCAATACAACCCGAAGTCTGCTCGCCAAAACCTTGGCGATAATGAGATAAATGCCATTAGATATAGAAATCGGCTTGTAATCCCCAACCCTCACTGGGGAATCCTTCTTCGACAGCAAAAAATCAAAGCCCCGTTAACTTTCTCAAAACCCATGTTGCCATCCTTGAATTCAGTCAGAACCTCCAAAATGTCACCCTTCGGCAGATCCCTGAACTCCCGGTAAAAGGAAACAGAGAAGCCATCCGGGCCAGGAGCACCGTCTACATTCAGATCCCAAACCGCCCTGCGCACCTCTTCCTCTGTAAAATCAGCCACTAACGACTCAGCCCGGGGTCTACTTAAGGACCCCACCCCCCGGTCTGTCCAGCCCCAATCATTCTCCTCCCTCACTCTCCTCGACGCCCTCACGAAGTGCTCCCGCAATGCAACCCCAATGTTCCTCTCGCTCGATACCCTCTGGCCTTTCACCTCCACCTCCTGTAAACAACTCCTCCTTCTCCCTGAAGCCACAGAATGAAAGAAACGCGTATTCACGTCTCCTCCCTCAGCCACTTCTGCCTCGACCTCTGGCGCAAATGAACCTCTTCTTTCCTGCCCTCCCGCAGCACCGCCTCCAACCACGCTGCCCTCTCCTCCACCTCCGCAGCCAGCTCCCGATCGTCTTCCAGCCCATCTACCCTGCTAATCGCAGCCTCTGCCTCTGCCTTGACTGCCCGCCTCCTCCTGGCGACCTCCTTCCCAAAAGTCAACAACCCCCTAAAAGAATCAAGCTTTGCCGCAAACCGCACGACTGCCGAACCTTCCACCACCACATCCCTCCAGTGCTGAACCACCAAGTCCCTAAAGCCCTCCTCCAACAACCATTTCTTCTCAAACCGAAAGGCAAACCGAGCCAAACGCTCCTCCCCATAAAACCAAAGAACGGGAGTGTGATCTGAAAGCGTCCTCGGAAGTGCCCAAGCCCTCGCCAGCGGAAAAGCCTCCCCCGCCTCAACTATCATCAGGAACCTGTCAATCCTGGACCTCGAGCGCGTATTCCTCTAAGTGTACCTACAGCCTGCTGCATCCACTACAGACAAGCCCAGAGAACGAACCATCTGCCTAAACCCGTCAGATCCAGGGTCAGAGCCACTGCCTCCCCTCGGCCTGTCGTCGGGAACAAAGTGACATTCAAGTCCCCACCGATGATCCAAATACCATCTCACACCTCATTCCCAACGCTCTCCAAGTTCGCTGCCAAACTACCATCCTCCTGCCGACACGGGCCATAGACATTAGTAACGCACATACGCATCCCATCCATTCTCTGCAACAGCCTGACCGACAAGGTGAACGGGGAGACGGAAGTCCCCAGCAGATCGAACGCATCAGACCGCCAACCAGATAGAAGCCCCCCTGAATCCCCTGCTGCCTCCTTCTCTACAACTGCAAAAACCGCCCCCCTACTCACCTCTCGCCACAATTGGTCGTCCAAAGACTATAACTTCATCTCCTGCATCAAAAAGATATCAGCCCCAACCTCTCTCACCAGGTTCTTCACTCCGAGCATTTTTTCGGGCCGACCCAGGCCCCTCACATTTAGTGATAGCAACTTCATTTAAAAACCAAAACATCCATCCTCCTCAGAGGAATTACCCCCAAACGCCTCGCAATATCTCTGTCGAGAGCAGCAAAACGGTTCCGCACCACCAACGGGCTGGCCACCTCCAAACTCTCACCTTCTGCAGCCACTTCCGAAGCCAAAGAGGCCCTCAACGCAGCCCTCACTACCTTCTCTGCCCTCCTTTGCCTCCCACTCCCTCTCTCATACGCCAACCCGAATCGCCTATGATGCGGCCCAGAGCCCACCACCTCACCCCCACCAGAAGCACCCAAGATCTGAGGCAGAGACTCCTTCGCCACCTCCAAAACAACATGATCAACCCCAACCTCCAACGGGCCCCTCCGCCCCACACCAGACACTGACGGAACCACCTCCCCTCCCAGCAAGTCACCCCCTCCCCCCAGTCAGAAGGTAGCCCCCCCCAGAAAAAACCAGTCGCGAGTCGGGCGCATCTCCTCCCACCTCATGCCCACCAGACTGCGCAAGGGCCGCCACAACACGTGCCGAACCCCCAGCCTCCTCAACCAACTCCGGAACCAAACAAGCAGGCAACGAAGCGGCTATGTTGATCCAAGGTCCAGTCGGAAGTCGCCAATGTAGTTGAACCACCGCCAAAACCGGAAGACCCACCACAGATATGGCGCCGAACTGAATCACCTCCGCTCGGGACCGCACCATGATGGGGTGCGACCCACCCACACAAGGCTGCTCCACCTCCGGGGTCTGAACACCCTCCACTGATGCCTGAACCGGAGACCGCAGCTTTGGCCCCCCCATCACCCGACGATCCCTCGGCCAGCTGGAGCTCCCTCTAGCGACAATCGGCCGCCCAAACATCCGCGGCCACTAACTCAAGAAGCCACCGCCTACCGTCCAACCGCACCTCCCACCAGCCCAACCTGTCAGCTCCAACCGGCCTCACCCGAAGCACGACCTCCAAAGATTGCCCAGGTGAAAGGTCCGAACTCTCCACGGAGTCAACCTCAATCACGCCCCGTAACAACCCAGAAATGGTCTCTTTCGTCCTCGCCCCCAGCGGAAGCCCCCTGATGACGACTCTCTCCACCTTGCCTGGCACCACGGCAACATCCCACTCCTTCGGCTTCCGCCACCTCAACTGCAAAGCCCCCACCTCCAACCCACGCAACAGACTCTGCATCTCGGAACTCCGCAGCCCCCTCGCCAACGCCCTCCACGGTGAAAGCTAAGCTACGTCTCCCTTAAAAGAAGCTCTGGACACGAGCCCTATGTCAGAAGTCGCCAAAAACAACGCCCCCTCTCCACCCCCTTCGCCAACCAAGAGGCCATCCTGAAGCACAGCAGACGGGCAGCACCTACGGGAATGACCAAAGCTCCAACACGAGAAGCACCACATAGGCTCGCGGCACGCCTGCGCCCAATGGTCGAGTCCACCGCAACGAAAACATCCCCTACCGAAAGGATTGGACCGTGGGGGGCCACGTCCTCACCCGGTCGCAGCAGAGATCCGCCCCCTCCGACGCCGCTCCACCAATCGCCAACCCCCGGCCGCATCAGAGGCCCCACATCCGACTTCTCATCTGCCCGCTCTGGCTTCCCCTGCTCGCTCCGAAAAATGAAACCAACGCACGTCGAGGTAGCCGCACCCGGCTTTCCCTGCCTGTCGAAGCCACCGAAACCAGGCTGCCTCTGGAGTCTGAATCAGCTCAGCACGCGGAGGGAAGCGCGCCAAGGGAAGCACACCAAAGCTCTCGCACCCAGCCAGGCACCCATGCGGAGAAGAAACCGAAGAGCTGTGAGGTCCCCGAACACCTCCACCTGCGCCGTTGATAGAGCAGGCAGCGGCAACCCAGCCCTGACTCCGAGATCCCCGAGGGCCCCAACCGTCGCTCCCCGAGAGCCCCTTACCAACACGCCACTCTCCTGGTTGCCGCCCCTCTCCAACGCGGCGCCCCTGCTCGCCCCCGACGCATTGTGCGTCCACCGTATCCTGCACACGACTCCACCTTCTCGCGAGGCCACCTGCGCGCGGAGGGAAGCGTGCCAAGGGATGCAATCCCGCGGAGGCGCGCCCTAACCTAGAAACGATCCCATGGGTAGCGGCGGAGCCCACGGGGTCGCCCTCGCGGAGCCGAACCCTAAGACGCGACATCCCACCAAAAAAATCAACTCTTATGTAATTTACCCATTGGTTCTCTCTATATATGAGAGCCTAGGGTTCTATGGAATAACATATTCTTATTATACCAACACCTTCCGTAGGTAAGAGTGCATGCTTTCTTTTTTGTGATGTGGGTAAGAGTGCCATCTTCCTAATTTTTCCGATGACAGTCTATGAAGAACAATATGAATTGGGTATTTTCTCATGTTTTTTTTGCATAATATTCCATGGCAAATAAATACATTAATTTCCATATTCCCGACTCTCTCTTATTTGAAAGATTCCATTTGAATCATTGCTCTCATTAAGAGCTTGTTTAACTTGGATGGTAAGTGATTTGTTTTTGAAGGATATTGAATTCATAAGATGATTTGGTTAAAAATTGTTCATGTTTTTGGGTCCTTATCTTTTGTGTCACAGAATCTCCAGGTTTCTCTACTCAATAAACTGAGGGATGCCACTATCCAATAATCCATGAAAATTAGGCAAGCAGAATCTTGCCAATTTGTAGACCATGATTTTTTTACCTTTGTGATATATGCCTTGAGTGCCAGTTGCCAACGATGTTAAACTTTATACCACGGATATGAATGCTGCCTATTCGAAGGACTAGATGATTTACCGTGAAGAATTTTTATAGCATTTTCGCATGGAACTTTTCATCATATGAGGAAAAAGCCCAGTGCACTGAAATGATTGGTCTTTGAAACGGTCCAAGTGATTTTAATGCATGTTGATTCTCCCAAACTTTTTTTGAACATTTGCTGGTCGCTGATTTCATATGTTTTACCAAGGGGTTCACATATTTATAATTAGCCCATACATTTTTAGATCTTAAAGCAATCTTTGTGAAACTAGCATTTTTGTGCGTGCTTAATCCGTGAGACTGTAGTTATTTCATATAATGAACTTTTAATGAACCTATTTTAGTCAATCAAAATAAAAAATGATAAGAAAAGGCTTGTATTAAGTTTGTTTTGTAATCGAACTTTTAACGAACCGAACCGAACACCCACGAACCTCAACCGAACCGAATCGAACCTGAACAAGATTATAATCTTATCAAACTGAGCTAAACCCGAACCTATATTCTTACTAAACGAACCGAACTGGACCCATGTAGGTTCGCTCAGGTTCGGTTCATTTACATCCCTTGTCCTGACTACATGTTATTGTGATATTGTCCTGACTACATGCTATTTGATTAATCACTTGCCTTCATCAATTCTTGATGAACATGCTCCATTCTTTTGTTTGCTCGAATCAATCTTTTTTCTGTAACTCCTCAGATATCTATTTCTATCGTCTTTGTTCATAATTTTAATCCATGTCAAAAAAAATTGTCTCCAAGGACCATCAAGGGTGTTTTCTAGGATATTCGATGATTTGAAAAGGGTTATCAGTGTTATGGTCCTTTGCATATGAGAAATTATATCACACATGATATTACTTCTTTAAGTCTTTCTTCTACTTCTCTTTACTAGCTCCAAGCTGAATACTGAGATCATAACATTGAGGTATATCTTCCTTCTCCTCCTACCTATATTAGAATATAAGTACGAGGTGGTTTATAGTTGTCATTCTCCTAAGGTTTTTACTCAATGTATTGTCTTCATTTAAAATGTCTGAGGTTGTTCCTAATAATAAATTTTCTACAAATTTCACTGTAGTTGTTTCTACAGGTGGCATCACAGATTCAAAATATAAGATGATCAAGATAATAGAAATAAAGGGTGGCCTCCCAAGATAGGACACACCACAGTATGTATTGTATTAGTATAAAAAAGTAAAAAAAATGAGGAAAGGAAAGCATGGTTTGAAATATCATGATATTTCGACGATATATCACAAATATATTGGTATCACTAGGTTTCAATATTCGGGTGTATATAGAATTCCAGTATATCGCCCGATATCTCACAAGATACCTATGAGATATCGACAATTTATCTCATATCGGTCAAAAAAAGAAGTTTTCAGTACAAAATTTTCCAGATATTGGTTGTATCGATCGATACCATTGATATGGGTCCGATATTTCTCAATATCACATATTTTTTAATTTTTGATCTATTAGTTTGGGATTCTTCTTTTGTATATATTCCCGTTACTAAAACACATTATGATTTATATATATTTTTTGGGCCAAGGGTAGTGCCCTCAAGGGGAGTGCACCTGCTCCCCTTAGATCCCTAGGATCGTCGATCCCCGTTTTGAACAGGTGGTGATATGCTTTGCGACTCGAGTTAAGTATCACGAATAAACACGGGTCGTTGTGACCCAAATCACAAAGCGAAATCAACAAGAAAACAAGAGAACCACAAATCAATCAATCAAACAAAAAATAGTGTCAGCAGTCTCCGCTATTTATTTAACCTGGTATAGCGACCAGGGTCGAACACAAGGAGCACATAAATGTATGAAGTAGTACTAATTAGTTAACAAAAACATATTTTTATTGTTTTTAACTTTGTAAATTTTTATATTATTTTTTCAATAAAAGAAGGCAAGCAAGAAAATAGGAACAATGAACATAAAAGCAAGCCTTTTCAATTTTTATTAAGGTCAAAATGACTCTAAAACAGGAAACAAAAATGTTTTTATGTTTTTAAAATATTCAGATGTTTTTGGTGATTTTATTGGATTTTTTCAATTTTTATATGATTTTATAAAAATCGAATATTGTATAAAAATCGAATAAGAGCAAAACAATGAAACAATGCACAATCAGGACAATATTGCAAGTTAAAAATATCTAAAAACCCTAATATCCAGGGGTGTAATTTTATCTGAAAATAGTTAACAAGAGTTACAAATATGATCTAAAATCCATTTTTTTTAATTTTCTTGAATTTTTAATGATTTTATAAGTTTTTGAGTCTTTTGTAATTTTTAGGGTTTTTACAAGGGTTATTGCAATAAAAATGCTACTGGAGTCAAAACACACAAAAACAAGCAAACAGAAATTTTTATGGAATTTTCAGGCAATTTTTCAAATTTTTATGTATTTTCTAAAATAGACTGGACACTTTTTAGGTGTTTTAGATTTTTAGAAACTAAAATACAACACGAAATCAATCCCAAAAATCACTACAAATACTACATGTTAGCAGGAGCTAATGATAATTTTCGCATAATTTTTGCACTTGATATGATATTTATTTAATTAAAAATAAGGCCGACAATTCACAGGGACCTACTTGCAATTATAAGAAAGTTCACAGGATGATTATAAAATATAGTAAAAGTCTAGGGTCGATATTACAAAATAACGAGAATATTCACGCACATGCTCATTCAACCACGCACAAGGGCATAAATGCAAATATCAAAAATCTTCCGTCAAAGCATAACATCCATAAAGTCTAGGGTAGATAATGCAAAAACACCTCAACGCCACGTGGGACGACTCGTGAGTTCAACTCAACTGGATTGAAAATGCAAATACTAAAAGTTCGAGGTCGGAACTGTAAATTAATTAAACTACAACTTTATTTATCGGACTAAATAACTACGCATAAAAGTGCGAGGGTAGAAGCGAAATATACCCCTGCTAGGGCACGTGACACACTCGGAAGATGTCGTGGTCGTACGACTCTGATCGTTGCCACCTACTGATCTGATGGTGCAGAAACTGTCGCGAACGTGCGGCTGGATCTGGTGCTGCTGCTTTGATCTAACGGCCGCAACAACCTTCTGTCGGCGGCTATGATGCAATCTAGCAGGAGGCGGAGGGATCTAACGGCAGACGAGGATGCAGGACGAACGACCTCCAGGTGAACTTCGATCGGTGACTAGAGGAGATTCACTAGGCCGATGAGCTCACGGAATAGGTCTGGAACGTCGTGGAGGTATTTCGTGTCTGATGGCGAGCTCCGATGTGCAGGGAGAACGACCGGATGACCATCGCGGTGGAGGTACGTCTGGAGCAAGGCCCTAAATGTCGGTTTCGGTAACCATTTCGGTATCGACCAAAACAGAATTTTGATGGAATTTCGGTGGAATTTCGACCGAAATTTCGGTCATTTTTTGTACTAGGACCCCCATATTTTGGTCATTTCGGTCGAATTTCGATTTCGACTGGATATCGATATTCGACAGAAATTCGACCGAATTTCGCTGAAATTTGAGGCCTGCCTTTGCAATCAAGGGCCAAATGGGGGCCCACCGCGATCCAGGACCCGCAATGGGAACGCCGCTCGGAGGTGTAGCTCCGACGAGGATTATTGCTTGGCAAAACGTAGAGATGCGAGGGTGGATGGAGTTTGATTCCCGGCGAAGGTGAAGGAAGGGAGTCGCTGCCCTAATCCCGACCAGAAGGTCGAGCCTAAGGATGATTAGGCTGCGGTGCAAAGGTGAGCGTTCGTAGGGGGTTCGATCGATAAGGATGTGAGGGTGAGATGAGGCTCCGACGACCAGGGGAGCAGATGAACGACGATAGATGCGAAAGGGCTAAATCGACGAAATCCGACGAAATGGGGGAGTGAGATGGATACATAAGGTTGCTGACGAACTCAGCTGAGTCGGGCGGTACTGGAAGGCTGGGTTGTGGCCTCAACCATGTTGCGGCGGGCGAGGAGGCTAGACGCTGCGGCATTCGCCGGCCACATAGCTGAGATGCGTCGTCACTGCACCAAACCGAGCTCCAAGGGTCTCTCTGAGCAGTTGTCACTCTGCTAGAGGTGGCTAGGGGTCGAAGTGGGAGCGAGGAACGAGCTGCCCTGCTGTGGAGGTGGAGGAGATGATTTACATGCTTCCCCAGGAGGGTGAGAAGATCGGGCGAGAGTACGCAACCCTAGGAAGATCCGCGCCTTCCTAGGGATCCGCGAGGATCACAGATCCTGGGAGGAGCAACGGGCGATGATTCGGGTTGAGAGGAGGGCTGACCCGATCGGGAAAATGGGGGAAAACGCTCCGGCGAGGGAAGTCGTGACGGGTCTACCCTGGAAGAGGGCGTTGACCGGAGGTCAACACCCGGCTTCGACCAATCAGAAAAAGGATTTTACAATATTTACAAAATCAATAAAAAAAGTAAATGAATTCAAAATAAAAGTGTATAAAATGGAAAATGTTTATTAATTTTCAAACTACATTTCTGTGATTTTTAATTATTTTTATGAAAATAAATTAGTGTATATACAATATATGGTGTTATGTACATGTATAATATACCTATGTATTTTGTAAAAATATTTTTATTCTATTATTTTTACACATATACCCTAATTTTGTATTTTATTTATTTTCGGAATGTTTTTAGGGGTACAAAAATAATTTTTATTTTATATTTATGATCTATTTACATGTATAGAATAACTACGGAGTGAGACATGTACATGTATTTTGTACAAGTGAGAAAGGGCTCTATTTTTATTTTTCTGATTTTTATTTTATTTTTGTTTTAATTTTAAGACAATATCCATGGAGGTAGAAAGAATATTTTATTTTTATTTTATCAAAAATAATTATTTACATATATAGGTAGTATGTACAACATAGAGTAGGCCCTACCTCTCTCTACTTATTTTATTTTGACGATCAGGTCAAGTTCAACCCTCTCAATCCTCCTCACAGTTTACTATTCACAGGGGTACAATTTACTATTCTCAGGGGTACCCCAACCCAACCCAACCCAGTCCAACCCAGCAACCAAACAGGCCTTGGGGTTCGGGTCACTCTGTATTTATTCTAAATACCTCCTTTTGTCTTTTCCTCGATTCTTTTATTTTTGCACAAATACATGCTAGTTTTGTAGTATTAACAGATGCATGCATAAGCATTTACACCCATTTATATGATGCTTTGCCAAGATAGATAGCTAAAATAACAGAATAAAGAGTGAGAATCAGGGATTCATCACCCCCTGTACTTTTGATAAACGGTCCCGCTACCCTTGTTAATTCAGGCAAATTAATGTCCAAACTATTTGTCAATGTTCGTTGCAGTCGAATAACGAGAGCGAATATCAAAAACCACTTTTAATTTAATAAGTCAATTTCGAGTGGCAATATATTTTTTTACTTGGTGAAGTCCAAGGTCGAACTCAGGAGGCATCTATCTCCTTAGGTCAAATTTTAGCAAAGTCCAAGTGTGAGATTTTCGGGGAATATATTTTTGGTCTTTTTTTCTATTTTCTATGCAGGACACATGCAAAAATCAAGCCAATTTAAAGTTAAATCAGTTAAGGTATCAAATGAAGTCCAAAAATTATTAAAATTGGCCAGATGATGAAATATGGTGAAAATAGACTACTCTAATTTTTTTGGAATTTTTCGACACTAAATGAGTTTACTGTGAATTAAACAAGAAAGCAGGGTGATTTTCACTAATTTAATTTTGATAAATATCAAATCACAATATTTTCAGGAAATAAAATTATCCTAGATAGATATAATGATGAGGAATCTAGGAAAATTGTCAAACCATAATTTTAATGTGAAATGAATCTATTAAAATTAAACTAAGGAAATTATCAATTAATTTATTTAGGCTTCAAAATGTGTGCAAATGAGATGAAATTTTTATGCCATGTTAAGTTAACTATCCTAGAGCTACTGTGATTTTTTGAGAATTTTTGGAGTTACAGAGAATTAATTATTAGTTAAAAGGTCCAACTGGGCAAAATATCACAGAAATAAACCAATTAATTAATTTAAAAATCTACTGATACCACAATAATATGACAAGTGTCACAACAGATAGAGGACAAGTTACACTACAACATTCAATTTTTGGAATTCAAAAATGATGCAATATGACACCTAGGGATGCGTGCAACGACAGGGGTGTAATTGCAATATAGGAAATAAAAATTACATAAAAATAAACATGCTGATAGGGACTTAAATGCAATTACCTAGAATGCTAGTGAGTGGAATGCAATTTCTCCACGGCTGCACGTGCTTCTCACGTGGGGGCGCTTCACAGGGACCTTTTTGCAATTTCGGAAAGTTCCCAGGGCTTCTGTGCAAATTACCCAGGCCGCACGTGCTCCTCACGTGGGGCGGCCTAGGCTCGGGCGGCTTCGGCAGCTCGGGCGGCTTCGGCGGCTCGGGTCTTGGCTCGGGAGCTTCTGGAGGTTCGGCTGAGGCTCGGATAGCCTCGGGTGGTCCGAGCCTAGAGGTCAGGGAAGAGGCTCGGACCCGTCTACGTGGTGTGCTCTGGGCGGTTGGATCTGGAGTGATCCAACGGCTGCTGCTGATGAAGACGTGGCTGAATGCTGACCGATGGATCACAATTGATCCTACGGCTCTTGGGCGACTCCAGATGGGGGACAACGTGGCGTACTCCTAAGCGTGGGATCAAGGATGATCCTAAGGTTGTCTGCTGCTCCGAATGACGGGTGACGTGGACGGCTAGGGACTGTTCGATCAAGATGATCGAACGGTGGCTGTAGCGTCGTCTTCAACGGTCCTCCGCCGCCTGCGGAGGAGTTGGCTGGTCTCCGGCGAAGTGGGCTTGGCTCCGCCCGATCCTCCTAGTGTCGGTGATGCTCTCCGGAAGCTCGGAGATAGTTTGGGAGACGCGCGGCGATGCGGTGAAGCTTCATGTGACTTCAGGCGTGGAGGAGATGGGCTGGAGCACTGTGGCGGCGAAGCTCAAAAAGAGCTCCGACGAGATTCCGACCGATGAATGAACGAGTACCTGCAGATGTTAGGTCTATAGCCGAAGCTCGAGGTGCGTTCGTGGAGATGTGGGATGCGATGGCGAGGCCTAATCGAAGTGAAAGGATGCTCGGCGATGGTGCTCCGCCCAAGTGGCGGAGCTGGAGCTGATGGAAAAATGAAGTGAGGTGTCGGAGGGCGTGAAGTGTACCGCGAAGGTCAGAGCTCCATCGCGGAGCTCGGCGAGGTGGAAGCGGGGCGAGACGATCACGGTAGAGGTGGAATTAAATCGGAGAAAAGTCAAAGAAAAATCAAACGAAGATCAGAGGAAGATGGAGGGAGTTACCTGGGATTTGGAGCTCGAAGTCGAGTTCCAGGTCGTCGCTCGAAGGGGCGGTAAGGCCCTGAGCTCAAGCAGCTACGCGGAGGGCGGCTGCGACACGGCGGTGGCGCCGCGGATCTCGCCGGAGAAGAAGGTCCATCTTCGCTCAAGGATTCACTCAATTCCTGTCACAAATCGAAGGCTCCGAGCTCTAGGTTCTTCCCTGAGATGGCGAATAGGGCTGAAGTTGGCCGGAGCTCGAGTATTTAAAGGGTGAAACTGTCGGGTTGGCTGATGACGAGGTGAAGTTCATGGGCGTCATGGGGCGACTCTGGTGGAAGTCGTGGGGAGTGAGGTGGCTGGCGAGGGGGTGAGGGGAGAGAGGCGATGAACGTGGAGGCGATAGTGGTCGGAGAGGGTGGCTGGAGTGCGGCCAAGAATAGGAAGGGGCAAGCCCTTCGCGCACGACTGAGATCGTGGGAGAGAGGGGCGCTGGAGGTGGAAGATGAAGCTCTGGCCGTTGGATCTTGTGATCCAACGGCCCAGATCAAAGCGATAAGGAGCGGGCATGATCTGATCGGAGGCGAGGCGATCTGAGGCCATGATGGCACCACGCGGTGCGATAGGGCGAAGCGCGAGCGGGCGGCTGAGATCAAGTCAAGGCGACGCGATCTAAGGGTCAGGAGGCCAACACGTGGCGCGATGGGGGCGAAGCGCGAGCGGGCGACCAAGATGCGATTAGGGCTTAGATCGAATGGTTGGAATTAAAGCGCTAGTGGACGGTGCAGATCGAAGGGCTGAAGGCGTGATCTGATGGCGCATAATGCGCCATGTGGCGTGCGGTGGGAGAGGCGCTAATGGATGGCCCAGATCTGAGGCGGGATCGGATCAAACGGTGGTGGATAAAGGTGTACGTGGAGCGCAACTGGCCGTTGGATCAAGAAGTATATCCAATGGCTGAGAGGCGCGGTGGCTAGGGCAAGAGGAGCGGGCCGCGTGGCGCGACTAGAGGGTGCCACGTGGCCAGCTGTGATTGGCTAAGAAATGAAATGGATGTAAAGAGAGAAGGAAGCCGAATTTGGAAAAACTCAAAACATGAAAGTTGTAGATCTTGATGAGATCTACAAGTTTCATGTTGACCAAAGACGGAGATGAGGTCAAATATGATACAAAAATACAAAGATACAAATATACATATATGTAGTATACAAAGAGGTCCAAAAACCCAACTTTTTCATATGAGCTCCAAATTGGATGAAATTAGTCTCATTTTAAAGGTCTTTTAATGTGTATTTTTCTGAAGGTAAGTAGACCTATTTGGAGGTTGCATGAGGGAATTATGAACATTTTGTGGTCCAGGGGTTTTAGGGTTTTATTGGTGCTTTTACAAAGGGGATTCCTGGCTTTCTTTCTTATATTATTAACTAAGGTGTACATAGTATAAGGGAGAGCTTATTTTGATGAATGGATATTTTACAAGTGATTTTGGCTTCTTATTTAATGCAAATGGAGTGCTAAAATGCATGTATTATGAATGCATGTATGAATGCTATTTATGCATTATAAAGGGAAATATGCCTCTATTTACTCGGGAACAAGGCTCTATTTTTAACTTTTAGAGTGATGAATCACAGACTCATCAACCCCCTATACTTAAACCTTGCTCGTCCCCGAGCAACTAAATGAAATGCAAGAGTGAAATGATTTTGGGTTCCATACCAAGGTAATGAACAAAAGTTAAAAATGGAGCTTGACTCGACCTTTAGATTAATTGTGTGGCGGAACCTTATTTGGACCTGAAATTAAGATCTAACATACTTCAAGTTCCACAAGTCTTCTATTCAAGACGCCTCAACAGTCAGGTCAGAACAAATCCTCAAACGCAAATTTCTGATGACTATGATTCTTACTTGTACTGTGTAAGTGAAATGTAACTCTTCACATCAGAAATGACTCGGAACCAGCCTCCTCTAACAAGGTAACTCAATAACCCGGTCCAGTAACTCTTTCCTCGAGGAGCGGAGTATTCCCTTCTAAGTTCAAGTGCGACCAGCTCAAGAGGAGGGGGTAGAGAAAAGAATGGACGGTAGCCAGTGTAGCTAAAAGAATGGACGGTAGCCAGTGTAGCTACCTATCCCGGGATGCCTGACCAGTGTAGCCAAGTCATCCAGCTGCATTTCTTTGCTAATATACAGACTCCGACAGGTATTTTATTTTCACTTGGTCCTGTCTGATTTTTTTGGAGTTTTTGCATTTTTTTTTCAAATCATACAAGGTGCAGCATGTACATCAGGAGTTTTTCCTCTTGAGCCAGTAGACTATCACTCTTTTGAAGCATTATTGCAACCCACAGCATCCCGTCCTTAGACGTCAACACTACCAGACTAGGTTGAGACGCACTACCCTCCCTAGAGGAGGATGAATGTTTCCACCCGTGTGCTACTCCAGCTAAAGGATTCTACCTCCTCACCACCTCATCAATGAAGAGCTACGTGCATTGTGCTTGTTCAAGTTAGGTCACTGTCTATAAGAATCATGCGTGTGCACGTGATATTCTACTTAGACTAATCAAGATGACATGTGAACATAGACTTGCGGACTCAAGAATTAAGTCACTTGACCTGAGAAATCTTAACTCCAGTTCCTATAAGGTTCCTCTGAAATTAGGTGGATTAAGATCAAATCAAGTCCATCCTCAATATCTACTCATAACTTGGTTTAAAACCCACTAGCTTTTCACCTTGCATATGCAAGATATGCAGATGAGGTGTAGATGACATGCTATGAATGAAATGCAAGATTTTTTTTTTGAAATGCAAGGATGATATGCAAGAGTAAATAAGAAGCCTTTATTTCAACATTTTGTTTTTATTTTCTGGTATACAACAATTTTTATTATTTACAATACTTTTTAATTTACACAATTTGTACATAATATACAGTTTTTTTTGGTATACCTCCTATTTTACAACAATTTTTACAAAAGTATGTTTTACAAGAATTTTACATCTTTTTATACAAGTATTATACATATAGTACAAAATTATACAAATAAATTTTTTTTCAATTTTTACCCACCCCGTAATTATTGCATAATATATACAAAAATACGCGAAAAATACGCGAAAGTACGAGCCATGGGTAAAGTATATATGTAATATATACACGCCCCCCTATACTTAGCGTGTGCTATGTGAGCACGAAAAGCGACTAAAAGACATAGCTCGGGCTAAGCATAGGAGAGATAAAATTACAAAAACGTATAGAAGTCGCTCCGCCCCCTATACTTAGGCTCTGGCAGCCTAAGTGTAGAAGAAGATCAAAAAATGGGGCGAACGAGGATAAGAGGGGAAATGGATGAGTATATACACGGCGGGCATCGGTTCCCCCCTATACTTAGACTTTGGTCAGCCTAAGTATAGGAAAGGAATGAGTATGAGAACCAATGTGATCTAGTGGATTTACAGAGAACAGACTCCGGTGGCCCATCCCTTTTATACTTAGGATCTGGTCATCCTAAGTATAGTCCAAGATAGAGATAAATGAAGCTAGGATGAGTTACTAAAGTCGCGGGAGGGAAAGGACAGAATGTACGGAAATGATGGTATATACAAGTGAGTCGGTCTGAATCTTTCAAGATACTGCTGATGGCTGGAGCTCACTGCTGCAAGGTCTCCTGCGCGGCTCGAGGTGTATCTGCTGAATCTGTCTCGTGCATAAACACAATCTCCTCAATATGGACTAACTGCTCATTGGATTCGACGAAGTGTTTTAACAGTTGTCCATTTACAAGGGATGTCGGTACGTCATCTGCGAGATCTGAGATCTCGACACATCCGCTATCATGCACCGCTCGGACAACGAATGTGCCCGTCCACTTGGATTTCAATTTGCCTTGGAAGGTCTTCAGCCTTGCATTAAACAACCATACCTTCTGTCTAGGAACAAAGGTCTTTCGTCTGATATATCTATCATGCCAACGCTTCACCTTGTCCTTGTATACCAAACTGTTGTCATATGCACGATTTCTGACTTCCACAAGCTCATTAAGATCCATCTCTCTCTGTTTCTGCCCAAGGTGTGTGTTCCAATTGACCTTCTTAATTGCCCATTCTGATTTATGCACTAACTCTGCGGGCAAATGGCACGGCTTTCCGAGTACCATTCGGAAAGGGGAGGTTCCTAAGGGTGTCTTGTAAGCTGTCCTATACGCCCATAGGACCTGATCCAAGATCTGAGACCAGTCCTTCCTGTCTGGGCGGACAAGCTTTTGCAATATAGTCTTCACCTCCCGATTCGACACCTCAGCCATACCATTAGTCTGTGGGTGGTAAGGCTAGCGACATGGTGTTCGATGCCGTAGTCCTTCAGGAGTTTCTTCACCTCCCGGTTCACAAAGTGGCTACCCCTATCTGATATCATCATTTTGGGAATCCCGAACCTAGAGATGATATTATCTTTGATGAATTTACAGACAGTTCTGCTGTTTGCGGCTCGGGTTGGGATAGCCTCCACCCACCTGGATAAATAATCTACCGCAAGAAGGATGTATTCAAACCCGTGGCTAACAGGGAATGGGCCCGTGAAGCCGATGCCCCAGGCGTCAAAGACATCACAAATGATGACAGGATGCATTGGCATCTCATCCTTGGGACCAACGGTTCCTCCCATTCTCTGACATACTGGGCACGACTTCGCAAAGGTGATGGCATCGCGAAACAGAGTCGGCCAGTAAAAACCACACTGAAGTACCTTCCATGCGGTCCTCTTCTCGGAGTGGTGTCCTCCTGCCTCCAAGCTGTGGCATAAAGAAATGACACTCTGGTATTCCTCCCGAGGAATACACCGTCTCCAGACACAATCTGGTCCTTCAAAGAAAAGGATCGGATCCTCCCAATGGTAGTGTCTCGCATCTGACTTAAGTCGGTCGATGTGGTTCTTGGGCCAACCCTCGGGAACCTTCTTGGAGACAAGGTAGTTCACGATGTTGGCATACCATGGGAGTGAGTCGACAACAAAAATCGACTCGTCAGGGAAAGAGTCTCGAATTGGTGAATCCTCGGAAGTATTAAGATCTTCGAGACGAGAAAGATGATCGACTACTACATTCTTCTTTCCAAGTTTATCACGAATATCCAAATCAAATTCCTGAATAAGTAAAATCCAACGAAGAAGACGCGCCTTCGCGTCCTTCTTCTCCATCAAGTACCGTAGAGCCGTGCGGTCAGTGAACACAATTACCTTGGATCCAATCAAGTGAGATCTGAACTTGTCCAAGGCAAACACTACCGCAAGCATCTCCTTTTCCGTAACTGTATAGTTACGCTGAGCGGTACCAAGCACTTTGCTTGCGTAGTGAATTGCAAACGGGACGTCATCTCTCCTCTGTCCTAACACAGCCCCAACAGCAAAATCTGATGCGTCCGTCATGATCTCAAAAGGTAGAGACCAATCTGGGGCTTGTAGGATAGGTGCGTCCATTATCATTCCTTGCAATAGCTTAAAGGCCTCAAGACATTTGTGATCAACAACAAACTCCATGTCTTTGTCTAAAAGATCAGTTAGCGGTCGGACAATCTTAGAAAAATCCTTAATGAATCTCCGATAAAATCCAACGTGCCCGAGGAACGACCGCAATTGCTTGACGTTGGTTGGTGGCTGAAGTCGTCTGATCACATCCACCTTGGCAGGGTCAACCTCCATTCCTCTCTTGGAGATGACATGCCCCAACACAATGTCCTCCGTCACCATGAAGTGACTTTTCTTCCAGGAGAGCACCAGATTAACCTCACAACATCTTTTGAGGACTCGATCCAGATTCCTAAGACAGGAGTCGAAGGAATCGCCGTGGACCGAGAAGTCGTCCATGAAGACTTCCAGGAATTCACCGACCATTTCGGCGAATACCGCAATCATGCACCTTTGAAAAGTATCCGGAGCATTGCATAACCCAAAGGGCATGCGTCTGAAAGCATAGGTACCAAAGGGGCATGTGAATGTGGCCTTCTCTTGGTCCTCCGGAGCTATGGCTACTTGATTGTAGCCCGAGAACCCATCCAAGAAGCAGAAGAATTCTTTCCCCGCTAATCTCTCTTGGATCTGATCATTGAATGGTACGGGGAAATGATCCTTCTTCGTCGCGGCATTCAAGTGTCTGTAATCCACACAGACGCGCCACGACATGGGCACTCGCGTCACGATCTCCTCTCCGTCCTCATTGGTGGTCGTTTGAATTACCGACTTCTTCGGAACCACATGTATCGGGGCCACCCATTTCGAGTCGGAGATGGGATAAATAAAACCCGCGTTGCACCATTTCTCTATCTTCTTCTTCACCACCTCTCGTAAATTTGGATTCAAACGACGTTGGAATTCACGAGAGGGTTTGGCTTCATTCTCCAAGTAGATATGGTGCGAACACAGAGCGGGATTTATCCCGTGGAGATCGGAAATGCTCCAGCCTATCGCCTTGCGGTTTTTCTCCAGGATCTCTAACAAGCGAGATTCCTGCTCCTCGGTCAATCGCGAACTGATGATGACCGGATATTTCTTGTCCTGACCCGCAAGGAAGGCATATTTTAGGGTTGTGGGTAAAGGTTTGAGCTCAGGTACGGTGTGATCATCTAGGAAATCTGGCTCAATCGAATTTGACTGAGTGTTGGAAGTGGCTGGATCTTTCTCTGTAATAGCTGCCACTACATTATTCGGCTCTGGAGTCGGATCGTCAAAGGTCTCCATGAAATCGGCGAAAGCCACGTCCGACTCTTCATCCTCATCTTCTGATTGTCCTAAAGAGGGAAGGACTGACAAGCCCAGCTGGGCTTCTAAGTCATCGAAGATGTAGGGGGATGCAGGTTCTGAGCTGTACTCGTCTCTGAGGACCTCGCAAACTGACTCATGCACTGGATCATCTCCTGAAAGGAGGGACTCATCGATGCTGGCTGGGTTCTATCTCCATGGCCCAACTGTGTCTACATGGTCGCAGTCTGCTTCGGACGAAGTGTACTCGGTGCTGGATTCGGAGTCCGGTCTCTGCCATCTGGTCTGCTTCATCTCAAGTTCCTCATCTCCGCCTGGAGTTTGGAACTGGATCTTCCCGATCTTGTAATCAAACAAGGCCCCTGCTGTCCTGAGGAGGGGCCTGCCTAAGATGATCTGGGAATCTCTCCAATTACGAGGGGTTTTCATATCTAGGACAGTGAAGTCCACCATGTATTCTTGCCCCTCGACTTTGATCACAACATTCCTCAATTCTCCTTGGGACCTCTTGGTTGATTTATCAGCGAACTGCAGGAGGGCTCTAGATTTCCTAAGAGGTCCGAGATTAAGCCGCTCATAGAGGGCTGTAGGCATTAAGTTAATTGAGGAGCCGTTATCTAGGAGAGTGCGTGCAAACGCGATGTCATCAACACGACTCACTACATAGTGTGCACCCATGTCTCTTGTTTCCTTGGAAACGAGTTCTTTATTGCATAAGTCGTGGCTACTGACAGAACGTGTTTCTCAACACGGCTTTTAGTCTTCCTGCTAACCCTAGTAGGTGTGCATCTCACCTTAAGGTATTTCTGAAATGCAGGAGTCATTTCCACGTACTTGTCAAAGGGGATTGTGACCTTGATATATTTGTTGCAGAATTCAGCCATCTCAGGGTCATCTTTTTGGTTTTTTTTGATTTTCTTCTTTCCACCCGTAAGAGCTCGGGGGAAAGGGATTATTGACTCTAACTCTTGTCTGAAACTTAAATCTTTTCATTGAAAGCTGGAACTGAGTTATGTACACGACTCTGACTCTGAAACAGACTCGGACTCTGACTCGGACTAAAAGAAACATGCTGGGGCGAAACCGGTGATGCGTCTTCCGCTTCTTCTGGACGGTCCTCCTCAGATGGAGGTGCGGGCTTTTCATCAGTTTCGTCAGACTCACTAATGATGCGGGCTTGCTGCTTCGAGGATCCAGAAGTCCTCTTCTTCTGCCGGTGATGGTGATGGTGGTGCTGCTCCTCTTCTTCCTCCAAGTTCTCCTCAGGTAGAGATTTGGCGGCTCCTTCCTTCGGTGCTCGTGCCCGATCAGGTACGATCACGGTCCTTCCGCTCCTGAGGGACATATGATTTACATTATCATACGAAAGGATCTCATGTTCAGATAAAGACTTATCTGAATAGTATACCTGATCACGAGGTCGGTTCTGGCCTTGATTTAAGCTGTTCCGGTTGGCCTGAACCTGGGCGGGAATTGGAGTCTTTGGTGCCATTTGTTGGTCCTGGGTACGAGAAACACGATTCAGATCGGTTCTCATATCCAGATAGTCATTCTGGATCTGTTGGACCCTATCAGACAGGGTCTGGATCGCCAAGGTGAGGAACTCCAATTTAGTGGGCTGAGCTGGCTGGTGATGTTGATTTGCAGACGAGGTTCTGTACTGGCCCTGCTGGCCATGCCGATACTGTTGATGCTGCTGGGACGGACCCTGCTGGAATGCGCGCTGCTGCTGCTGGTGCTGGTATCCTTGTTCGGGCCTGGACTGAACAAAGAGCGGTGCAGGAACGGACCTGGTTTCTTGGTAGGCTGGGCATGGTCGGTGAGGCTGACCATTCCCCATCTCCGCTTGTCTGACGATGGGGTCACGACTATACCAAAGCCCGTTGATCTCGAACACCTGCGGAGGCTCCTTGCATCCGGTCTCCACTTGTGGGGGTGCATGCTGGTCCTGCTGGGTGTAAGTCTGATCCCAGCCACTCTGAGGCCCCGGTGCCTGTTCCTGTACAAGATGGACTCGATGTACAGGTACAGGTGGTGCAGAAGGGGCATGTAGCTTTATCTTAGCTACCTTCTCAGAAAATTCCTCCACTTGCTTCGGTAGACGTGAAAGAGACTCAAGGTCCGCGACTCTCTTGTAGATCTGCTCGACCATGGTTAGCTTGTCAGCAATCATCCCCATGCTGGGAATGAGGTCTTCTGTCAGATCTGCTATAGTCCTCCGAGTTGTCTCATTAGATAAGATTGAGGGAGACAACTGATAACCCCTGGTGGCCTGTGACCTGCCGGTTTCTGCCATCTTCTCTAGTATCTTCCATACAGCATCCTCATTTTTATTCTGATAGCTTCCTCCACAGGCGGCACTTACTAGCCCCTGCATCTCCGGGGTTAAACCACAGAACAAGGTCTGGACTAAGATCGCCTTAGAAATGTCGTGGCAGGGACATTTCTGAACTAGGTCATTAAACCTATCCCATGCATCATGGAATGGTTCACTGGTTCCCTGGGAGAAACTAGCGATCTTTGTCTCATTTGGTTAGTCCTACTGAGAGGGTAGAACTTCTTCAGAAATAAGTCCTTGAACTGCATCGAGGTTGTACATCTCACCCCTAGGTTCTTCAGCCAATGTGCTGCCTTATCTCCTAAGGCGAAAGGGGTGGCCTTTAGCCGAATGTAATCCTGCCCAACCCTAGGATGGCTAAGGTTGTTGCAAACCAGCTCGAAGTCTCGGAGGAAAGCATATGGTTCTTCATGAGCATTTCCGTTGAACTTCGGTAGCAGACTAAGGAAGTGGGGCTTAAGCTCAAATGCTTCGGCGGGAACCGCTGGTGCCAGCCAACTTTGTATCTCATTCTCTGCTGGGTTGTATGCATCAACCATTGGTCGGTCGATTCCTTCTGCCGCAACGATTTGTCCCATTCTAGCCGTGAGATTTGCATTTTGTCGTTCGGCTGTGGCAAGGCGATTAAGAATTTGTCACAACTGATCCTCATCCGATGGCTGCTTAGGCGGCATCTTGTCCTCTATTCCTGGCTATGAAACAAGGTTGGTGTCAGAGGACAAATCAAGGAAGGGATTCTTACTAAGGCGATGGTCTTCCTCGGTAAGCTCAAAGGAGAGGAAAGGGTTGGTTTGAGAGTAATCACCCTGGGTGTGGGGGAACCAGAACTCAAGAGGGTCATGAGTCCTGGGTAGTCCATGGTGTGCTTGGGCCGATGAAGAGGAGTTTCGTGGGGGGCTCAAAGAGAGATTGGTGAATAAAGAGTCGATATTCCCCCAGTCACTCATCTTGATTTGGCGAGAAGAAATGGGAGATCTAAGTGAAGATAGGAGTTGACTCCTACCTGAAGCAAACAATGCAATCCATGACCCTGGTTTCACACTCAACACAGTAAAGGACTCGAAGTCGAGTCCAATTTATCTTGTAGATTTTAAGTGTGATTTTTCAAGCAAGATAGCAAGGAGTTACGCGGCCTATATGGAAGTCGGCTCAGAGCCGGATGCGTCTTCCCTGTTTAACCTGTCGCCTAAGATACCACCGGTCCTTCCTTTCTTCGCTCCTATCCGGAGTTGGGGACTCAAAGACCGTGCCCCTATCTACCTGCAAGCAGGCGGAGGCTGACAAAGCTAGGCCTTGTCGCGAAGTACCGCTGGTTCGTCCCTGACTACCCGCGAACAGGCGGAGGCTACTTGGTACTGGTCAATGAATCTAAAAGTATCCAACTCGTGATATTTGCTAGGATCAGTTGGCCCGTGATATGGAAGGCGGGGATTTAGGCTCTGTCTTAAGGTGTTCACACACACTCAAGTACCCTCACTCAGCCTGAAAACAAGGTCGGGGATTAGTCTCCCGCAAACAGTTTTTTTTCAATTTTATTGAATTTTTTTGGTCAATAATGTTAGCAGTCCCGGTTTTAAGTTAAGTTCTCACTTTTTTAGTCCAACCACACAGCACGCCTATTGTCCAGTCCCAATTTCCGTTTAATTTAAGTGTGAAAAACGGAGGGGGAAATCGAGAAAAGCCGATGCACGAAAAACAATGATGCGTATGCTGAGTTGAGAAGACTTACAGTGATCCCTTCGCTTTTATGCAGGATGCAAAACAGTATTGAAATTTTACACTACATGCAAATGCAGGCGATAAAATCCGCTCATAGACAGGCAGTTCTATTAGCGAGTGAAGAACATGTTTATTTGACTAGATCTGCGGTCTTGGTGCGTCTTTTAAGTGTATGTGTGGTCCTAAAAATTACGAGCACAAGCAATTGCTAAAGTGGCTCGAGGAGCCGCTAGTGCAAGCCTAAATTACAATTCAAACCACACAGCACACGGGGACAAGTTCCACTATTTTTACACACGCGAGAACCCACAACGGGAACCGCTAGAAATGATGCGAAAAAATGTGGAAATAAATAAATGAAAGTACAAGTTCTCTCAAATCTCTCAAACAAGTTAAGATGCAGGTTCCTCGAAGCGTCTTCGACTCCGGCGTCCCTCGCACAAAAACAAGTTGAGGTCAGATAGAGAACGACACAAAAATGCAAAAATTTAAAAGACAGAAATACTCACAAGAAAAACGGGGGTCAGACTACCCGGGGATAAAAATCAAACAATCAGAGTTTCACTGCAAATTAACCAAAGCCGTGCCTCCCCGGCAACGGCGCCATTTTGATAAACGATCCCGCTACCCTTGTTAATTCATGCAAATTAATGTCCAAACTATTTGTCATTGTTCGTTGCAGTCAGATAACGAGAGCGAATATCAAAAACCACTTTTAATTTAATAAGTCAATTTCGAGTGGCAATATACTTTTTTACTTGGTGAAGTCCAAGGTCAAACTCAGGGAGACATCTTTCTCCTTAGGTCAAATTTTAGCAAAGTCCAAGTGTGAGATTTTCGGGGAATATATTTTTGGTCTTTTTTCTATTTTCTATGCAGGACACATGCAAAAATCAAGCCAATTTAAAGGTAAATCAGTTAAGGTATCAAATGAAGTCCAAAAATTATGAAAATTGGCCAGATGATGAAATATGGTGAAAATAGACTACCCTATTTTTTTTGGAATTTTTCGACACTAAATGAGTTTACTGTGAATTAAACAAGAAAGCAGGGTGATTTTCACTAATTTAATTTTGAAAAATATCAAATCACAATATTTTCAGGAAATAAAATTATCCTAGATAGATATAATGATGAGGAATCTAGGAAAATTGTCAAACCTTAATTTTAATGTGAAATGAATCTATTAAAATTAAACTAAGGAAATTATCAATTAATTTATTTAGGCCTCAAAATGTGTGCAAATGAGATGAAATTTTTGTGCCATGTTAAGTTAATTATCCTAGAGCTACTGTGATTTTTTGAGAATTTTTGGAGTTACAAAGAATTAATTATTAATTAAAAGGTCCAACTGGGCAAAATATCACAGAAATAAACCAATTAATTAATTTAAAAATCTACCGATACCACAAAAATATGACAAGTGTCACAACAGATAGAGGACAAGTTACACTACAACATGCAATTTTTAGAATTCAAAAATGATGCAATATGACACCTAGGGATGCGTGCAAAGACAGGGGTGTAATTGCAATACAGGAAATAAAAATTACATAAAAATAAACATGCTGACAGGGACTTAAATGCAATTACCTAGAATGCTAGTGAGTGGAATGCAATTTCTCCACGACTGCACGTGCTTCTCACATGGGGGTGCTTCACAGGGACTTTTTGCAATTTCGGAAAGTTCCCAGAGCTTCTGTGCAAATTACCCAGGCCGCACGTGCTCCTCACGTAGGGCGGCCTAGGCTCGGGCGGCTTCGGCGGCTCGGGTCTTGGCTCGGGAGCTTCTGGAGGTTCGGTTGAGGCTCGGATAGCCTCAGGTGGTCCGAGTCTAGAGGTCAGGGAAGAGGCTCGGACCCGTCTACGTGGCGTGCTCTGGGCGGTTGGATCTGGAGTGATCCAACGGCTGCTGCTGATGAAGACGTGGTTGAATGCTGACCGATGGATCACAATTGATCCTACGGCTCTTGGGCGACTCCAGATGGGGGACGACGTGGCGTACTCCTGACCGTGGGATCGAGGATGATCCTACGGTTGTCTGCTGCTCCGGATGACGGGTGACGTGGACGGCTAGGGACCGTTCGATCAAGATGATCGAACGATGGCTGTAGCGTCGTCTTCAACGGTCCTCCGCCGCCTGCGGAGGAGTTGGCAGGTCTCCGGCGAAGTGGGCTTGGCTCCGCTCGATCCTCCTAGTGTCGGTGATGCTCTCCGGAAGCTCGGAGATAGTTTAGGAGACGCGCGGCGAGGCGGTGAAGCTTCAGGTGACTTCAGGCGTGGAGGAGACGGGCTGGAGCACCGTGGCGGCGAAGCTCAAAAAGAGCTCCGACGAGGTTCCGGTCGATGAATGAACGAGTACCTGCAGATGTTAGGTCTATAGCCGAAGCTCGAGGTGCGTTCGTGGAGATGTGGGATGCGATGGCGAGGCCTAATCGAAGTGAAAGGATGCTCAGCGATGGTGCTCCGCCCAAGTGGCGGAGCAGGAGCTGATGGAAAATGAAGTGAGGTGTCGGAGGGCGTGAAGTGTACCGCGAAGGTCAGAGCTCCGTCGCGGAGCTCGGTGAGGTGGAAGCGGGGCGAGACGATCACGGTAGAGGTGGAATTAAATCGGAGAAAAGTCAAAGAAAAATCAAACGAAGATCAGAGGAAGATGGAGGGAGTTACCTGGGATTTGGAGCTCGAAGTCGAGTTCCAGGTCGTCGCTCGAAGGGGTGGTAAGGCCCTGAGCTCAAGCAGCTACGCGGAGGGCGGCTGCGACACGGCGGTGGTGCCGCGGATCTCACCGGAGAAGAAGGTCCGTCTTCGCTCAAGGATTCACTCAATTCCTGTCACAAATCGAAGGCTCCGAGCTCTAGGTTCTTCCCTGGGATGGCGGATATGGCTGAAGTTGGCCGGAGCTCGAGTATTTAAAGGGTGAAAGTGTCGGGTTTGCTGATGACGAGGTGAAGTTCATGGGCGTCATGGGGCGACTCTGGTGGAAGTCGTGGGGAGTGAGGTGGCTGGCGAGGGTGAGGGGAGAGAGGCGATGAACGTGGAGGCGATAGTGGTCGGAGAGGGTGACTATCAATTCTCCTTGACCACAACTTATAGGAACATGGCTATCCACTGGTTTTAAATATCAAAGGTAAAGAGTGGGGGGGGGGGTTGGCACGGCTTCTAATGTGCTTATTCTATGATATGAAAAAGAAAAATCCTCTCTCACCTAGGGAAGAGAGAAGGATGGTCGCTCCCACCATCTGTCCTTTTCGAAATTGATCTACACCTCTTTCTATCTAGTTCCTGCTTGGACTAGAGGGGTTTCATAACTTGATACACTCATTTTTGGACCGGTGATTCCTATTTGAATTACGTCTAGTTTATGTCTTAATAACGGTGTAACATAGTGTTTAGGTCCCTAGAAAAATTGGTGACCAGGAGATTTTATGTAGTAGTTGGTGAGTATTTATCAAAAAAACATGACTACGGTCTTGGACACGGTGAATGTGTCATAATGAGAGCGTTGCATCGAGAAAAATGAATGTGCTTGACCCCTTTAATTAGTAAGATAGAGAAGCATGGGGTGAGTCAGGTGCACAAATAACTATATCAAATCAAAATGGTGTTTACATTATTTACAATAAGATTCTTAAATAAAAGAGATTATCTTATTAAGAAATATGTTAAATATGCCAAAATTATACAATGCCTGATAATCATTTTTCCAGCGAATGAACTTCAGGAAAATGCCCAAAACATGTCCATTGGGGAGATGAAACAGAGAATGTACACATTCCTAGTTCCCGCTAAATGAAGATGAAGGTAGTGAAAGGGTGCATCGAGCCTCGAATTCAAATAGATAAAAATACAGTAATCTTGCAAAAGGCAGATCAGTTTATGATCTCCTTTACCCTTTGATGTCCCCCTTGATCGTTTGCAGACATCAAGCTAGCCAATACCTTCCTCCTTACTCCCAAATTCACATCCCATCCAAAGGCGGGATAGCAGAAAAAGATGAGAAGGAACCGAAGTTGGCTAATCTCATGCTTCCGAAAGTAGATGATCGAGATGCAGGGGTATATATGTGGTATATGTAGTTCTATGCAGATTTATAAATTTTAAAAAATAAATAAATAATAGACCGTTAATGTTACAAGTTTGGAATAGTGTAATACTTTTTTTATTCAAAAAATGTTATGAAATTAGTTCCATCAAAACCTAACAATATAAATAGACATTCGTGTACATCTTTAATCTCCATAATCAATTTGGGTGTCCAATGAAAGACGAGTGGAACTCTGGGATAATAATTCTTTCATTTTCGAGAACCTAGATCTTATATAATATCCTGAACTAGTAATGCACAACTTGATAGGGTGTTGTGATGTCAAAGGAAGTTTGATTCCTTAAGTTTCTTTAAATAAATAATAAATAAATTCCTCTGTAAGATTCATCTCAAAGGCTATTGCTTTTATGCAAATATACCATATCTCATATTAAGCCTACATTTCTTATGCGACATGAGTTTAAGAATTATGGTAAAGTTAGGGTTTGTCGTCTGTTTTATTTTATCCAATTAGAATTTTTTTATTAATTTAAGATTTTTTGTCCGTCCTCGTAGGGGTTGCTTTAGTTATCCGACAACTTGTGTAAAAAATAATCGGATCTTTCAACATAGCTTTGAGCAAGAATCCACGTAACCAACCCTACTTAAATTGGGAGAAGGCTTCATCATTTTTTAAGGCTTTTCATCCGTCCAATTAGACTCTAATTAGGTATAGGGGGTTAGTCCAATTTTAGTTTGTGCAATTTTTTATTTATTTAAATAACTAGATCGCGTGTGACCTCCAATTAGTTTTAGAGCGAGTAATTTGGGGAGTCAAATTAGGAATTTACTTCCTTTTATTTTGTTATGCCCACCCCTTTTATATAAAAGGGCTAATACTCAGTGTATTGGATAATTGAAGTTGAAATTAAAAAGTTGGACTTTTCTCCATTAACTTCTCATTTCGCTCTCTCTCCCTCCACTCATCTTCGTGTTTCCTCCCCTAAATCACATGCAATCAACGTGTTCCCCCGTTCTTCCTCTCCTATAAATTTCTTTTCGCCGACATTTTTGTTTGCATCAAATGGTATCAGAAGATGGTCTACCGATTGTTCTCATGATCCGATGATCCTATAAACATTCTAAAAAGCAAAGAGCACATGAGTTTCTTTTATAGAGTTATTAATCATGAGTGGAAGCTCAAGAAGCAATTACGGGTGTACATTGTACATCAAGGGCGATGATAACCCAACAACAATCAAAGGAGAAAGATTGACCCACTTCTACATCAACTACAACCATTCTATAATCAATACTAGATGAAACTGAAGACATAAAAAGGAAGAAAAAATAGAATATCATGTTCATGAAGGTCTCTCGATTACACAACCCACAGAAACCAAATTTAAAGAGTACAAAGAAGAAAAAGGGGAAGAGGAACCCTCTCCGGTGGCTGTCTAGAACATTTTAGAACCACCGCCAGTGGAATCGACTCTGCCTCCCTCTCGTGAAGCCGCCATCATTGCACAACAGACGCGAACACCTTCTCCAGTAACAACATTAGCAAACAATGTGTCACATCAGCCATCCTTTCCATCTTCACGCCAACCTTGTTGCCACCATCATCACTACCACCACTCTCGCCACCGACACTGGCGCTACATCCACCTCCGCGTGCATAGCCACTGGTAGCATCCCACCCCTCCCTTACCTTCCTCAACACCATCCCTCCATCGATAACACCAAACCCTACGCCTCGCACCAAGATTCGATTCCATCACCATCGCCAATCTCCCCTCTTTCGTGGATCAACATCATCGGCAACTTAACTACCACCAACCTCACGTTAAATACCATCATGGTCGCCTATTCCTTGAGAAGTGGTGCTACCACCAAGTCTCCAACCGCTACCACCATTGGTGCGACCCCACCGCTGCCTCCACCCTCCTCGTTGCTACCAAGTTGTCAAAGACTCCCTTTGGTGCCAACGTTGATTGAATGACCTATGTTGGGGCTTCATAAGCTGTTGCCCTCAAGGGAACTTCGCTGTTTCGTCGCTCGATCTTTATGTTGTGTGTCTCTCATCTTTGATGTCCACTGTCACCCTCCGTTAGCCTTCGAACCTTACCAAAAGTTAGAGGAAGGGTTCTCTCATGATAACCGTACTTCCCTAAATTGGGAATATGAGGCTGCTTTGGGATTTTATAAATATACCTTTCCCAAAAAAAATCTTTTACCATTAGGTTGAAATGGGAAGAGAACATTTTATTATAGGGGTAAAAAACTTACAACCAAACCACATGCTCCATCAAATTATGGAAGAAACATGGAAACATGAAAAATGCCAACTTATGATGTGGAAAAATCATCGCATCGACGTAGACGTGTGCAAGTGCCAGGCAGGCAAGGAGAGTTGAGCCAAAATCAATTCGCCATAGATTTCACTTGAAGATCAATCAATTCCTCAAGAGTTGATTTTCTAAGCGGTAAAGCCTAGCAACATCGCGTGAGTAAGAATTCAGGCAAAATTAGGGTTCATCGTCCATTTAATTTTGTCCAATTAGGGTTTTTTGTCTCTTCAGTTAGAGCCTAATTAGGGTTAGGGTTAATCCAATTTGAGTCATAGTATTTTTAATTTTATTTAACTAACAAGAGAGCACATAATCTCCAATTAACTACTAGAGTGAGTAATTTTGGAGATTCAAATTAGGGATTTATTTTATTTTTTGTTATGTAATTCTACCCATTTTATATAAAGGGGTTAGTAGTCATGTATTAGACAGTTTAGTGAGTTTCTCCATTATCTTCACCTATTCTCTCTCTCTCCACGCATCTTCGTGTTGCTTCTTCCAAATCTCGTGCAATTGTCGCACTTCCCTGTTTTCTTTCTATAAAAATTTTTATCTGCATCAATTTCCAACCAAATGTAGTTCTCAAAATATGATGTTATAATTTCCTAAAGACGATCATGATGCCAATTGTCACAATTTTGATGGGCAAAAATTTGATTATGAGAAGAGCTACACATTTTGTGTAAAGGACTTTCGTAGGAGATTGAAATTGTCAAAAGGTTCCATAAAATAGATGCCAAAGACAACACTAGGCACAATCTTTGCTTAGATCTAACAAATATTAACCATTGAGTACACAAAACTCAAATTCAGTGCAAAATAAAACTTACGGAACTATACCATGATTACATCAGCAACGGAAAGATTTAAAATCAAATGTATGGAATGTAAAAAATGTAAACATTTGAAATTAGTAATTGCAGAGAAATGTTACATTAACCATGCTAAAATCCTTGAGTTTCTTTAAACAATTGAAAACATAACCTTTAATTTGTTGAAAATAGTCTATTGGCAAAAAAATATACTATCTTTGAAATGGAAGCCGATTTGGTGTATAGGCGACTAATGTGCCTCAATAGTGTCAGAGACAACAACAATATTGGTAACTCATGGAGAAATGGGAGATGAAGAGCTCACTACGAAGATGGTTGCATAACCTGGGCATGGTGATATTCTCATTGGAGTTTGTATGCAACAACAATGAGCTCCACTAGGTGTGACGATCACCGGTGGAGGCGATGATAGCATTGATCAAAAGGGGGAGCCACCGCAATGAGTTTTGGAATTGTTGATTTTTTTTGACAGAAGTTTAGGAACTATTGATGACAATGGGTTTTATGCCTAAGATTACTATGCGAGAGAGGGGTAGTGGTGAAGGGGATGCTCGATTTGTCCTTCTAAAGGGATCTTAGTAGGAATTAATATTTATAATTACGTCATGCCTGGACGCATAAATCTGATTATGTGGCTCACATATATATAATATTTGTCGTGCATTGTCAATGTGCAATGACCACCTATAGATATGCTTCAAGAAAACTACATTACTATAAGGCCGCAAATGTACTGATAGTCCATGTGACAATATTCTCGAACACATCTAGGGATTGACATTCTTGATTGGTTAGTGTTGAGATATTTGTTATTTTTATTATTGTTTTCTTATTTTTTATTTCTTTTGTCTTCTTGTAATTTGCCCAATAGGTTCTTCTCCTATATAAGAGAACAAGGTTCAAAAATGCGGTTCATGCGGCCGCATATGCGTATGCGGTGACCTATCCGAAGTGCATTTACAGTATGCGGTCATATGCGGTCCAGCTGCATATGCAGGCCGCCTAAACCGCATATACGGCCGCTTAGTCGGTCCATATGCGGGTCATTTGGGATCCGATTTAGGATCCGTATATAAAAAACCCTTTCACTAACCCTCGTTTTCTCTCGTTCCCCGCATTGGAATTGCCCTAAGTTTCCTCCATCGCGCCTCCACGCTCCAGCGCCTCCGCCTCGACGCCTCGCCGCCTCCACGCTCCAGTGTCTCCGCCTTCCACCAGCAACTCTACCCTCGCCACCGCAGCTCTTGTGCCTCCAGTGTAATACCCCCACGCACCTCTTACGCCTCTATCACCTCCCACTCTTGCCTCCTCCCTCACCTTTCCTCCGCCCTAGCCCCTCGCTGCCTCCAGCGCCTCTACCTTCCTCCTCCTGCACCTCCAAGTTATTATGTTCATTACAAATTTTTAAAGTTGAAGATAATTATATAGCACATAATATTCATGGTTGATAAATAACGTCATGTAATGTCAACCGTTTTCAAAATATTCATGACATATATCGATTTTAATGGTGGGATAACTAGAGTTATGTTGCTTTTGGATTATAGGTAACAAATGTCCACTTCCCTGTAGTTAAATTAGGTAGGATGATGACTCCAACAACTTGGGAAGAACCTTCCAGAACAACGATAACAACAACAAACTGTCCTTGCTGCTGTCTAAGATATTCGTGCTTGATATTCGAGTCTTTCTATTTATTTCTTTTAACCAAGTTAACAAAAATTAAGTTGATTATGATATTTTCAGCATCACTGGCCTAATTTGACGGTCAAAATTCTCAATTACATGTAAAGAAGCACATCGTAATTTTGAAGGATAAGCTCTGCTTACTTCAAGGGATTCGAATGCTTCCTTATTATTAGATTATGGGATATGCTTTCAAAATCAAATGGCCATTTAATGGGGTTTATTAGTTTTTGGAATGAGATAATTTATATGATTATGGACTTCCGTCTATTATTGACGTTTATTGAAGTTTGCTGGATTATATACTCCGTTATTTATGTTTTGTGAAGTTATATTTGTGGAGTTGTGTTTATGTAAAAAAATGATAGTTTTTTAGAAAGATTGTGACAATATTTGTAATATAAGAAGTCTCCGGGAGATTGTATGTAAAAGTCCTGGCAAGGTACAAAGATCTTATGGTAAATTTAAAATAACCCTAATTATGCCTTGATTTTCAATTATGAGCTTAATTTATGAAATGTGACACAGAGAATCTTTTTTCTATCTTAAATACAATTTTTTGCTTCCATTACTTTTTTATGTTTGAAAGTTTAATAATATCCTTGTTACATTTTAAAAATGAGATCAATGATTGAGAATTGGAGTATATATCGATTTTAATGGTCATCCGTCGTTATCTGTATTTCATCCATTATGTGTGGTCAACTTTATTTATAAATTCTGTAGCTTCATTTAAATTTTTATATATGTATAATGTAATCATGTTACAATGACACGCCATTTTTGGATATCCGGTTTGCAATTTGCACTTCTTATTTTCAATGACACATCATTTTTGTACCATGTTTAGGTCGGTCATTATGGCTACCCCTTCCATGCCTACAACGACAAAATCCACATTCTATGTTCCACCCGGTTCTACCGATCCAGGGTGGAAATATGCATACCTCATCGAGAGGACCGATTCGAATACGGTTGGGTGTCGCTTGTGCGGCAAGGTCATAAAAGGAGGCATCAATATAATGAAGCAACATCTCGCACACATGAAGGGAAATACAAGGGCATGTCCAAAGGCTGATGGAGACGTGCAAAAGGAAATCAGAGATTATGTGGAGGATATAATGAAGAAGAAGAATGAAAAAGTTGTTAGTATGAGATAACTGCGGGAGGAAGTAACAATCAAGGCATCTGATGGATCTTCTAACCATCCATCAGAAGGAGGTGCTAGTACAAAAAGACCTCGTGTATCTGAAGATGACATGTCTTTAGGCACAACAATGCGGCAGACAGTGATTAAAGATGCTTTAGCCAAAGAGGAGCGTACACGTGTCAACAAATTCATGGCCAAATTCTTTTATGATGCTGACATTCTCTTCAATGTGGTGACTAAAAATTTCTTTATCCGAATGTGCGAGGCAATTGGACAATATGGAAGCGGATACAAGCCACCTTCATACTATGAAATTACATAAACTTTGTTTAAGGAGGAAGTGAATGAAACAATGGAATATTTAAAGAGTCATAATGAATCGTGGAAAAATAATGGTTCAATAATGACTGATGCATGGACTGACATGAGGGGAAGGAGCATTATGAACTTGTGTGTGAATTGTGACTTGGGCACAACTTTCTTGAAGTCCGTTGACGCATCCGCAGATTCTCGTACGGTTGAATACATCTCTTCTCTCGTAGAGGATTGTATCAAGGATGTTGGAGAAGATAATGTTGTAAAGTTGTTACAGACAATGCTTCTGCAAATATGGCAGCCGGGCGACTTCTTAAGACTAAATATCCCAGGATATTTTGGTCTTCATGTGCGGCCCATTGCATTGATCTTTTTCTTGAGTAGATTGGAAAGAAATCAAAGATAAAAAATTGCATCGCTAAGGCTAGATCTCTCACTCTCTTTATCTACAGTCATGCAAAGACTTTGAGCTTGATGAGACAGTTCACCCAGAAGGGTGATATTGTTCGGCCAGAGCAAACAAGATTTGCCACCACTTTCCTTACACTACAGAGTGTGACGTACAAGAAGGAAAAATTACGGTTGATGTTCTCTTCTGATGAGTGGAGGGAGTGCAAGTGGTCAAAGACCAGAAAAGGTGAGGTAGCTGCATCCATTGTCCTCAGTTCATCATTTTGGAGCCAAGTGTCTTTGACGTTGAAGATCTTCTCTCCACTAGTCTACCTCTTGCGTGTGGTTGATGGAGAAAGAAAGCCCTCAATGGGCTTTGTATATGGAGGATTGGAGGATGCAAAAAATGAAATAAAGGCTATTTTTAAAAATGTTGAACATTCATACAAGCCATTTATAGATGCCATTACCTTGAAGACGAAAGGAAGATTGGATAACCCCCTCCATCTTGCAGCTTTCTATCTCAATTCCTATTATTTTTACAGGGATAGCGATGCAATTTCTAAAGATAGCTTCGTCGTTGATGGTTTGATGGAATGCGTAGAGTTTTTATCCTGAGTTGGAGATTAAGGATGCCATCACGAAAAAAGAGATTCATATTTACCGAAGGGGAGAAGGAGCATTTGGAAAGCCAATGGCTGTCCGACAAAGATCCACCAATGATGATGATTTCAATCCTGGTAATATATCTCAAGCTTATTATCGGTGTTAAAGTTCTTAAGTTAGATTTATTATTTTACAAGACATTAACTGTGTAATCTCTTGTAGCTTATTGGTGGTTGCTATATGGTTCTCAAACCCTTATTTGAAAGAAATGGCTTTGAGAATTCTGAAGTTGACATCCTCTTCTTCTGCCTGTGAGAGAAATTGGAGCTCATTTGCAGCAGTATAACTATCATTATTTGGATGTACAATTGTATATACTATATATTCATTGAGTCATTATAATTTATAGTCGATTAATTTTATATATTCTTAATGCAGATTCACACCAAAAAAAGGAACAAAGTAGAAACCAAGAGATTGAATGATTTGGTTTTTGTGAAATTCAATTCAAAGCTGAAGGAGCATCAATCACTAATGGGAGAGATCCATTTGTTTCAGAGGATAGAACACATGTTATGGATTGGATTGGTGCCAGTGAAGAAGAAGAAGAAGAAGAAGAAATCTTCCAAGGGTCGGGGTTCACGTGGAACTTGGTTGCAGAAGTAAGTGGGGCAGAAGAATTTGTTGAGAATAGGAGGAGCCAAAGGAATGCGAAAGCTTTGTCAACTTTGGGCGAAGAAGAAGAATTTATGAGGGATTCGGAAAGCGATGATGATATTCCAACAATCAATTTTGAAGATGATTTAGATTAGAATTTAGAAGCCGGTTTATAACTTTATATATTTGAACATTCTACATTCAGAAACATATTTTGATATCTAAATGAACTATGCAGTTTTTTATTGTGGTGCCTTTTTTATTTTTAAAAGTATGTTTTTGTAGGAATCTAAAGGAAACATGTATTTTTTTGTCTCTGACATCACAATTAAATGTATATCTTTAATATATTTTATTTAAATAATGCAAAGCATAATTTGTATATACTTCCGCATATCCACTTACTCGCTCGGGACCGCTTGACCGAACGAATACCACATACCGACTTTCTGAACCTTGTAAGAGAACCTGATGGCCTCTCATTAGTTCAATTTCATTTTTTCCTTTACATGGTATCAGAGCGACGGTCCTAGACTGGAGTTCCCGTATCCCACCCTAACTCTACCTCCTCCCTGCGCCAGGTAGCCGCTGCCGCCCAAGCCTCCGACCTCAGGCCGTCGCCTAGCCCAGGCCGACCCAAACCCTCGACCGCTGCCGCCGGCTGCTGCTCCCTGACCACCTGTCTCGGGTCGCTGTTGACCCTCCGTGCCCCTCCACACACCCGTACGACTTGATTTGCGGTTTGATTTGGTCTGATTTTTACCGGAGAAAGCGATTCAGACCTATAAATCGCGTTTTCTAACCCTAGAGAGCAGCGAAGATTGATGAGAATGGTTGTGTAAGTCTACACGTACAACTAATCCTTCGTATGATCATATAAATTTGTTCATTTCGGTCTACTGCTCAGTTGAGTTCCGTTGGTCAGCTGTTCTCCCGTAATATCAGAGAAGAATGGATTTGATTGAAATGACCATTAAATGTGGTCGGGGGTTGGTAGGAATGGATTTGATTGAAATGAATGTGGACAAGGTAGAGGGTTATCATCTGAAACTCGACTAAACTTCAAAGCTTCTTCACCAAAGGGCTTCACTCTTTTTGTCTTCTTTGGATCCTCCACATTGGATATATAGAAGTAGGTCAAGTGAGAAACGAGGACTCATAGGGATATGTGATTTGTAGGTGGAGTGTCTAGAATGGAGAGGAAGTAGTAACTCCAATTAAAAGGTAACTCATTCAGGAAAACATAAATGAGAGCGGGCATGCCAGTGGAGACATAAGAGAGGTTGATATGTCTATTCTTGAAATTCTAAGGAAAGACACGATTGAGAAAGCAAGGTAGATGATGGAAGTACTGGACGATAGCATGGTGATCCTCATGAAATGCTCGAATTGAGAGAAGACATTCAGGATACACAACTAGTGAAAGTTGCCTGTCTCCTGTTAAGTAATCGAAAATGGTAGGATCTGAGGAAGAGCAATGAAATATGGTGCTAATGACACGATCATCAACACAAATAGATCTACCGTTCACGCGACTATGAAGATGACGGTTACTAGAATTTCTTGTAACAACCATATTCACGTAGAACTCAACCACATAGTGAGGTGAGATGGCAGTGAAGAAAGAGTTTTCAAATCATGGGTAGATGGCGGGGTCGAAAAAGGTGTGCAATCCATTGCAAGCTAATATGTCTCGCTTCTCTGGAGAATAGTCAGGAAGACGATCCAGAGTATTGGATGACAAGTTGCAAGGAACATCAAGGTTGAAACATGAATGTTAGAGTTATTAGAGTTATTGTATTTTCTATTTTATTTGAGTCTTTTAACCCTTCGGGAACTTGGTTGTAATTCTCCCTTTTTTGCTCTCTAGGGTTTCACTCTATATAAGAATCCTAGACCTATGGAAAATAACGATTCATTCTCTCCTCCTCATGGCATCTGAGCAACAGTCCTAGTCTCCTAGATCGAGGTTCTGACTTAAATCATCTTGCCGCCACCTCCGAGCTTCTCCTCAATCTACAAGCATATGAGGACCCTCCTTCCTTGCCTATGACCCTGTACGAGGCCCTCCACCCTCTTCCAGCGGTTGTAGCACCTCTCCAAGGTTGTTATCAACCATCCTAGAGCACTGCACAAGCTTGCTGGACCTCCATTAGCCCCTCCTACGGTGCCACCAACCATCCTAGGCCTCCCGCTAGGCCTCCAAGGCCATTGCCATTCTCCTAGGGCTCAGCCCAGACCTCCTGGATCTCCTGATCTACTGTACAACACATTTTCAAACCTCTTGCAAGTCCGTACATGAGTTCTATGGGACGTTTCGGCCCCTATATGCATACTTGAACAACAACATGACTTTCTTGATCGCTTTATCTGACCACCATGACATCTATTCCTATTGAGACAAATCCCTTTTATACTCCGTCATTTATGATGGTACATGGCACTTCTATCAATGTTAAGGACACACAAACTTTATGCTCTCGTTCCGTTCCTTTAAGGTGTTAATTGGTGGTCAGTGGAAACTCTACGTCTTGACGAAAGATCCTTCAGAGGAGATAGACAAAGATTATGATACATGTGTCGGAGACAACTTCCAGGTTATCACATGGATAACCAACAACATTGAAGCATATATTGCATCAAACCTGCTTTTCAAAGACACAACCAAGAAGATGTGGGATAATCTGGAGCATACCTACTCCTAGAGGATGACTAAGTTTTGTCTCGCTGACATCCACATGCGGATTTGATATGCATCTCAGGGCAACTCTACCCTAGATGTGTACTATAAGCATCTCACTATCCTATATGAGGAGCTTTTGATCTTTCAGCCTGCCTGTTGTACCAAAAATCTACATGAGTGTTCGAACTAGCAAGTGTATCATTTTCTTGATGGATTGCATCCTAGATATCAAGCTGTAAAGGAGTAATTTCTGATATTTGACACTGCCATTGATGAAGACCATATTTGGTCATCTCTAGGAGCTGGAGACATCTGCTGCATGACTCTGTACTTTACCTCTCGCAGAGAACTTTGCTCACTTAGCGTCATTTAGGAGAGGTGGGTGATAAATCTTCTGAGGAGGCCAAGGTCGTGTCTTTGGTCATGGTTGTGGACATGACTTTGGCTGCAGACATGGCTTGAGCGGTGGCTATGGACGAGATACTACTGCTCCTCAGTACCTACAATGCATTCACTATAGTCAGTGGAATCATTCGTCCGAACGATGCTGGAAGAAGTTTGGCTATCCTCCTCATCTAGCCAATAGTGTCTTTGAGTATGCCTATGATGTTGCAAAGGCTTCTTTTGATCCAGATTCCAACGACAGATTGAAAGCTATATTGACTGTAAAAGGCTTTATGCATACCTATGGGGTTGATTACTTTGAGACATTCTCTCTAGTTGTCCGAATGGGATCCAATAAGCACTATTTTTTTCTGTCGCTGCTAATAAAGCTTGGCCCATCTTTCAGCTTGATGTGACGAACGCCTTTCTCTATGGTGACCTCGAGGAGGAGTTTTATATGATGCAACTGTCGGGTTACGTTGTCGAGGGGGAGTGTGTATGCCGACTATCTAAGGCCATCTATGGCCTGAAGCAGAGCCCTCAAGCATGGTTTGATATATTTACCACTGAGATCATCAGTCTCGACTTTTATAGGACGACATCTGACTACTCTGTCTTCGTCAGATGATGGTCTAGTGGCATTGTTATACTTGTAGTCTATGTTGATGATATGGTTGTTATTGCCTTTTTTTATTGGAGACGACGAAGCTAGCATTTCATAGATCAAGTCCTTTTCTCCATAAGGTCTTTATCATGAAGGATCTTGGACAACTTCGTTACTTCCTTCATATTGAGGTGATACACAATGCAAGGAGACCATATCTCTCACAAAGAAATAGTGCTTAGACATCATTACTGAGGTTGAACTCCTTGGATGCAAGCCATTTGGTATCCCTGCAGAAGTAAGAAGCATTCTACATCTACTGATCCTGAGTTTGAGGATACTGCACAATATAGAAGCCTAGTGGGTAAACTACTCTATCTCATTGTTATTAGGCTAGATATATCATGATGTTGTGAGCAGAGCCAACCAGCACATGGAAAGATCCCTTTATAGTCATTAACAAGATGTTCTTATGATTCTTCTATATTTGAAGGAATCTCTCGGTCATAGATTCTTCTATGGGTTCAATGGTCACACTGATGTCTCCGCCTATACAGATGCTGACTATGCCAGTTCGTTTGGGGACTGTTGATCTACTACGGGCTATGCCATGCACGTTGGGGGCAACCTGGTTACTTGGTGAAGCAAGAAGCATGTATTGTTCTCTATATCAAGTGCAGAGGCAAAATACATGGCAATGGCCACCTATGAGATCACATGGCTTCCCCTTTTACAGGAACTTGGACTTCTAGTTGCTACTCCTATACCTTTATACTGTGATATCAAGTCTGCTACTTACATTGCCACCGCTCCTATTTTTCATGAGCGAACTAAGCACATTAAGGTTGGCTGCCACTTCATTCGTGATGCAATACGAGGAGGAAGGATCATTACTCCACACAGCTCCACTGAGCTTCAACTTGCAGAAATATTCACGAAGGCACTATCGAAGAAACGTCACTCGTGGTTGATGTCCAAGTTGGGCATGATCTATAGATATTACTTGAGGGGAAGTGTTAGAGTTATTGGAGTTATTGTATTTTCTATTTTATTTTAGTTCTGTAACCGTTCGAGGACTTATATAATTCTCCCTTTTTTATTCTGTAGGATTTACTCTATATAAGAAATCCCTGACCTATGGAATAAGATAACAATTCGTTCTCTCCTCCACAATGAAGATGATCACGATCGGTGGCAGATGGAGCATCGGGATGGAAAGATGAAGATCCAACCATGAAATGTGAGTTCTTATGGACCGTCTTGCTGTTTACGAAGAGACGAGAATTAGAGAGAGAACATAGATCAAAATAAAGCTCAAAGTTCCTATACGTACCATATTGATCATCTGGAGAATCAAAGTGATCGATTAGGCTTTGATCGATCAGAGGGAGCTAGTTGATCGATCAACAGAGCAAGGAACTCAAGAACAAACTTTTTTGTGGAACTCTATTTACTTCTGGTATGAGGAAGATGCCTGGGGTACCTCTCTTTTAATAAAGAAGGTGAAATATTCTATATCATCAAAAAGGAGGGAAATTCAAATTTAAAAAATCAATTTTGAATTAGGATTAAATTTGATGTGATTTAATGCTCAACATATGTCAATAAAGTCGGGCGACGATTGAGAAAATCAAGGAGGCCCAAGATTTGAGGAGATAAAAGATTTAGCCAAAGTTGCAGATTGATCTATCAACCCATCTGTTGTAATCGATCAGGTTGTTCCAATTGATCGATCAACCGAGATTCTTTAAAAAAAGGGAATTTAGAGAGGATCTTTCAAGAATCTTAATTCTCTTCTAAATTGTTCAAATCGAGCAGTAGGTAAGGGTTTAGTGAAAGTGTCAACTAATTGCTTTTCTGTTGGAATGTATTTTAATTAGATTTCTTCTTTTAAGACACGTTTACGAAGAAAATGTTGTTAGAGATCTATGTACTTTGTTTTAAAATGATTAACATGGTTCTTTGCAAGATTGATAGAATAGATATTATCACAATATATCAATTTTTTTTAGAGAAGGGTAAACCAAAGTCAAAAATAGTGTTTTTTATCCATAGTACTTGAGAAAAAGCTAAAGCTACTGGTACTTGTTTCAAAAAATAATAATAAATGCTACTGGTACTTTTTCTTTCTATTTGACTTTAGGCATAATCTGCATCGCTATATGCGAAGAGATCCATACTGTTTGTCTTAAGATAAAACATCACTACACATGATGCAATAATCTTTCTTTCCTTTGCTTTGTTTAGTCCTAATCGGATAAAGGTTCTGTTAACATGCATTATTTATGGTATCTGCCCATAAATAACGAGGTAGACTGGATTCACAGGGCATAGTACATACCCATTCTTGTTGCATGTCATTCTTCCGTTCTACAACTCCATTTTGATATATTATTCTGGGGGTTGATAATTCATGCTTAATTCTAGTCGTAAAACATAATTAAGAAAAATTATCATTCTCAAACTTAACACCTTGATTGCTTCTTAACTAAGTGATGGTAGTTCCTTGTTCGGTTTAAATCCATTTGGCTAGCTTTTCAAGTTCAGAAAAAGCTAAATCTTTGACAATAAGCAACATAACCCAAGTAAAACAAGAGTAATCATCAACAACGATGAAGTAATAAGGACACCTATTTAAACGATGCTGATTTTGTAGGTCCAAACAAGTGTAGATGTAGAAGTTCTAAAGGTCGCGAAGTGTTGTACACATGTTCTCCTTCGTAAGAGTACTTTACCCAAGTCATGTTTGCTAAACCTTTGGATTTGTTTGAAATATCTGTAACCTAATCGTTCATTCCATAGTGTAGATTCTTCTTGTGCTGCCAGAAGGCATTCTAGCGACAAGCCTTCGTCGAATCTAAGGGCTCGTTTGGTTGCCAAGTTACCCCGAGGTAACCTGGCTAACTCCCAGCTCTACCCTTGCATTCTTGGGTTGGAATTAGTTATATCGACCCTACACTTCCTTTGTTATAATATTTTTAACCATGTTTAAATAAAAAATTTAACATAAGAAACATATTATAATCATAAAAAAGAATACAACACATAATCAATGTAACATCACATCACATTTATCATTCTAACCCTCTCCAACTCTCCTAACCTCTCCAACTCTCCTAATCATCCAAATATCTACCATTTATAGGAAGTTACTACAACCCAACCCAACCAAACCCAACCCAACCCTATTACCAAGTAACATACCCTAAGTGTGTATACATTCTTGTGCAGATCACATCTAGAAAAACATCTAGTGTGACTTCTTTAACAACTTCAAAACATTTTTTTTATAAAAATACAACTTTAAAACCTTTATCACAAATCTGTGACATACTCAGTGATTGTGCTTCATGCCATTGATAAAATTAGCAGAATCACAATTAGTAATAGGGGTTCCAATCATGCCTTGGCTTAATAACTATATTTGTATGATTGTTGCCAAAAATGACAGTGCCTCCATCCTTGGGTTCGAGGTGCAGAAGCAGGTCTTTTTCTCCAGTCATGTGCTTGGAATTTGGAACATCCACTGTACATGATCTAGTGATCTTTTTTTCCTTTGCTTTGTTTCTGCAAAATAGGGCTTTATCATTTTTTTGCTAAGGATATACTTGTTTCTTTTTTCTTCAAAACAATGGACATAATTCTTCAGTATCCATACCTTTTCAGTCCTTGGTGGGATAGTATGGTGACAGAATTCTTCGGTACCCATACCTTTCCGGTCCTTGGTGGGATAGTATGGTTCCAAAGATTTTTTCTAGGTTTTGATAGCCTCTTGGTTGGTTTCTGACTAAGCAAAACGTTAGCAGGTTTAACAGATTTGGAGGTGCTGGCATCACTATGGTTATACCTTGTTCCATATTTAGTAGTGCTTTGGTAGTTACCTCCTAAAAGTTTATCTAGGTTTTCTTTCCATTTAGTAACCTTAGCAATGTCATTAACTAAAGTATTGGTTTCTTTCTTAATCAAGTGATAGTGACTTCCAGGATGTCTATGTTGGTTTTAAGAATTTTAATTTCTTTTTCAGGTTGATGTCTAGAAATAGATACACAATTTTTACAAGAAATTTTTCAGTTCAGTTATGTGTTCTTTAAAAGCTTCTATTCTTGTTCATGCAATTCAGAAACATCATCTTCTAATTCTTTTGTAGAGGAATCATTAACAACTACCTGATCATCGCGAGCCATGTGACCTACAGGAGCGTCTTCATCATTTGAGGTTTATGGTTCACTCTCTGAAGCTTTATAAGAGTCATAGGAGTCATCCCATGAAGCATGAAGAGCTTTCTTCTTTGGCTTACCGTGAAATCTCTTTGGATGGAACTTTTTGTCTCCTGAAGTTCAATCTTCTTCTCGACGGTCTTGCTTTCAAATTTTTGACTTCTCTTGAGAAGGTTACAATCCTTTTTTAAATGACCTTTTCTTTTGTAGTTTTAGCAGATTAGATCTTTGTCTTTCTTCTTCTCTCTTTTCTTGAGGAATTTCTTGAATCGTGGCGAATCCTCATCAATGCTTTCATAAGAGTCTTTGGTGGCTAAAAGAGCAAGATTCTCTCTTCTTTGATTCCATCTCAGCTTCATTTATTTGTTGCATTTCTACTTCATAGGACAATTGTTTCCCTATGAGATCATCAATGGGCAGGGTGTTGGCGTTGTTGGTATCTGTAACTATCGTCGTCGTGATGCTCCATTCATATGTGAGGGATCTGAGAAGATTCTTGACTTGATCAAATTCTTCTATCTTGACATCAAGGTTCAACAGATTGTTGATAAGATATGAGAAACTAGGCTACATATCATTAATGGACTCCCCAGACTCCATTTTGAAAAGCTCATACCTTTGTTGTAGAAGGCTGATTCTAGTTTCCTTAACTTTGTTCGTACCTTTGTACTCGACACTCAACTTATTCCAGATTTCATAAGCTGTATTGCAGGTTGAGACTCTCTTGAGTTCTTCCTTGGTGATAGCATAGAATATTGTGTTTATCGCTTTGTTGGTACCCTTCTTGTTAGCATCCGTCAGGGGAGCTTCCTCAGTTGGAGCATGCTTTTGATATTTGGACTCAGTTATATTCCAAACTTTATAATCTTTTGATTTCAGGAAAATTCGCATGCGTATCTTCTTGCAGGAATAATTCTTACCATCAAAGTGAGGAAGACGTACAATGGACTTGCTTTCATCCTTGTTGCGGAAGCTGCTTATAGTTGCCATTAGTTCTGCAGCCGGTGCTTTATTTCGAATCAGTGACCCACTGTGATATCACTTGATAGGAATTGCGAATCGATTCTACTCTAGAGGGGCGGGGTACAATAGATTTCATGTTTTCACAGATATTAATTGAGCATCAACTTTTAAAAAATATCACAAGCCATCATATAGCAATCAAAGTACCCATGATGTTTACGTGGAAACCCCGGCGGATAAAACCACGAGCCAAGTCTTCGCGACTTTGGATTTCCAGTTAGCCGAGCTAACCAACCTTTCAGCTATAATCTGGGATATTAATGCAGATATCTCAACCCGTTGCAAGATGAAAAGCTTACAACTTTGGATTACACACCAGAGTCACCACTACAACAAGACTTAGTTACACCACTGCTTGAGGCTTGAACTTGGCCTCGAGCTATCTACAAAGAAAACTTCAAGAGTATTTGCAGAAAGGGTTCAGTGGAACAAGATAAACAATTATCTGAGCTGTGAGAGATTGACAACATAAATTATATCAGATATAATTATCACAATACATATTCTAGCAGATATAACTCTAATATACTTGAAAGGTAGCTATAGAAAAATATCACCAAAATTTTCATTAGCCCAGAAGAGACATCTAACCACATACCGAGAGGTAGCTATAGATCAAGACTAGCTTTCTTGCAAATCTTTGAGATGCTTCTCTCTGAAGAATGAAGAATACTCAATAACAACAGAGAGAGTTGATCTAAGAGGTTTAGAAGACTCGAGCTGAAAGGTATGTTAAAATGAAGTGGTAGGTGATGAAGCCACGCTTCATCATCTTTATTCTATCATTTTGGCCTTAAAAACCCTAGTAAATGCGTGTAAATAGAACTAATTCATGCATTTTAGCATTCATGTATATGTGTGTAAATGTTGTATAAAATGCGGTTTTTAAAGCCAAAATTATAGAATAAAGAAAAGAAAAGAAAAAGAATAAAATATTGTAAATATTTTATGACCCGAAACCCCGAGACCTAGGCATCTTGATGAATAGGTCGACAAGGAATAAAGTAGGGGGAGATAAGGGTTAAAATACAATAAAAATACCTTCTATTTCATTCCTTCTTTATTCATTTTGGGACCGATTTTTGGTTCCTCTTTGCGTGCATCAAATAAAGAAACTTTGTACATGAAAGTTGTAGATATTTTTATATAGAAAAATACAAAATTGATTTCACTGAAAAATAATGTACAGATAAAAAGTTCTGGTCTGAATAAAAATCCAGAATCCCAACTTCCCAGACCTGTATCTCACAAATGAAAACTCCAAATGCAGCAAACTCACCTTTAATTGTATATAGAATAAAATAATATATTTAATGGTGGTGGTTTCGCATTTAGCGGAGCTACGGTTTGAAAGTTGAGTTTTGGACCCACATTGTATACTTGTACAGCTTAAAATATTCAATTTATTCTTTAATCATTATTTTTATATTTTTATATTTTTATAATTTTGTGAATATTATTTATAATAATTATGTACAATAAAACATGAATAAAAACCCAAATAAAACTCAAAATAAAAATAAATGTGTATTGAATACCCATGTATTATACCTATATACATACCTATACAATACTTACTTATATTTTATTTAATATACAAAACATATCCATAAAATAAAATAAAAATATATTTATGTGTGTAAAAGCATTTTATAATTATATAAAATAAGAAATAAAAATAGTAAAATTAAAATACACAAAATAAAAATAAAAGAATAAAATACATAGGTAATATACCTATATAGGGTGTAAAAAGCAACTTGTAAAAATATATCTCATAAAAATAAATAAAAATCACCATAAAATACTTCATAAAATTACAAATACTTTTTATTTAATAATTAAAATTTAATTAATTCATTAGCTATTTTAAATTGATTTTATAAGGTTTTTTGCCAAGGAATTTTCTGGTTGGTCCACGTGGACCAACCAGAGAGCTCCATTGGTTGACCTCGGTCAACTCTCTGACCGAGGTCAGAACCTTGTCAGAAGTTGGTGTTGACCCCGATTTCACCCATTTTTCGAGGACGCCTCGATCACCCTTTGGTGATGGCCTCTTCATGAAATCTCTTCCTCGGACAATGGTGAATCACACCCAAGTGATTCCTTGGGCTGTGGAGCACCGCATCAGGCCGACACCCTCCTTAAACATCACGCCCCGACCATAGTTCAAAACCAAACCCCCGACTTCCCTTTGACCTTTGATCCTTCTTCCGCCAAAATCACCCGAAAACCCATAGCCCATCGCGTTCTTGGTGACAGCAGGAGGCGAATCGAGCCGGGGTTCGAGTCATCTGGTGTCGAATCGAAGTTGATCCAGCCCTCGCCGGAGTTCCGCCGCGACCTCCATCCCGACGTCTCTGGTGAGTCTCACCCCCTTCTCTTTCCTTTATCTTGTAGCCTTAGCTTAGTATAGATTAGCCTAGTAGCAGTTTAGATCTCCCTCGCGTTATTCGCCGTGAATCTCCGATCAAAGATCACGGCGGAGCTTAGCTCCGCCTGCACTTATCGGCCACCTCCATCTTCGATAGCCACCAAGATCACCCCCGTCTTCTTCCTCGTCGCTCCGTCATCACGCTTCACCCCTCCATCTCCCTCGATCTCGCCCAGATCGAGCCACCGAGCTCCACTCTCCGCCGCTCACCGGAGCTCCTCGCCCGAGCCACCTTCCGCCTCCATCGCATCATCAGAACCCCCCTATTTTCTTCGCCTGGTTTTTGCGCTTCTCACCTGCAGGTCAGAGCCCAAGAGGAGGCTCTATCGAGCCCCGACCATTCGGAGAAGCAACGCCCAGGTCGCCGCCGCCGTCTGCCGTCATCTCGCCATCTCAGGCACGCCTGAGACCATCTTCAGACGCGGAGAGGCCCCAGGATCGTTTTGCCCTTGATCCTAGGGCCGGAGAGGCCATGTGTCGGCCGGATTCGCCCGCCAAAGCTCGCCGGGGGGAGTGTTCTTCGTGAACCTCTCCCCACCGTTGGATCAGGAGCCCCTCCAGACGCCACAGCCACCGTTGGATCTTGGCATCTCATCACCGTCCGATTGCACCGCCAGATCTAATCCTAACCGTCCCGGCCGAAGCGTCATCGCGCGTCCCTGAGCTGACACGTGTCCAAGTGAAGCTCCCTCGGCCGCACGATCAGCACCGTGGGTATTTTGCATCTTAAACCCACGTGTTTTTGTATTTACGTTTTAGCCCTAAAACTTTCATCTGCAGTTTAAAAGTTTTTGTAATAATTGCACTTAGGCCCTCAAACTTATTTTATTTGCACTTCAGTCCTCGGCCACGTCACCTCACGTGACTGGGGCGCGTGCCTTTTGGGTATTTTGCATTTTTGATCCCAAACTTTCATGTATTTGCAGTTCTAACCCTGTGTGTAGTGATTTAAATATATTTCTGGGATAATTGCACTTTTACCTTGCCGGTTTTTAATATTTGCAAATATGCCCCTGTGAACGATAGAACACATGCTTCGCGCGTGTATTTGGTGAAATTTGCACCTAAGCCCCTGGATGTTTTTATAATTGCATATATACCCCTGCCAGACTTAGGATTTTTGCTTGCTTGATCCATTTATTTGGAGCCTCATTTTAACTTGAAAAAATTCTCAAAAATTAAACTTAAGCTCCTGTTTACTTTTACTTTAACGCCATATTTTTAGTTTTTGATTTTATTTCATTTTTATCATTTATTAAAAATCAAAAACATGCCATTTCAGTACTGTCTAGCTTAGAAAATACCAAAAAAAATATTAAAATACCTTAAAAACTTCCAAAAAAAATTACTTATTGTCTATTTTATCATATTTTAGTGTCAGTCCAAAAACCACTAAAAATCTCAAAAGAAAAAACCTTAAAAATTCAAAAACACCTAAAAACTTCTAAAAAATCTAAAAAATTATAGAAAACTCTAAAAAAATACAAACTAAGTTCCTATAGGTTCTACATTGTATTATCTTTATTTTAAAATTAGTTTGGAAAATTTTGGTGGCTGTTTGATATTTTTAATTCCCATTTTACCCCCAGCCAGTAGCAAATTCACTGTTTTGCTTTATTTCAGTGTTTAAAAATACCAAAAATATTTTGGAAAATACCCAAAAATCACAAAAATAGTAAAAAATTTATAAAAAGTCCAAAAAGATTTTATTTCTGAATTTTTGGCTGTTTTTGCATATTTTTATAAATATTTTATCACTCCTTGTATTACATTTTTTTATATTCCAATATTGAAAAAGGAAAAAAATATAAAATATAAAATTATAAAAATCAGAAAATTAAAAACCAAAATACAAAATTAAAAATAAAAAAAATTAAAAATTAAAAACCCACAAAAAAATCTAGATTGGCTAAGTAGTCCATTAGACCTAGGTTTTGACTTTTGTCTATACTCTGCACCTTTGTTTCCTGTGTTCGACCCCTACTTGCTTGCCATTGTACGTTTTTAGTAGGGAATAATAAATTTTAATCCTTGCTCTTGATTGATTGATTGTGTGGGTTAATTGTTGACGAACGGAAAGGCTTGAGTAGTTGCATCAGCGACAGTGTGTTTGATTTGTCAGACCACTATTTAGCGGCTCTCGCAATCTCGTTTTTCAGTAGGGGTTTTCTTTCGTAGTGTTTCAAGGATGTAACTATCAATGCTAAAAATAGTATGTTTCAAATTCAAAATTCAAACATTGATCGATCTGTAGAGAAGCTGTGATCAATCAGACAAGGATTGGTCGATCACTCCATGTCCTTGATCGACCAATTCTGTTGGTTAGATAATTCAAATATTCAAGGATTGAGGGATTAAAAATAGGTCTCACCGATTAATAAAATATGACGTTCAAATAAAGGAAACGTTGAAAAAAAGATCAATCAAACAAAATAACTTACCAATAAAAAATATTTACCGATCATAATTGGGATATTGATCGATCAGGAAGAGGAATTTGCAATATCTTCCAAATAGTCAATCAGATCAGAAATGTTGATCGATCATGCTTTAGTCTTGAGGGTTGACTCGATCTTTGACTTGGTCTTTGAAGTTGACTTGAGAGAAAATAAAGTATCTCTAATGTGATAGTGAAGAGATACAATTCTTTGGCATACTTTGGAATATATTGGTGTTTAAACAATAATTCAAAAATTAAGCTTGGAGAACCTATAATAATAAGCTTAAACTTTTGAGGAACTTCACTTTAGATCTTGAAGTTGGTATTTCTACAAAACAATACACAAATACAAGTAAACCCAACACGTGCGTGTCAGCTTTAAAACAAACATAAGAGGAAGAACAAGATTCTAATATTAAAGGCTCTTATCAAATTCATCTTCATATGCATTAACATGTTATATGTTTTCTTCAATTGTTCACAAACTCTTATTTCCTTCATAATTGGATTTCGGATAAGTTGTGGTTATATTTATCTATAATTGAGTAAATGCTATTGTATAGAAGGCAAAGTGAATTTTAAAGCATCCCAATTTAGTAGCCAACATGAATGCATTTAAACCTCTACCTTATTAGAAATAATTTTTTTTGTCAGTTGAGATCTATTCAAGCAAATATAAAGCCAATATAATGCCATGCAAAAATTCATGAAATATAATGCTACATAAAAATGCATGAAAAGTACATGATTACAGATATCTGATTGAATGCCTTAGTAGGCAAATATAACATCCAAATTATGTATGCAAATAAAAAACAATATTACTTCTGTATCAAAATGAACTAAAACAATTATTATTTTAAAAACTCACCATTTACTTTTTTTATGGGCAGCGATAGAAAAAAAAAATAGTAAACGCTCCTCCCATTTTAGTAATCCAAAAGATCAAAAGTTAATTAAAAAATGTTGGGGATTAGTTCGACAACTGACTATATCCAGGGACTAAAAGAAAATAACGGACTTCCTTGCAAAACCAAGGAGAAAAAACACCTTTGGCCAAAAAAGTTTCTTTAGTTCTTTTTTTTTGTTTATGAATTTGTTTTTTTAAAAAAACAAGGTAGCAGGCAAGGTTGCAGAAAGCGGTAGTCGGTACTCGATCGATGGGGTCACTGACTAAGAATTTTAATTGACAATCGAATGATTAATCGGATTTAGTCGACCACTAGTTGGTTTTGATTTTTTTTATTATTTTAAATATATAATTCATTTTTTTATACATAATTCTTATATATTTATATATGTTTGTACATTTTCTATTTTACTATAATGAAACAAAAGTAACTGATTTTAAATATAACATTAGACATATTAGAATAAGTTTGCTTTTAAAAAGCAAAAAAAAAAAATTAAAAAGCTCTATGTTACAAGCTTGGTAGTAGGACATCTTGTAGATGCGACTATTGCTGGGTGCATGTCAAAATAAGATACCATGTAAAGGTATGTATCTCGACGTGAGATAATGAGAAATAGTGGATAGGAGAAAGGGCTCTCATGAGGTTTCCAATTAATCAATCAATCAAAAAGTTGCTTTCCCTCCCTCTTGATGGTTTATAGGCATGTAATCATATCTCACATCCATCCTCTTGCTCCACCTTTGCGCACCATGTCCGAACTTAGTAGCCTGTAAAGACTTAGAGGAGGCTTCAAAGCTTATGGGACCACCATGACTTGACCAGGAGATTATCTAAGTGAGCCCACGTGACATGTTTTACGGTAAGATGGTTCGACAATCCAAACCAAATGGGCCTAATCCATGGGATATGGAATTGATTTGTTTCCGCAAGATCGGGTTGACAAATCAATTAATTGGATAGATACAACCAACAACACATTGTAAAACAACAAAAAAGCCGTGTCCCACATTAAGTAGGGTTGGCTACATGGATTCTTTGCCTCCATTCAGATCTATTTTGGGTCGTTCTCTGGCTTAGACCCAAAAAATTAAGATCCCTTCGAATAGTAGATCTAAATAATTAAGATTCCTTTGATAATCTACTCCCTACACTTCTTAGGCCTTCCTCACCCTTTCTTAACATGCTAAACATGGACATTGTACATTCACCTTGAAATGGATATTTGTTCATGTTCATATATGCATTTATCTTAGACATTGGGATTTTAAATATGAATATTAGTTTGTGTGCATTTATGCATTTATCCGACTTTGGGATTTTCCCCTTTTATTATACCATTGCAATGACTGCACTATACCATATAAGACACCTCTTGTGGTCCATTACTTTGGGGGAAAATTCCCTATTTTTCTTATGCTCAATACCTATTTTAAGACCATTATTGCTTCCTAATCTTTTTTGTAAAAACTGATGTATGCATTGTTGCTGTCCTTCGTGTATGTAGGGAACTCAGTTACATACCCTGCTCTGTCATTTGCTTCCCTGAATAGTACTGTAACTGTCCTTTCACATGGTTGAATGGTTGCAATATTACCATGTGGCACCCCCTCTTAAAAAAGCCCATGTCACAACCATCATATTCAAAACCTGCGCTCTTAAAATTCCATTACAATGAACTTAATCACATACTTGCTTGTGTCGTTGCCTCTTGTACGTCCATCTGATGTCATTGTACCATTACTGTGCGCACAAGGGATTTCTGCTAAAAAAATTGTAAGATATGCTTGATAGTTACACGTGCATCCTTCAACGAGGCACAACCATGAGGTGGATGGTTTTGCAGGTTCATGATATACTGACTGCACATGTTGTCAGTTAATTTCTGTTTATTACGTACCTAATGGTGCCTATATGACTGTAAATTCAACTGTTCTTGCTTGCATGGCCACGTTGATATGCATACACATTATTAATTTACCCAGAAAAAGGCTTAGTTATATGTGCCCTTAGTCTATTAGCGTTTGGTTTCAGATATTGCCATTTGTTGGGTTCTCGCTTGCAATGTTTTGTTCTACTCTACTGTTCCAATGTTGCTTAAGGTAATGTGTTTCTTTTGTTCGTACGTACTGCTATTTTACTTTCATAGTTTTATTACTAGTTTTTTTACTAGCAATCATCATTTACCTAGCTTTCCTTCATTCAGAATTACCTTCAGATCTGCTTATTTTGCTGCTTCCAATACTACCTATCCAAAAAGCAAAAACTTAAACACCATTGTCGCTACAATTAGACAAAATTGTCATCGTTTTGATTCTATTTACCCTATCCATTATCCAATCTGATTCTACAAGTTCAGATTGGATTTGTTTTTAATAGAATTTAAAGAGCTGATACCTTAGGCATTTATTGTAATCTACTAAAGGCTTTTAATAGAACTCAGCCATGGACGGTACTTTGCTCGGATAAATGAGGAGGGTTGCATTAGGTAGTCGACAACTATCGTATGGAGGAAAGTTCCTTACTATTGTTTGTAATTTTTTAGAACACTAGCAAGCAACTTTCCTCTAAAACAATCAGATCTTTTAATATGGATTTCAGCAAACATTTGGATTTCGTTGGGGCATTCACGTGTTGCAGTGCCTGAATGCTATGAGAAGTTGGCAAAGGCCGCTACATTGCTGCCCGGATATTGTTCAAAATTTGCAAGGATTCTCACATGAGGAAGGTATGCAAGTAAATAAGCTAGCTCCGCTACATCGCTGTCCGGATGCAGTCCAAAATTTGCAAGTGTTCCTGCATGATGGACACATATGAGTAAATATGATAGCCAAAAAAGAAGGCAAAAGAAGGTGTGGACATGTAGTTGGAATATTGGCACTTAAAAGACAAATCGACGGAGTTAGTGGATATGATGGAAAGAAGGAAGATTCAGATATTATCTCCAAGAGATAAAATAGATTGAAGAGAAAGCAATGTGGGAGAAAAGATGCTTTAAATTATAATATTCAGGTAAAGAGGAGGTTAGAAATAATTTTAGAATGGTTGTTCATAAAGATTTGAGTAATTGTATGGTTGAAGTGCGAAGATTTAGTGATCAGATTATTTTGCTAAAATTGATGCTTGGAGAAGAAATCTTAAACATCATCTCAGTTTATGCACCATAAATTGGTTTAGAAGAAAGGATTAAACAAGATTTTGGGAGGAAATGGAATACAAGAAATCCCACACAGAGAGAGGGTTTGCATATGTGAAGATTTCAATGGACATGTGGAAATAATGCTTCTGGGTATGCTAGTGTCCATGGGGTAATGATTTCAGGGTTAGAAATGAGGACAGAAAAGTCACTATGGATTTTGTAATAGCTTATGACCTTTTCATTTCAAAAACTCTTCAAGGAGGAGCATTTAGTTACTTATAATAGTGGCCCAACTAAAATACAAATATATTACTTTGCGATGATGGGCAATCGGTTGAGCAGTAAAGACTGTAAAGTAATCCTATGAGAGAATTTGACATCTCAACATCGCTTGCTAGTCGTGGATGTACAAATCAGAGGGTCGGGAAAGAAAAGGATGGTTCCCAAGACCATTAGAACTAGATGGTGGAATCTTCGATTGAAGCAAGTAAGTTTTAAGGAGAAGGTTTCAGAAGTTGTATCTTGGTAATGTAACAGAAGTGCAAATGAGATGTGGGAGACGGTAGCATGTTGTATTCAAAGGGTAGCAAAGAGATGCTAGGCAAATCTAAAGGAGGAGTTCCAGATCATAAAGAGACTTGGTGGTGGAATGAAGGGGTGCAAGAGAAGATTAAAATTAAAAGAGCTTTATGTTTGAGGATAAAACAGACGGTAGCATGTTGTATCCAAATTGTAGCAAAGAGATGCTAGACAAGTCTAAAGGAGGAGTTCCGGATCATAAAGAGACTTGGTGGTGGAATGGAGGGGTGCAAGAGAACCTTAAAGTTAAAAGAGCTTTATGTTTAAGGATAAAACATAAGAAACAATCACAAGCTACAAGATAGCGAAGAAGGAAGCAAAAAGTCTGTAAGTGAGGCTAAGACAAAAGTTTGTGAGGTTTTGCACAAAAAGCATAAGGAGGGTTAGAAGGATATATTCAGATTGACTAAATCAAGAGAAAGAACGACACGATATCTTTCTCGATTGAGATGCATTAAGAATGAAGAACATGCGCTTATTACTTGGAAGGATATAGAGACTAGATTGAAGCAATATTTTCATAAGCTTTTCATTGGACAAGAGAATAATGATATTACTTTGGGAGATATACTGGGCCCACACCTATACGTTGGATGCCATTTTTTCTTTCAAAAAATCTTTGGGAGATTTATCTAGTAGCCAAATTTACATGAATCACGCATGCTATAGATGAGTACAAAGAAAGGAAGTAAATGAGACTTTAAAGGTTATGAAACCTGAGAAGAGTGTAGGATCTGATGACATTCTTATAAAAGTATGGAGAGTTCTAGGTGAACATGGCTTGACTTGACCACAAACTTATTTATGGCGAAGCAAGAAAATGCCTAAAGATTGGAGGAAAAGCGTCGTGATTTCTCGCCTCTTTACACGAATAAAGGAGATAATGAAAATTGTTCGAATTATAGGGGTACCAAATTAGTGAATCATACCACGAAAATTTGGGAACATGAGTAATATCGAAATCTGGTTGAGGCAAGTTTCCAAAGTAACAAAAAATCAATTCGGATTTATACTAGATCACATAACTATTGAAGCTATCCACCTATTGAGGAGAACAATGAAGATTTATAGAGATAAAAGGAAGAACCTTCATATGATTTCTATTGATTTGGAGAAGGTTTATGATTCAGTTCCATAGGAGATCCTCTGGAGAATGTTGGAGAAAAGACAAGTATGTCCATTGCATTAACTTTATAAAAGAAAATGTGTGATGGGGCTTCATCTTATGCAAGGATCCAGTCTAGGAAGATCGACTATTTTAACATCAGCATCAGTTTACATCAAGATTCACCTTTAAATCCATTCCTTTTTTAATTTGATTATGGATGAAATGACTAATCATATTCAAGATACAACAACAAAGACTTTTCCCACAATTCAAGATGAGGTACCTTTTTGAGACAAAAAGGGATGAGATATCTTGGTCTATGTTGTTTGCTGATGATAATTTGGTGGTTGATGAGTTGAGAGATAAGAGGAAATGATAAGTTTGGGGTATGGAGACATACCTTAGAGACTAAAGGCAAGGTTCAGAAATGCGGTATGCGGTATTCGTTCGGCCATGCGGTTAAAGCGAGTAAGCGGATATGCAGATGAATATACGAAAGTATATGCGATTTATAATAATTTAATTTAAAATATTATAAAATATCATAATAAAATATGATTATATAAAAAAGTTGATCTAATAAAATCCAAAATCAACAATTTCAAATAAGATAATATAATCAATAAGATATATAAGTATGATATTAAAAATTGATTATTTTTTAGTGTATATTTTGAATTTAATGCATATATAGACATACACATTTAGATTCAACAAGGAACACAATACATGAGTTCTATAAGAAAACCTTTAATGTATATATAGATCCTGTAGATAACAAAGGCTAAAGAATAATCAGATGTATACAAATTTTAATCATACACTTAATTTTATACACATACGGATCTCCAAGGGACAAAACTCGTTGACACAAAATATAGGGGAAAATTATATTTGCATATAAAATTTATTTAGAAGCAAAAAAAATAAAATGTTAGAGTGTTAGCCAATTATCTCATATTTTATTGGAAGAATTAGAATGAATTTCGTTAGATGGAAAATTCAAAAGGTAGTAAACAATTCATTGATAAATGTTGAGAACAATGGAAAGATATGGATATGAGAAAAAAATACCCTAGATTATATTCCCAAATGCAACATATACGGGAATAATGGAAAGATCCATCAATGCAAATGATGATATGAGGATCTTGGAAAACAACCGAGTTAATGTGTCATCAATATGTTATGGATTAACATGAATCCTATATGCAAGTCTCTTGTTCAGATATACGGCTGCATATGTGACCGTATATACCGCATATTCGGACCGCATATGCTTTTTGTAGAGATAGTTGTGTGTCGTTAATGTTACTTATTATTTCTGTTTCTTTATGTACCTCTCATGTAATTTACCCAAGGGCTCTCTCCCTATATAAGAGACCCGAGAGCTCTATGGAATAAACATCGAAGTATTCTAACATGGTATCAGAGCCATGACCCTAACCTAGGGTTTTTCCACCGCCGCCCCCCCCTCTCTAGGGTTTCGGCGCCCAACCCCCTCCGGGCCCAACTCTCACGCCGCCGCCTCCTTCGCCGAGCTCCTCCACCGCTGCCAGCCCCTGTCGGGCTCCTCCACCCACCGCCGGATCCCTGCTGCCAGCCCCAACCACCGCCGCTAGCCCCTACCACCGCCGCCGAGCCCCTGCCGTAGGGCTCCACTTGCTGTCCAGCCGCCGCCGTCCTCTTCCAGCAGTCGTTCGTGTCAAAGTAGAGGCTCTCAAAGCCTCTACTCGCTGCAGGGGTACCGCGTTCTTCGGACTCGGCATCATGTTTGATTCAAGTGCATAATCGTCTACCTATGCACTTGAATCCTACAAGGTCTTGGTAGACAATTTTCTTGGTCTATCAGTAGTTATACTTCTCCGGTACTATGTCAGATCAGAAGATCGATATGCCCGCCATAGGTGCCTTCAAAGGTTCGGCACCAATCGTCAAGATGGACGGGACCAACTATGAACTGTGGGCGATGCAGTTCCTCAGTCTCATGAAGTCGTGCGGTAAGAAGCATATTCTTACCGAGGATGAACCACCGGAGAAGACAGGGATCTATGCCTCATGGGAGGCTGATGATGCGTACGCCAAGGTATGGCTCTCAGGTACGCTCACGATGGAGATAGCGAATGACGTCCTTCACCAGCCCACCGCTAAGGCGATGTGGGATATTTTGGCTATGACGTACTCTCAGGTCCGTAATGAGACGAAGATGCTCCAGTTGCAGCATGATATATTTACCACGAAGCAGAACGGGAAGCCCCTTCATTCCCTGTACACGTCGCTTCGTGGCATGTTCGAGAAGCTCTACAGCACCATCCCTCTTACAGCCACGCCGGAACAGCAGAAGACGTTCCGCAACGCCACTATGGTTGGCGTATTACTCGCTGCCCTAGATCCAGAGTACGAGGCAGCACGTGCTCAGATACTGGCAGATGCCACCATCCCACCAATAGAAGATGTATACAGGCGGCTCAGTCGTGTACCTGTTCCATCCAATATAGCGACTGCGACTCCGTCAGCAATGGCAGTCTCCAGGGGACGTGGTAGTTCGTCCTCGTTTCGTGGCAGGGGAAGTGGTGGACGTGGCCGTGGAGGCCGCATACGCTCTACGTGCTCATATTGTCGCCGCACTGGTCATTCGGAGGATACATGCTATTCCAAGCATGGGTTTCCTCCATCTGCACGAGTAGCTGATCATGTTCAGGGTCCACCTGCGTCTACTTCAGATCACAGGTTCGAGGAGTTGGTGGCACGACTTCGGGATATCATGCCACAATCTTCTTCATCAGAGGGTGCAGATGTTTCTGATGTTGCGGCTTCGGCGTCAGCCAGTACATCGGCCTCAGCCAGTGCCTCAGGTAGCCCTTCAGCCCCATTTCATAGTCATGATCTCACAGGATGGATTGTCGACTCTGGAGCTACCCATCATCTTTGCCGTGAGAGAGATATTCTGCAGTCATACAGGGCTGTTCAGCCAGGTCGCTCTGTACTCATTGCGGATGGCACTCAGTCTCCTATCATCGGTCAGGGGGAGACAGCTTTGCTACCCTCTATGCACCTACAGAATGTGCTACATGCTCCAGAATTCTCGATGAACCTTTTATCTATTAGTCAGATTACACGTGATTTGCACTGTCGTGCTATTTTTGACCCATCGTCTGTTATTTTTCAGGACATACTGACGGGCAGGGTGATTGGCTGTGGTTCTGAGCAAAATGGCCTTTATCGTCTCGTTCGTAGCTCCTACGCTGGTGTCTCCTTGCATACTCAGGCCTCTGTTTCTCCATACACCTGGCATCTTCGGTTCGGTCATCTACCGCTGCAGAAGATGCGTCACCTCCTGCTTCAGATATCTCCGAGTTCTTCTTTTCGATGTGAAGCATGTCAGTTGGGGAAGCACCATCGGTCTAGCTTCCCCGGTCGTCAGAGTCGGAGCAGTAGCTCCCCGTTTGAATTATTCCATATAGATATTTGGGGTCCAAGTCGTGTCCCGGATCACCAGGGGCACAGGTTCTATCTAGTTGTGGTTGATGATTTTTCCAGAGTGTCGTGGACTTTTCTTCTCAAGAATAAATCTGAAGCAGGAAATGTTATTCAAAATCTAATTAATGAAGTTCAAAATGTTTTTTCATCTACTGTTAAGTATGTGCGTACTGACAATGCATTGGAGTTCTGCACTCGCTCTCTTGCCAGCTTTCTTTCATCTAAAGGCATTGTCCACCAAACCACATGTCCCTACACTTCTCAACAAAATGGAGTTGCCGAACGAAAACATCGACATTTCCTTGACATTGCTCGCACTTTACTTATTCAGAGTTGTGCTCCATTAACCTTTTGGGGTGATGCTATACTTACTGCGTGCTATTTGGTCAATCGAATGCCTACAACTGTTCTAGGGGAAAAGTCTCCAATCTCTGTTCTCTTTCCGGACAGAGACTTGTTTACATTGACACCTAGGGTTTTTGGCACTGTCGCTTTTGTTCACCGCTTATCTCCGGGACTTGATAAGCTATCCCCTAGGGCTATCAAGTGTGTTTTCGTGGGCTACTCCAGGACACAGAAGGGGTACCGCTGCTATGATCCTGTCAATAACAAATACTATGTGAGTGCAGATGTTACATTCTTCGAACCTGTCATGTACTTCTCCCCTGCAGGTGACAGATTGGTCCCCTCCACATCATCAGACTCCCAAGTCTATGTTCCACCACCTCCAAGCCTGGGTCCGTCCTCTACTCCAGCGTCTCAAATAACACAACCTCCACCAACCCCGCCACCACCACCACCACCACCCCCAGTTGTTCCTTTTCCTAAGTTCTACACGAGACGCACGGGCCCTGCTCAAGCTACATCTCAACCATCCAGCACGCCTCAGGTATGTTCTGACATTAGTGATGGGTTAAATAATGCACATGTGCAGGAGCTTGTACCACAGGAGGAGGACCAACCGGTCAGCACTGGTTTGGATGACTTGGACCGGCCTATTGCTCATAGGAAACAGCGAAGACAGTGTGTCTCATATCCCCTAGCCTCTCATGTTTCCTTTCATCGTCTCACTGGGGATTTCCAGAAGTTTGCCGCTGCTGTATCATCAGTTGAGATACCACGGACATATCAGGATGCCATGAAGACTGAATGCTGGCGTTTAGCAATGGAAGAGGAGATGCGTTCCTTACAATCCCGAGGGACCTGGTCTCTAGTCCCTATTCCTCCAGGTGCGTCTGTGGTAAGCTGCAAGTGGGTTTTTACAGTCAAATATCATGCAGATGGTCGTCTTGACAGATACAAGGCAAGGCTTGTAGCACGAGGGTTTACACAGACATATGGGGTAGATTACCTGGACACGTTTTCACCAGTGGCGCGACATTCTACCCTTCGCATTCTTCTATCGGTTGCTGTGGTACGTGGCTGGCCCATATTCCAGCTTGATGTTAAGAATGCTTTCTTGTATGGTGATCTACAGGAGGAAGTCTACATGCAGCAGCCACCAGGGTTTGCTGCTGAGGGGGAGACTCAGAAGGTATGCAGACTTCATAAGGCTATTTATGGCCTTAAGCAGAGTCCTCGTGCATGGTTCCAGAAGCTCTCCCAGCTTATTGAACAACAAGGTTTCAGAAGATCAAATGCGGATCACTCACTGTTCGTCCGGAAGACTCCTAGAGGTACCATCGTTGTTATGGTATATGTTGATGACATATTGGTTACTGGAGATGATGCACAAGGGGTTGAGATAACCAAGTCTATGTTGGGCAGTCAGTTCATTACAAAGGATCTAGGCACTATACGGTATTTTCTGGGGATAGAATTTGCAAGAAATGCACAAGGAATGGTGATGACTAAAGAAAATATGTCACAGATTTGCTGGCTGAAACAGGAATGACTGAATGCAGACCTTCAAGTACACCAATGGATCCGAGTATGAAGCTGTACGATGATGACACTGAGGAGGTGGACAAGAGAAGGTACAGAGAAATGGTGGGCAAGCTCTTATACATCACTATAACTCGACCGGATATTGCACTTGCATTAACCGGGTGAGTCAATTTGTGGAGCAGCCGAGGCAAGTACATATGGATGCATTGTACATGATATTGAGATATCTGAAGTCTTCACCAGGCACAGGGTTGCTGTTCAAGAAAGGCACGGATTTGGCTATTTCAGCCTGCGCAGATGCGGATTATGCAGGATGTCCACGGGATCGTAAGTCTACTTCTGGGTTTGCTATCTTCATAGGAAGCTCCTTAGTCTCCTGGAAAAGCAAGAAGCAGACTGTTGTGGCGAGATCCAGTGCCGAATCTGAGTACAGGGCCATGGCACAGGCAAGCACTGAAATGATGTGGGTTAAAGCAGTCCTAGAAGATCTGAATGTTGAAGTTCCGTTGCCTATGAACCTGCAATGTGACAATCAGGCAGCGTTGTTCATTGCCAACAATCCAGCCTTCCATGAGAGAACAAAACACATAGAGGTGGATTGCCATTACACTAGGGACATGATTCAGAAGAGCTTCATCTCCACGTCTCACGTCAGCTCCGAGGACCAGACAGCAAATATATTCACAAAGCCATTGCTCAGAGGACCTTTCCAGAGATGTTCTTCCAAGCTGAGCATGATAGATATCTATGCTCCATCTTGAGGGGGAGTGTAGAGATAGTTGTGTGTCGTTAATGTTACTTATTATTTCTGTTTCTTTATGTACCTCTCATGTAATTTACCCAAGGGCTCTCTCCCTATATAAGAGACCCGAGAGCTCTATGGAATAAACATCGAAGTATTCTAACACTTTTTGATAGCATATTGCCGCATATGGCATATGCGCTTCGGTCAAGTGATCGAATACGCATACACAACCAAATGGACCGCATTTCCGAACACTGACTAAAGGATTTCGTATAAGTAGTGCTAAAACGGAATTTATGGAGTGCACAATTGATGGAAGTAGTAGTGACGGAATCTAAAAATAATATTCAGAAGAAAGAATCTTTTAGATACTTGGGATTTATTTTTCGACATAGTGGAGAAATGGATGGAGAAGTTACTCATAGAATAAGTGCAAGTTGGCTAATGTAGAGGAGCCTCTATTATTCGTTGTGATAAAAAAAGTTTTTTGAAAATCAAAGTAATTTTACAAAGCATCCGTAAGACCTACTATGTTCTATAGATCGGAGTGTTGGCCTGTGAACCATAGACATATGCAGAGAACGACAATAGTAGAAATAAAAATGCTATGATGGATGTGTGATAATACACAGAAAGATCATATTCAAAATGATGTAATTAGAAGAAAAGTTGGTATAGCTCCAATAGAAGATAAGATGATAGGAATCCGCTTAAGGTGGTTTGGTCATTTGTAAAGGAGATTGGATGATGCACTAGTTAGAAGATGCAAGATTTGGGTTATTGAGCCTCTTAAGAAAGGGTGAGGAATACCCAAAAAGTGTTGGAAGGGGACTATCAGAAGGGATCTTAGTTATTTGGATTTATTCCAACAATGACCCAAAATAGATTTGATTGGAGGCAAAGAATCCATATAGCCAACTTCACTTAATGTGGGAGAAGGCTTTATTGTTTTTTGTTGGAAGAAATTGCGAATCTGTTTATTCTAGGGGAACCTTAAGGCTCTCTTATATAGGGAGAGACCTGCATGGTAAATTACATAATGTGGATGAAAGAAATGGAAATATACATAAATAGTACTAGAACATAAAAATATCTCTACACTCTCCCTTTAGATTGAGCATAGATGTCGATCATGCTTAGCTTGGATGAACACTTCTGAAAGAGTCCTCTAGTTAATGTCTTGGTAAGGATGTCAACAGTCTACTCCCCTGAGCTGACATGAGACATGGTAATGAGGCCTTTCTGAATAATATCACGTGTATAGTGATAGTCCACCTCAATGTGCTTCGTTCTCTCGTGAAAAGCATGATTATTAGCAATGAATAAAGCCACCTGGTTGTCACACTGTAATTGTATAGGAAGCGGTACATCAATGCCTAGGTCCATCAGAACAGACCTGACCTACATCATCTCTGTGCTCCCTTGTATCGTAGCTCTGTGTTCGGATATAGCACTAGATCTAGCAACATCCATCTACTTCTTGCTCTTCCATGACACTAGAGAGCCACCAACAAATACCACAAAATCTGAAGTAGATTTCCCGTCCTCAGGGCATCCTGCATAATCTGCATCTACTCATGCTGTGACAGTAAGAGATGCCCCTTTTCTTAATAATAACCCTGCACATGTAGATGACTTCAGGTACCTCAAGATTATATGGACTGCATCCATATGCACATTCTTAGGTTGCTCCATGAATTGATTGACCCGACTAACAACAAATGAAATGTATGGCCTGGTAATGGTATCTTCTCTTGTGCACTTCTTCTGTATCATCATCGTATAGCCTCATGCTTGGATCCATAGGAGTAGTAGCAGGTCTGCATCCAATCGTGCTTGTCTCGACTAAAAGGTCTGTAACATACTTTCTTTAGGTCATCACCCCTCCTTGTTCCTGGAAAATTCTAATCCCTGAAAGTACCTTAGATTGCCAAGGTTCTTGGTGACAAGATGTCGCCCAAGAAACCCTTTTGCCTCGCTAATCTCCTGCGCACCATCTCCTATAATGATGATATCATCAACATACACCATAATAACAACAATACCTTCGTGGGTCTGCTGAACAAACAAAGAATGATCTGCACTTGACCTCATGAATCCCTGCTGCTCAACCAAGTCCGAGAGCTTCTGGAACCATGCTCTTGCGCTCTCCTTGAGACCATAAATAACCTTGTGGAGTCTACACACCTGCTGACACTCCCCCTAAGTGGCAAATCCATGTAGATGTTGCATATCGACTTCCTCCTGGAGAACGTCATATAGGAATGCATTCTTGACATCAAGCTGAAATATAGAGGCCAATTACATACCACAACAATAGCAAGCAGAATCCGAAGAGTGGAATGTCAAGCAAATGGAGAGAATGTATCTAGATAGTACACCTCATATGCCTGGGTAAACCCACATGCAACCAACCTGGTCTTGTATCGATCAATACTTACAATCTACTCGGTGTTTCACAGTGAACACCCACTCGCAACTGACATTGGAGGCTCCCAAAGAAGCTGAGACTAAACTCCAGGTGCCACACGACTGCAATGCGACCATCTCGTCTTCCATAGCAAGACGCCACCGGCTATCTCGTAAAGCCTCATGATAAGTCCGCGGAATTTCCACCACTGAAAGTGCAACTGCAAACTGGCTGAAATCCACAGTCAAGCGGTCAAAACAAGCAAGCGAAGCCAAAGGGTACGATGCACACATACGCCTCTACTTCCTAACAACAATAGGTACATCAAGATCATTGGGAATCTCCTCAATCTATCTACTAGCCTCCTACATAGGCACCTGCTTAGACGATGCAATGATATGATGTAAAGACGAATCTCGAGGGCCATCAATAGAAGCAATATGCTCAGAACATACCTGTGGCGTACTGGATGACTGATGAAGGCCATGAGCAGAGGAAGGTCGACGAATGTAGAATCGTGGCAAGAAATGACCAAGTGTACTAGGTGACAATGGTATTGCAGGAGGAGACTGCAGGGGTGGAGGTGGTGATACCGCTGGTGGATGTGGGGTGACAACTGGTGCAGATGGAGGTTGTGAGACAGAAGGAGTTGGTGGCATATGGACCTCCTCTCCATAACCAAATGGAGTTAGTCTGTCACCCGTGGGAGAAAATATATCATAGACTCGAAAAAAGTGACATCAACGCTAACATAATACTTCCTACAAAGATGATTGTAACATCTGTATCCCTTTTGTGTCATGGAATACCCCACAAAAACACATTTAACAACTCTAGGAGAAAGCTTGTCAAGACTAGGTGACAACTGATGCACAAAGGCGACTGAGCCAAAAACACGAGTAAGTGAAAATAATTCCATTTTAGGAAAATCAAGGAATGGAATTTTCTCACCCAACACAGAAGATGGCATGTGATTCACTAAGTAGAAAGCAGTAAGAACCGCATCACCCTAGAACGAATGTGGAGCATGACTCTAAATGAGAAGAGCCTGGGTCTCATCAAGCAAAAGTTGCTGCTTACATTCAACAACCGCATTTTTGTGGAATGTATACAAAAGCTCATGAGTACTAAATTCCAAATTATTATCAGTTCTTATAAATTTAACCGTAGAGGAAAAATATTCTTTACTTCATTGATGAAAGATCTTAGCACAATTCTAGCCTCAGACTTATTCTTTAACAAGAAAACCCACGACAACCTAGAGAAAGCATATACAACCACAAGATAAAATATGTCCTTGTGATCAGGGATATAACTCAGACCCCAAATGTCTATACGAATCAATTCAAAAATGGAGGTACTAATCTGACCCTGACGACTTGGGAAAGCAGATCGGTAATGCTTCCCTAGCTGACACATCTCGTATTGGAAGGTGGAGCGAGAGATCTGAGGAAGAACGTGCCACATCTTTTGAAGAGGAAAGTGGCCAAAACGCAGATTCCACATAAACAGGGAGACTGATCCTATTGGACTAGATGAGGTACCAACATATGGAGTGCGAACCAGTCGCAAAAGGCCACCCTGCTCACAGCCACATCCAATCACCCTGCCTGTAAGAATGTCCTGAAACACAAGTGAAGATTGGTCAAAAATAGTACGACAATGTAGATCATTAGAAATATGACTAATGGACAATAAGTTCGTTAAAAATCAGGAGCACAAAGCACATTCTGTAAGCACATAAATGGGGCCAGATTGATCTCCCCCTGTCTAGCAACTAGAGAGTGCGTCCCATCAACTATGATAACTGATCTACCAAGGGATAATTGTCTGTACTGCAAATTGACGCTAGTCTCCACACATATGATGTGACGCATCAGAGTCCATAATCCACTCAGTCATATCAGTCCTATGACAACTGGTAAGAGCGTAAGTACTACTTGAGGTATTGGCAGATGCAGAAGTTGCAACTTCGAATGACTTCCTTAAGCAGTTGAGGATGAATGAGACCCAGTGGAAGGCATAATCTCTCCCAGGATAGTAACAAAATCATCAAATCTCTGGTCGGACGTGGGAGATGCAGGGGACTCAGCCTACTCCACTGCACGAGTAGAGGCTGAAAAACCATGCTTGAAGTAACATGTATCCTCCGAATGACCCGTGCGATGGAAATTGGTGCATGGCTGGCGGATGCGACCTCCTCTACCGCGAGGGCGACGACTACGAAACTGACAAGTGCCTCCCTACCATGAGATATGGCCATTGGAAATGAGATCTGAGTAGAGGCAGACAATGGAACAATGGTCCTGTTGAGCCGACGGTATGCCTCCTCCATAGGAGGGATGGTGGCATCCGCAAGTATCTAAGAGCGAACTACATCATATTCTAAGTCAAGTGTTGCTAAAAATACACCAATCATGGTAGCGTTTTTGTAAGTCGTCTGCTGCTTAGGAGTGGCGACAATAGGCATGAAGCTGTGAAGCTTCTCGAACATGCCATAGAGAGATGTATACAGAGAATGTTGGGGACAACTATTCTGCTTGACTGTGAATCTGTCATGTTGCAACTGCATGATCTTTGTCTCATTCCTCATCTGGGAGTACGCAGCAACAAGAATGTCTCACATCACCTTAACGATGGGCTAGTGCAGAACACCATTGGCAATCTCTACCATCAGAGTGTCAGACAACCACCCAAGTGCATAGGCATCGTCGGCCTCCTAAGAGGCATTCACCCCAATCTTGTCAAGCGGTTCCTCTTCGGTAATAATATATTTTTTACCTGTAGATTGCATCGGACTCATGAACTACATGGCCCATAATTTATAATTCGTCCCGTCCAACATCACAATCGATGTTGGAACTCGAAAAGCACATGTAGCGGGGATATCAACATTGCTTTTTGACATATTACTGGATCCAAATGCTAGGGTTTGTAGACAAAAAAAAGTTTGTCTACACATACATATAGGGAAGTGGTTGTACGCGTAGACTCAAAGTGCAACCATTCCCATCAATCTTTGATGTGCCTTGTACCAAAATGTGCTGTATTATCTGAAATCACTCAAGAAACCTCAAAATTAGATCAACGTGATCACACGATCACACTCTCGGAACCCTATACAAGAGGGCATATGCCACATGTAGCAACCGAAAGGATGGAGGTAGCCACCGGAGCCGCTGAAGCGACAACACTTGCTGGAGCAGCAACCAAAGTGAGGGCGACAACGACCACTAGTGCGGCAGAAAGAGGCAACGAGCGACAACAACCGCACGCTACAATTGTAGCGGAAGCACCATACATGGCGTTGTTGGTGTAGCGTGGCGAATGCGAGAGGGAAGAGGAGCGGTGTCATCGACGAGAGGTGGAGAAAGGTTTTCAAGTGGGATAGGGTTTTTTTAGGGTACATAAGCTCCAATCTAGGTTTGCCACTCTGATACCATGTTGGAAGAAATTGTGAATATGTTTATTCCAGGGAACCCTAGGGCTCTCTTATATAGGGGGAGGTCTGAAGGATAATCTACATAATGTGGATGAAAGTAATAGAAAAATATATAAATAGTACTAGAACATAAAAATATCTCTACATTGTTGATATGGCAGGCTTTATTATGACTACCAAGAAATTTGAAGATGGATCAGTAGCTACTGCCACTTGTATGTGGAGAAATGCGTATATAAGAAATGCAAATGTTTATTTAGACAACTTAGAGATGATACGAAATTGATAACTAATCTATCTGTTTGAATGTGTTAATCTTCAAATAAAGAGAGCTTTGTAAGATCTCGACATCTTTCAAATTTGAAACATATTATAAGCTGAAGTAGTGAAGGTGTGCTTGTACATGCTTTATTCAAGCCTTCAACGTAATCATATTTGTTTTTCAATAACTTGCGTATTAGCAGAAAATTTTGCCTTAGTTTCATTATATCACTAGTGATGGATTTCCGAAAAAAGTCATTAGTGATGGATTTCGATTTCGATTGAATTTTTTTATGCAATCTCACTGCCCAGTTCTCATGAAACATGGTTTTCAAAATTGACAACTTGGTTTCATGTCCATGAAATAAAGAGCATTTACGTTCAAGATCCATTATGGAAACTAATGACATGAATTGATCATCTAAAATAATCACTAACCACATGGAGTAGGGATGTGAATGAAAATTATATCCTTATCTATTTTAAAATATGATACAGAAATGGATATCTTGCAAATATTGATATAATTATGGAAACATATAATCATGATTTGGATACGAATATTTAACTGATGGATACCAATTATTTGATAATAAATGCCTCGTAACACTTACATTCATAAGAAATATTTTTGTAAAGTGGGACGTAATAGTTGATTAAATCAAAATTATATAAACTACACAACAACAACAACAAAGCCTTTTCCCACATTAGGTAGGGTCAGCTACATGGATTCTTTGTCTCAATTCAGCTATCTTGTGTCATTCTCAGTCTTAGATCCAAAAAACTAAGATCCCTTCATATAGTCCCATTCCAACACTTCTTGGACCTTCCTCGCCTTCTCTTAGCCGATTCAACATCCCAAAACTCGCATCTCCTAGCCGATGCATCAGCTGACCTCCTTCAAATGACCAAACCATCTTAAGCAGTTTTCTCGCATCTTATACTGTAGAAGTTTAGTTTATATTCTCTATGTTATTCTGTACCGTTACAGATTTCCTCTTTTCTTTCGTACTCTTAATGTAATTTACCTGTAGGCTACTCTCCTATTAAGAGAGCCTAGGGCATATGGAATAAACACGACTCTTATTTTTCCCAACATGGTATCAGAGCAGCGGTCCTAGATCGAGGCTCTCGTACCAAACCCTAAACCTAGCCCCTCCACCTTCAAGCCTCCGCACGTCGTCGCCCCTCGCGCACAGTCCGTGCGCTGCCAGGCCGTGCGTCGCTAGGCCGTACTCCGTCAGGCAGTGTTCCTCCGCCCCTCCGTGCGTGCTGCCATCTTACTGTTCACGGCCCCTAGGGCGTCACCCTAGGGTTCGGTTGTCATCTCAAAGAAGGGCTCTCTACTAGCTTCAAGGTTGATGGGTTTGGTTGCATAGAGGTCTACATGTGCAACTAAACCTAATCATGTAGGTAGACCAAGACTTATCTAGTCTACAATCCTTGTTTTCCCCAATCACCATGTCAGAAAGTAAGATTGAGATCCCCACTTCAGGCACCTTCAAGGGTCCTGCGCCTATTGTGAAGATGGATGGATCCAACTATGAGTTCTGGGCCATGCAGTTCATGAGCCTGATGAAGTCGATGGGTAAGAAACATATTCTTACCGAGGATGAGCCAGTGGAGAAAACATGGTTGTATGCCTCATGGGAGGCTGATGACGCATATGCTCAGGTCTGGTTGTCTGGTACTCTGATTCCAGACATTGATATCTTACATCAACCCACTGCCAAAGCCATGTGGGACATTCTTGCTGCCACGTACCCACAAGCCAAGAATGAAACAAAAATTCTATAACTACAACATGATATCTTCACGATAAAGCAGAACGGTCGGCCCCTGCATGCACACTACACTGCATTGAGGGGAATGTTTAAGAAGCTTCACAGTTTCATGCCTCTTACGGTTACTCCAGAACAATTGAAGACATATCAGAATGCGACGATGGTGGGAGTCTTTCTAGCCTCTCTTGACTCACAATATGAGGCAGCTTCTTCTCATATTCTGGCAGATGCTACCATTTCTCCCATGGAGGAGGCTTTTCGGCGATTGAGTTGTATCAGCATCTCGAGCCCTTCTACTACTGGGCAAAATTCTTCTGCTATGGCAACCTCTAAAGGTAGAGGCAATTCATCTCATCTTCGTGGACGAGGACCACGTGGTAGGACAGTGCACTTATTATCGTCGGATTGGCCATACAGAAGACACATGCTACTCTAAGCATGGGTTCCCAGCTTCTGCCCATGCAGCAGAACAAATACAGCACCATGGTTCTACCCCAGCATCCGATCTAAGATATGATGACCTAGTATCCCGTCTGCGTGATATCATGCCACCGACCAGTACTCCACCAGTTTCTGAGAGCAGCCTTGACATTGCTGCTACTGCAGAAGCCAGTTCCTCAGGTAGTACTCATACTTTTGCATCTTACCAGGATCCACGTACCTCAGAATGGATCGTAGATTCAGGTGCTACACATCATTTGTGTGAAGATAGACACCACCTCACATCATACAGGCAAGTTCCTCCAGGGAGGACAGTCGTCATAGCAGATGGGACCCACTCTCCCATCACAGGACAGGGACATATGGCCTTAACACTCCATGAAGTTGCAGAATGTGCTTCATGCCCCTAATTTCTCAATGAACTTACTGTCAATTAGTCAAATTATTAAGGATCTTCATTGTCGAGCGATATTTGACCCATCATCTCTTGTGTTTTAGGACATTCTCACGGGTAACGTGATTGGACATGGCTGTGAGCAAGACGGGATGTATCGACTGGTCCATACACCTTATGCTAGAGCATCATCACTCCATTCTACCGGACCCGTTTCCCCTTATGGCATCTACACTTTGATCATCTCCCGTTTCAGAAACTGCGACAAGTCCTCCCTCAGATCTCACCCCGGTCGTCGTTCGAGTGTGAAACATGTCAGTTAGGGAAGCATCATCGATCTGTCTTCCCGAGTCGTCAGAGTCGGAGCAGTAGCTCTCCTTTTGAGTTTTTCCATATTGACATTTGGGGTCCAAGTCGTGTTCCAGATCATCAGGGACACAGGTTTTATTTAGTTGCTGTGGATGATTTTAGTCGTTTGTCTTGGGTGTTTTTGTTAAAGAATAAATCTGAAGCAGACATCACTATTATGAATTTCATTAAAGAAGTACAGAATGTGTTTTCTGTTTCCATCAAGATTGTGAGAACTGATAATGCCCTGGAATGCTGTACTCGCACTTTATCTCATTTTCTATCATCATATGGCATTCTTCATCAGACGTCATGTGCTTACACGTCTCAACAAAATGACGTCACAGAAAGAAAACATCGCCACCTCCTTGATGTCACTCGTACGCTTCTTATCCAGAGTTGTGCTCCGCCCTCATTCTGGGGTGATGCGGTTCTTGCTGCATGCTATCTTATTAACCGCATGCCCTCGTCTATGTTGGGGGAGAAGATACCTTTCTCCCTCGTCTTTCCTAACAAAGAGTTGTTTTCTCTAGCTCCACGTGTCTTTGGGTCTGTGGCATTTGTTCATCAATTATCTCCAGGGGTTGACAAGCTCTCTCCTAGGGCTGTCAAATGTGTTTTTGTCGGGTATTCCAGGACCCAAAAGGGGTATCATTGCTATGATCCATTACGTCGCAGATATTATATCAGTGCAGATGTCACGTTCTTTGAGTCAGTCATGTTTTTCTCTCCTACAGGTGACAGGTTGGTGCCATCAGATAAAAATGATGACATTTTTATTCCTCCTCAACCCTTGTATGCACCACAACAAGGTCCTACCTTTACATCACCATCATCCCCATCACCACCACCATCACCATCACCATCACCACAATTACCACCTCTCATACCTTTGATTCCTCCTCTACCTCGCTACTACAGTCGACAGCAAGCTCCTGCTCATGATCATGTTCAATCATCACACATGCCCCAGGTTTGTTCTGACAACATTACATCTAATGATGGGGCTAACGGTGTTTCTGAGCAGGAACATGCAGCATATGACATGGATGTTAGTACTACTGATGCAAACCTTGACTTGTCGATTGCACTAAGGAAGCAGAAGAGGTCCTGTCTTCATATCCAATTGCTTCTCATGTTACCTTTGACCGTATGGCAGGAGATTTCAGGAGGTTTGTAGGTGCTTTATCCGCTGTGCATATTCCCAAGAATTATCAGGAAGCTTTGGCTGATAGTAAATGGCGTATGGCTATGGAGGAAGAAATGACCGCCCTTAAGTCGAGAGGTATATGGAGTCTGGTTCCAGCCCCTACTAGGGCTTCTATTGTGAGCTGCAAGTGGGTGTTTACCGTGAAGCATAATGTTGATGGCAGTATTGATAAGTACAAAGCTCGACTGGTTGCTCGCGGGTTTACTCAGACGTATGGGGTAGATTATCTTGACACTTTTTCTCCTGTTGCTCGTCACTCTACCTTACGTATCCTGTTATCTGTTGTTGTGATTCAAGATTGGCCTCTATTTCAGTTAGATGTCAAAAATGCATTTATATGGTGATCTTCAGGAGGAAGTTTACATGCAGCAACCACCTGGATTTGCTGCTGAGGGGGAGTGTGTACAGGTATGTAGGCTTCATAAGGCGATCTATGGCCTAAAGCAGAGCCCCAAAGCTTGGTTCCAGAAGCTATCAGATCTGTTTGAGAAGCAAGGGTTCAAAAGGTCAAATGCAGACCGTTCTCTCTTTGTACAGAGAACATCTAGAGGTACGATTGTCATTATGGTGTATGTTGACGACATACTCATCACAGGAGATGATATGCAAGGGATAAAAACAACAAAAGAATTCTTGGGCCACGAATTCGTTACCAAGGATCTAGGAGTACTTAGATATTTCCTTGGATTGGAGTTTGCCATAAATGAACAGGAACTGGTGATGACTCAGAGGAAATATGTCACTGACTTGCTAAGTGACACGGATATGCTTGGATGTCGACCAGCTTCAACACCCATGGATCCAAGCATGAAGATGCATGACGATGATACTGAGGAGGTTGACGAAAGGAGGTATAGAGAACTGGTAGGGAGGCTTCTTTATGTTACTATTACCAGACCAAACATTACATTTGCAGTAAATAAAGTTAGCCAGTTTATAGAGCAACCTCGCCAGGTACACATGGATGCCATACATATGATACCAAGGTATCTTAAGTCATCTCCAGGTGCAAGATTGTTGTTCAGAAAGAAGGGCACTATTACCCTCTCAGCATGTGCTGATGCGAACTATGCAGGATGTCCAAAGGATAGAAAATCTATATCTGGCTTTGCTATTTTCGTTGGGGAGTCACTTGTCTCATGAAAGAGCAAAAAGCAAACAGTAGTTGCGAGATCTAGTGCTGAATCGGAGTAGAGAGCCATGGCCCAAGCATGTGCAGAAGTGATGTGGGTTCATGCAGTCCTAACAGATTTACATATAGATGTTCCCCTTCCCATGTCACTAAAATGTGACAATCAGGTTGCCTTATTTATTGCAAACAATCCTGCATTTCACGAGAGGACGAAACACATTGAGGTGGATTGCCACTATACTCGTGATATGATCCAGAAAGGTTTCATCTCTACAACTCATGTCAGCTCAGGAGATCAACCGGCAGACATTCTTACTAAAGCTCTACTTCGGTGTTCCTTCCAGAAGTGCTTATCCAAGATGAGCATGATAGATATCCTGCTCCATCTTGAGGGGGAATGTAGAAGTTTAGTTTATATTCTCTATGTTATTTTGTACCATTTCGGATTTCCTCTTTTCTTTCGTACTCTTAATGTAATTTACCCGTAGGCTACTCTCCTATATAAGAGAGCCTAGGGCGTATGGAATAAACACGACTCTTATTTTTCCCAACATATCCTCGATCAGAGATACATCAACTTTCCTTCTGATCGCATCATTCTGAATCCGATCTTTACGTGTATGTATCCACACGTCTACCCTTAACATTTTCATTTCTGCTACTTCCATTCTCTGCACATGTCTATGGTTCACATGCCAACATTCATATCCATATAGCATAGCAGGTCTCACAGATGCATTGGAAAACTTTCCTTTAAATTTCAAATGGATTTTCTTATCACCAAGAACCGTAGAGGCTCCTCTCCACATTAGCTAACTTGCATTTATTCTATTAATAACATCTCCATCAATTTCCACATCATGTTGCAAAATAAATCCCAAGTATCTAAAAGAATCTCACTTCTGAAATGTTATCGTCACCAATCTTCACCTCGATTCTTTCATCATTGCTTCCATCAAAAGTGTGCTTCATCTACTAATACGAAGTCCTTTAGTCTCATATGCATGTTAGCTTCTCATTGACTCCATTTCTAGTCTCATCAATCAACACAATATCATCAATGAATAACAAACACCATGGTATCTCATCCTGAATGTGACTTGTTAACTTATCCATAATTAAAATAAAAAGGAATGGATTTAAAGCTGAATCTTGATGCAATCCAATGTTGATGTCAAAATGGTCAGTCTTCCAAGACTGTATCTTTACACAAGAAGAAGCCCTATCATACATATCTTCTATGAGGTTAATGTATTTGACATATACTTGTTTCTTCTCTAAAGCTGTCCACATTATTTTCCATGGGACAGAATCATAAGCCTTCTCCAAATCAATAAAAATCATATGGAAGTTCTTTTTAGCTCAGTGGAAAGGCGTGAAAATGAAAGATGCCATTCACTGTAGCCTTAGAGCTCTCTTGTATAGGAAAAAAATTCTGAGGGAAAATTACATAAAGTAAACTGGAAAAACAAAAAAATACAGAATAAAGATAATGAGATATAAATATCTCAACACTCCCCCTCAAGCTGGAGCATATATGTCTATCATGCTCGGCTTGGAACAACAACATTGAAAAGACCCATCGCAAGAGCTTTGGTAAACATATCAGCAATCTGATTGCCTGAAGCAACATGAGAGGTGAGAATAAGTCCCTTTTGGATAAAGATCACACGTGTAATGGAAGTCTACTTCGATGTGCTTTGTTCTTTCATAGAAGACTGGATTATTAACTATGAATAAAGCAGTTTGGTTATCACATTTGAGATGCATAGGGAGAGACACCTCAATAGTTAGATTAGTTAGGACAGACTTGACCCACATCATTTCCATGCTCCCTTGGGCCGTAGCCCTATACTCTGATTCAACACTAGTTCTAGCCATAACAGTTTGTTTCTTACTCTTCCATGAAACCACCGAGCTACCAATGAACATAGTGAAGCCTGAAGTGGACTTCTTGTCCTTGGGGCATCCAGCATAATCCGCATCTGCATATCCAATCATTGTGAGAAAAGTATCTCTTCTGAATAGAAGCCCTGTACCTTGAGATGACTTCAGACACCTCAAGATCATGTTAACTGCATCCATATGAACCTGACTGGGTTGCTCCCTAAACCGGCTGACTCTGCTAACAACAAATGATATATCAGTCCTGATGGTAGTAACATACAACAACTTCCCTACCATCTCTCTGTACTGTCTCTTATCCAGCTCCTTAGAGTATCATCATAGAGCCCAGCGTGGAGATCCATTGGAGTAGTATTAAGTCTACATCCTGCCATGCCCGTCTAAGATATGATATCAGTGACATATTTCCTTTGCGTCGTTAACATACCGTGTTGATTTCTTACAAACTGTAGTCCAAGAAAATAACGTAGCTTACTAAGGTCATTGATCACAAACTGTTGTCCAAGGAAATCCTTAGCTGTCAAAATGCCCGGCTCGTCGCTGCTTGTAACGCTAATACATCAATGTAGACTAGAATAGCAACGATACCTCTCAGGGTTCTCTTGATATAGAGAGAATGATTTGTAGTTGATCTGACAAACTCCTGGTGTTCAATCAATTCTGAGAGCTTCTGAAGCCAAGCCCTCAAGCTCTGCTTAAGGCCATATATGACCTTGTGAAGTATGCACACCATAATGGACTCCTCCTCAGCAGCAAACCCTGGTGGTTGTTGCATGTAAACTTCCTCATGCAGGTCCCCATACAAAAAGGCATTCTTGACATCCAATCGAAAAAGCAACCAATCACGTACCATATCAACAACAACAAGAATCCGCAGTGCAAAATGACGCGTAACTGGAGAAAATGTATCTTGCTAATCCACCCCATAGTTTTGGGTGAACCACGAGCAACCAGTCTGGCTTTATACTTGTCCATAGTATCATTTGCTCGGTGTTTCATTGTAAACACCCATTTGCTACCAGCAACAGATGCATCTGGAGGAGCTTGTACAACACTTTATGTACCACGAGACTATAACTGTGAACCCCCTAGGATCCGAGTACCCGTTTACACACATTTCGCGTTACAACATTCTTTTCTATCGCATTAAGTAACTGAAAGTACGGGGAAAATTTTTCGCGAATGAAATAATTTCATCAGACATTCATGTTAACATTCATAATCACAAGCTCGTAGAACAATTGTCACCAAATCTCTTTTCATTAACTTCAACATGTACCAATTTCTGACAGTACATACAATATCCCAAAATCTGACTGAAGAGAAAGAAACATAATACATTATGAATTGAACAAAAAACTGAGAGAAAGTAAATCATACCGTCTAGTGTATATTTTATCTCCAGGAAGCATGTATAGCTAATGAACTGTAGGCTGTCTGCCTGCCAAACATGTTAGGAAAGAAGAGGAGTCAGCGGTTGCTGGTACCTCCCAAAAACTTATATAAATAACAAGCATTTATTGTTACCAAAAGCAAGCAAGTAGAGAGGCAGGAACAACTCAAATTAAAATTTAATTCTACTTGCAAATGAAAAAGGTTTTCAAATTTCTAGTAAACACCTCTCATGATCAGCCATTATCCCAATATTTCCCAAATGAGCAAATCTCTATGGTAACTAATTGATCATAAGTATGTATATTTTATTCTCATATTACTTAGAGATCATATTTGTGGATTTTGATGATGGGAAAGATGAGATAAGAAGATATAATGATTTATTAAATTCTTAAGTCTAGTGGATAGTCTGTGGTCTTGGTTCGTGTGAAACCTCACACTATGACTCTAAGACTAGGGGAATGTCTTAGGGTTGGGGTGCCTCCGTAGGCATGCGGTGTTGTATAATGCATCCTAACTAAGTTCCCAACACGTCCACTAGCTTATTAAGATTTCGAATTCAGCTTATAGTCACTTCCATTTACTCAACTTAAACTGTAATCTTTATAGGGATTTCAAAATTGATTATAGTCACTTCTAATCATCTCAATTTTAATTGTGATTTCCTCCAAACCATGACTGTAACTCTCTTTCTAATGTAACTCCCGATGATGTAGATATAGATATAGGTATGGATGATCTGGATGTAGAATCGCCATGTCTGTTGGCGAAAGAAAAACTCAAGCGGTGAAGAAGCCAACACAAGGGCTCTTCCGTCTCGCCCTCTAATTGGAAGGACGGTCCAATAGAGGGATAGGTCTACTCCCAAACTACGCCACTGAGACGGGTGAGAGGGACTTCCCGGAAAAGTCGCTCTAGAAACAGCCCGACCGGTAACGGGCAACCGAGCTCGTACGTGAAACTGAAAACCAAGGATCCCCCGCCTGGGTATCCTAAAACAGGGTCAGCGTAACTGGTCTAAAGTCGGGATCCCAACGAGGCGTAAAAACACTGCAAGCTTGCATAAAAACGGAAAAGGGACTGGGATCCTAGACCCGCGCATTAAGCGGCCGCTGCCCTAACTGGGCTTCCTTTCCTCCGCCCAGTTGAGAGTCACCGCGCTCTCGCACGGTCAGGTCTAAAGATTACCATGACCGGCATATACAACAACAACAACAACAAAGCCTTTTCCCACAATTAAGTAGGGTCGGCTACATGGATTCTTCGCCTCCATTCAGATCTATCTTGGGTCAATCTCGGACTTATATCCAAAAAACTAAGATCCCTTCGTATAGTCTCTTTCCAACACTTTTTGGGCCGTCCTCGCCCTCTCTTAGCCGGCTCAACATCCCAACACTCGCATCTCCTAACCGGTGCATCAGTTGACCTTCTTTGCAAATGACCAAACCATCTTAAGCGGTTTTCTCGCATCTTATCCTCGATCGGAGCTACACCAACTTTATTTCTGATTGCATCATTTCGAATCCGATCTTTACGTGTATGTCCACACATCCATCTTAGCATTTTCATTTCTGCTACAGCCATTCTCTGCACATGTCTATGGTTCACAGGCCAACATTCAGAACCATAAAGCATAGCAGGTCTCACGGCTGCTTTGTAAAACTTTCCTTTAATTTTTAAAGGAATTTTCTTATCACAGAGAACAGCGGAGGCTCCTCTCCACTTTAGCCAGCCTGCATTTATTCTATTAGTAACATCTCCATCAATTTCCCCATCATGTTGCAAAATAGATCCCAGATATCTAAAAGAATCTCTCTTTTGAACGTTATCGTCACCAATCTTCACCTCGATTCCTTCACCATTGCTTCCATCAAAAGTGCATTCCATATATTCCGTCTTAGCCCTACTTATACGAAAACCTTTAGTCTCCAATGCATGTCTCCAAACCTCAAGCTTCTCATTTACTCCATCTCTAGTCTCGTCAATCAACACAATATCATCTGCAAATAACATACACCAAGGTAACTCATCCTGAATGTGACTTGTCAACTCGTCCATAATCAAAGTAAAAAGAAATGGACTCAAAGCTGAACCTTGATGTAAACCAATGTTGATATCAAAATAGTCAGTCTTCCCTGTCGGGGTTCTTACACAAGATAAAGCCCTATCATACATATCCTTTATGAGATTAATGTATAGGACAGGTACTTGTCTCTTCTCCAAAACTCTCCACAGTATCTCTCGTGGGACGGAATCATAAGCCTTCTCCAAATCAATAAAGATCATATGTAGATTCTTCCTTTTAGCTCTATAAATCTCCATTGTTCTCCTCAGCAAATGGATGGCTTCAATAGTTGAGCGACCTGGCATGAATCCGAATTGGTTTTCTTTTACTTGGGAAACTTGCCTCAACCTTCTTTCGATCACACGTTCCCAAATTTTCATAGTGTGACTCATCAGCTTGATACCTCTGTAATTTGAACAATTTTGAATGTCTCCTTTGTTTTTATACAGAGGCACCACGATACTCCTCCTCCAATCTTCAGGCATTTTCTTGCTTCGCCAAATAACATTGAATAGATTCGTAAGCCAAGTCAAACCACGCTCACCTAAAACTTTCCATACTTCTACAGGGATGTCATCTGGTCCAACACCTTTCCCAGGTCTCATAACCTTCAAAGCCTCCTCTACTTCTTTTCTTTGTATTCGTCTATAGCATGCACGATTCAAGTAACTTTCACTACTAGCTAGATCACCCAAAGTGATCTCTCTATTTCCTTCTCCAATGAAAAGTTTATGGAAGTACTGCTCCCATCTAGTCTCTATATCCTTCTGAGTAACAAGCACGTGACCTTCCTCGTCCTTAATGCATCTCACTTGAGAAAGGTCTTTGGTCTTTCTTTCTCTTGCTTTGGCCAACCTGAATATATCCTTTTGGCCCTCCTTAGAGTTGAGATTTTTATACAAAACCTCATAAGCTCTTGACTTAGCTTCGCTTACAGCCTTCTTTGCTTCCTTCTTCGCTATTTTATAGTCCGTGACAGTTTCCTCTGTTCTATCCTTAGACATAGTTTTAAAGCAAGCTCTTTTAATTTTTAGCTTCTCTTGCACCCCTTCACTCCACCACCAAGCCTCCTTTTGACCCGGAGCTCCTCCTTTTGACTCGCCTAGCATCTCTTTGGCTACCTTTCGGATACAAGATGCTACTACCTCCCACATCTCGTTTGCACTACCGCTACAATCCCAAGATAAGTCTTCTAAAACCTTCTCCCTGAAGCTTGATTGCTTCAGCGGAAGATTCCACCACCTAGTTCTAGTGATCTTAGGAACCTTCCTTTTCTTTACCAGCCCTTTTATTTGTAAATCCAAGACTAATAAGCGATGTTGGGTTGTCAAACTCTCTCCAGGGATTACTTTGCAATCTTTGCAACACAACCGATCTCTTCTCCTCAACGCAAAGTAATCTATCTGTGTTCTAGTTGAGCCACTCTTATAAGTAATTAAATGCTCCTCCCTCTTCTTGAAACTAGTGTTTGCTATGAAAAGATCATATGCAGTTACAAAATCCAGAATGACTTTTCCCTCTTCGTTTCTATCCCCAAAACCATGACCTCCATGCACAGTTGCATACCCTGAAACATCTTTTCCCACATGTCCATTAAGATCTCCACCTATGCAAACCATCTCTCTTTGTGGGATTCGTTGTAAAATCTTATCCAGATCCTCCCAGAAAGCTTGTTTAGTCCTTTCATCTAAACCAATTTGCGGTGCATAAACTGAGAAGATATTCAGAATTTCTTCTTCAAGCACCAACTTTAGCAAAATAATTCGATCCCCAAATCTTTGCACCTCAACCACACAATCCTTCAAATCTTTATGAACAACCACTCCAACACCGTTTCTGCCCTTATCTTTACCTGAATACCAAAGTTTAAAGCCTGTCTTCTCGATCTCCCTTGCTTTCTCTCCAACCCATTTAGTCTCTTGAAGACATAATATATGAATCTTCCTTCTTTCCATTGTATCCACTATCTCCATCAATTTTCCAGTTAAAGTACCGATATTCCAACTACCAATCCGTAACTTCCTTTGCAATCTCTTTTGGACTAACTTCTTTACTCGCATGCGTCCATTATGCGAGAACCCTTGCAAATTTTGGACTGCATCCGGGCGGTGATGCAGCGGAACTAGCTTATTTACCCGCATGCGTTCCTCATGCGAGAACCCTTGAAAATTTTGAACTACATCCAGGCTGCGATGTAGCGGCCCTTGCCAATTTTTCATTGCATTCGGGCGATGCAACGCGTCGCAAGTAGGGAACGCCCCAACGAAATCTGTATGTTTGCTTAAATCCATGTTTAAAAGATCCGAACGGTTTCGAGATAAATTCATAAATAGTGTTCTTAGAAGAACTGTAAGAACACTATTTACAAATTTATCTCTCCTACGCTGGCTGTCGGCTACCTAACGCGCAACCCTCCTCATTTACCCGGGCTTGGGACCGGCCATGGCTGAGTTCATGACCGGCATATATATATATATATATATATATTTCCAATCCCAAGTATCGGAGCATATTGACACATGGTGAATTACAGTATTGAAGTATATTGTTGTCATGGCAACTGTAATAGAAAATGGATAAGATTGCTATACCCAACAATGAGTTGATGATAAACTAATTGTATATTACTTAGAAAGGTCTTACCTAATTCGAAGAAGGCTTAGCGAAGATGGAAGAGACCAATTATTAGATTTTATTCTTATACCACAATATACACCATCGTACGACCATAATCAAATTTTAGTAATATATGAGCCTCTGATGACAGAGGTGGCACTACGTATTTAATATTCTTCTGAAGCCATGAAATTAGGACTCTTCTGTTTCAGTTGTAGAAAATAATCTTATTAATTGCATAAAAAGTATATTAATGAAACAAAAACAGGAATCCCTACCAATACCTACTTAAGGTATCACACAAGTTGAATTTGGGGAAATGATATTTCCTATTCCAGATTATATATATTTAAACTGTTTGTATAAAGGATGCCAACCTTTCTGTATTAGTACTTATGGTAACATGCCTTATCCTTCTACTGCATCCATATAGCAGAAATTCACTAATGCGTCAGTCACATGGTCGACATAGCAAACACTCAACTATGTTTCTCATTTCCCTTCTCTCCAAGATATGAACTTTGGTCTCATACTTATAGAGACAAAGTATTGAAATCCATTGATAAGAACCTGCAGATCTAATGACATCATATCTCCTATACAGTTTTATACTATTAACAAAGATGCCATAGATTATTCAAATTTGTCATTCTACTATTCCCTGTGTCGGCCCTAACTTGTTGGTTTATATTATTTTTGGAATAAATGTAAACGGCCCAAGCAAACTGCTGGAATTATGCTAAGATGCGGTATTATCTATGAATTTAGACAATAACATTCTAGTAGTTTATATTGTTTAAGATTAATTTCTTGAATGCTCCATCTCAATCTGCCAGATCCAATCCTATATAACTAATAATACACACTAAACACTCTAAAGCAATTAAATTTTCAATCTAAATATTGTATTTGTAGATTTTATTTTATGAGACAATTGAGCATTACAATATTTTACAGCATTTTGGAAGCATTCTGGATTACAGTATTTAAAGATATCAGAATACATATATAAAGGAAATATATTAAGAACATGACTTAAGTTATTTTGAAGCCTCTTCAAGAAGGCACGTATATGTTTTTTTATACAGAATAACCATCAGACTGAAATTTCAAAGGAATTACAATTTAAATTTTTATTTCCTTAATCCAAGTCCCATAATATTTATCATAAGTCATAAGTTCTTTTCGTATTTCAAGTGTTGACTTCATTCTGGATGAACTGAAACTCAATGAGTGTCTCCTATGTTATACCTCACAAGCCATGTGATCTCATGAAGAATATGATAAAATATAATTTTTATATAGTCAGCATTTTATGATTAGTTGATGGTACACATTATATCATACCCATCATTTAGTATTTAGTGTCCTGTATGATCAATCCCTCAACATAATCTCTATTATTTCTTTAAGTAATTCGGCAAAACTTTTCATATAGCATTTCCAGACTAAGGACCTTAATAATAAAATGAGCATTTATAACTATCATTTCATGAAATTTAAATGGTAAGACATCCACTAAATCCAAAACTCCAGCATGGTCTTGTTCTGTTACAATGAAATTTCTAAAAAGAACAGTAGGTATATAACGTTCTCTTTGTATCAATTATGCATGGATAGATAATTTAACTAAAAGGGGTAAAATATATAAAGATCATATGCATGTCAGCACTAATAGGTGTTACAGATCATACCAAAAGAGATTTGCATGCAAGAGATTTTGCATTTTATTCTTAAATCGAACTCATATCTATCATTAAAATTTCATATAAACAGAATTGTGATCTGGATTTCATAAATGGCAAGTATGCAGTACACTACTCTCAGCAAACAAAAGAAAGATGCATGGAAGCAACTAAGGGAATATGGATTTTATCATGCATGGCAGCAAAGAGGGTGTAGGATTGTACCCAATTTAGATTGCTCCAGATTTTTTTTTTGAAGAAGATGAACAGCAGCAACGGTTCTAGAGGAAGGGCTACTGCTGGAGGAGATTTGAAGGAGATTAGCACCTCTAGCAGACTTCACAGGTTGATGAGGAATGCTGGAGAAGGAAGAACCGCAGTAGTGACTCCTCTGGCCAGCCGTGATTCCCGCATCGAGAGGCTCCAGAAGGGCTGGAAGAGGTTTGGAAGGGCGTAAAACTCTAACGGCTGGGAATGTAGGAAGAATTTGGGTATTATGGTGGTATTTATAAGGGAAAGGAGGGCTTAGCAATATGCCAAATGTCATGGAAATACAAGCCAAGTGTTGTGTAATTAAAGAGCCAAATGGGCTGAGGAAGAAGGGCCCAAAAAAAAAAACAACAGCTGGAATGTTTTATTATATTTTTTTTCCAGACTGTGTGTACGACAACAGAATTTAAATATATATATTTTAAATTCAAAAATCTCTTTATTTGACATACTTAAAATCTACCGTACGCGCACCTCAGGTCTCGGATTTTGACGTGAAATATCTCGATTTGATCGTCTCAAAATGACGATCAAAATGAGTATAATATTGATATACCTACGATCGAGTTTTGAATACCCGAAATTTTCGGATACGGTTTTTGTTTGAGATTAAATTTTGTGATTTTAAAATATCAAACGACCTCCGATTGACGAACGGTCGATTCCGTTGGTCTTCTTTTGTCGAATCGGATCTCATGACGATCTCGATTCATTTTATGGTTTTCGAATTTGCGTCGCGGCTTTTCGCGACACGAATTACGAAACGATCGATTTTTGGTCGATTTCGCCCGAACGACTTTTGATTCACGGTCAATAGATCGTTTTATGTTGTTTAATGTTGACCAACAACTTTATTGGGTTCATTGGACCCAAAATCGGTCGAGTTCGGGTTTGTTAGAATATGGATGTTACAATAACGCTGCCATCTCCTCCTCCATAGCCAGGCACCACTAACTACTTTGCAATGTCTCCTGATAGGACCGTAGTATCTCCACAGTCGACAAACCCACAACAAACCTCTGAAAATCCTCGGAGAGTTGTGCAAGGGAAACATGGGATACAAGAGGAGATATAGTGCATGTATGCCTCTTCTTTCGTAGGGCAATAGGCACATTTAGGTCGATAACTTCTTCAGAAGGTGAGACCGAATCATCTGAGACATCATGCACCTCAAGCTGCATACGCAAATCACCAGTGCCATCAGTAGAATACAAACGCTCAGAACATACCTGGGGCGTGTTGTATGATGGAGGTGGCACATGAGCACGAAGTCGGTGTTGGTAAACATGCAGAAAGAAGGTATGTATGGTAGGTGGTGGAGAAGGTAGTTGCAGAGGTGGAGATGGTGGAGTGGAGCCTGGAGTAGACGAAATTGGAGATAGAGGCATATAAACATCTTCCATTCTCAGAAGGAATGAGCTTGTCACCTGTAGGAGAAAAATGCATAATAGACTCAAAGAAGATGACATATGTACTAACATAGTACCTTCTTCGATCAGGGTCAAAGCAACGGTATCCCTTTAAGGCTTGGAATACCCAACAAACACACTTGACAACTCTAGGAGAGAGCTTGTCAAGACTTGGAGACATCTGATGAAGAAAAGAAACTGATATCAAAACACAAGGCGTAAGAGAGAAAAGATCCGTCTCAGGAAACACAATCGAGAATAGGATCTTCTCCCCCAAGACCGACGAGGGCATGCGATTCACTAAGTAGCATGCAATTAGAATCGCATCGCCCAGTACGAATGGGGAGCATGGATCTGGATCAAGGGAGACCCTTTGACATCCAATGGTGGTGTTTTCGTTCAGTCACCCTATTCTGTTGAGACGTACAAGTACAAGATGTCTGATGCACAATACCATAGGTTCTAAGAAATTGAGAAAGTTGAGTACTGCAAAATTCGAGCGCATTATCAGAACGTATTAACTTGACATTTGCAGAAAAAAACATTCCTTATTTCATTTATAAAGGACTGAATAACAGGACTTGCATGAGACTTGTTCTTAAAGAGAAAGTCACAAGACAATCTTGAAAACTCATCAACAACAAGATAAAGTCTATACCCCTGATGGTCTGGTACACGACTTGGACCCCAAATATCAAAATGAATTAACTCAAAAAGACTATGGCTACTTCAACCCTAACGACTTTGGAATGTGGACCGATGATGCTTCCCAAGCTGGCAGGCCTCACACTGAAAGGTAGAGCGAGGAGAAATCTGTGGAAGAATGTGACACAACTTTTACAGAGGAAGATAACCAAACCTAAGATGCCACACATAGGGAGAAACAGATCCAGTGTGAGGAGAAGATGCACCAACACAACCAGTCTATAGAGACCTCCTTGCTCACGAACAGATCCAATCACCCTGCCCGTAAGAATGTCCTGAAACACAAGAGAAGAAGGATAAAAAATGTCACGACGATGTAAATCCTTGGTAATTTGACTAATGGACAGTAAATTCATAGAAAATTCAGCGTAAAGAGCATTCTGAAGTCGCATTGCAGGAGTTAACTGCACCTCCCCTTGACCAGTAATGGGAGAGTGTGTCCCATCTGCTATCACAACCGATTTCCCTGACTGAATATGGCTATAAGTACTAAATTGTCCTCTATCACCGCAAAGATGATGATATGCTCTTGAATCCATAATCCACTCCGATAAATTTGCCATGTAACATCTAGTAAAAGCATATGCTATACCTGATGTGGACGCTGATGCTGCGGCATCTACCTCTGAGGACCCTGATGGGGAGATGGTTGACCTAGGAGCATGCATAATGTCTATGAGCCGCGATACAAGTTCATCGAATCTCTAATTAGATGCAGGTGACAGACTCCTAACCTGTTGAGTATGCTCTGCAACACGTGTAGAAGAGGGGAAACCCATGCTTAGAGTAGCATGTCTCCTCAAAGTGGCTTGACCTATGCAGTAAGTACACGACTGACGGGGTCGACTACCTCCTCTTCTACGGTTACCACGACCGCGGTATTGCGCAAGGCTTCCCCTACCACGAGATGCAACGATAGCAGACGAGGTCTGGGACTGCTGGATACCACCATGAGATATGGAGAGTCTACTCAATCTACGTTATGCCTCCTCTATTGGAGGTATGGTGGCATTAGTAAGGATCTGTGCTCGAGCAACGCCATACTCAGGATCAAGGGCTGCTAGAAAAACTCCTGTCATCACCGAATCTCTGTTCTCCTTGAGTTGCTCTGGTGTGACAGTCAAGGGAATGAAAAGGGTATGGAGAGGATGACCATTCTGCTTCGATTTGAAGATATGCTGACGTTGCGATATCTTCGATTCGTTCTTCGTTGAAGAATATGTAGCGGCGAGAATGCCCCACTTAGCCTTTGTAGTAGGCTGACTCAATATATCACTGGCTATCTCCATTGACACAGTTTCAGATAGCCAAACCGTACATATGCATCATCTACTTCCCATGAGGCATTCACCCTAGTCTTGTCACTTGGCTCCTCCTGTGTAAGGATATACTTCTTACGATTATACTGCATTAGGCTCATAAATTGCATGGCCCATAGTTCATAATTTGTTCCATCCATCTTGATTGGGGTGCTGGACCGTTAAAGGCACCCAGGGATGAAATTTCGGCTTTGTTGTCTAACATGACAATGATCTCCAAGACTGGGTCTACATACAGAAATACTTACGTCTACACAGACATACAAAAAGATGATTGTGGGTGTAGACTCATGCCACAAAATCTTCCATTTGTTGGAGTCCTCTTTGGGTAACTACGATGTTTTTAGATGATCAAGTTACACTCTAGAAACCAGAAATAGACCTAACAGGAGATGGAGCTCACATGCGACAATAATGGGATGTGAGAGAGAGGGCGGCGGTCTGAGGGCTCTATGGCAGAACACTGTAGGTGGCAGCCCAGACTGCTGTTGCCGAGCAGGCGACGACAACGGTGGCTGATGTCGCTGCTAAGCGGCGATCAATAGCTGCGGCTGCTACCACTCCTGGGCGGTGATCGGAAGTCCTATAGGAGTAGAGGGCAATGACGGTGGTCGGATGCACGTGACATGCTAGGGTTTTGGTGAGGTGGGGGCTCTAGGGCACAAGCTCCAGTGTAGAACCGTCGCTCTGATACTATGTGGAAAGGCGCGAAAGTGAAAGATGTCATTCACCATAGCCGTAAAGCTCTCTTATATTCTCTAAGGGAAAATTAAATAAGTAAACTAGAGAAATAAGAAATTATAGAATAAAGATAATGAGATAAAATATCTCAATAAGCTCTATAAATCTCCATTTTCTCCTCGGTAAGTGGATGGCTTCAATAATTGAGCAACCTGACATGAATCTGAATTAGTTTTCTTTTACTTTGAAAACTTGCCTCAACATTCTTTCGATCACACGTTCCCAAAGTTTATACCTCTGTAATTTAAACAATCTTGAATGTATCCTTTGTTCTTATAAAGAGGCACTACGATGCTTCTCCTCCAATATTTAGGCATTTTCTTGCTTTCCCAAATAACATTGAATAAATTTGTAAGCCAAGTCGAACCATGCTCACCTAAAACTTATCAAACTTCTATAGGAATGTCATCAGGTCATACATCTTTCCCATGTCTCATAACCTTGGAAGCCTCCTCTACTTCCTTTGTATTCGTTTATAGCTTGCATGATTCAAGTAACTTCCACTGCTAGATCTCCCAAAGTAATCTCTCTATTTCCTTCCCTAATGAAAAGTTTATGGAAGTAATGCCTTCATCTGGTCTCTATTTCTTTTTAAGTAACTAACACGCGACTTTCCTCGTCCTTAATGCATCCCACTTGAGAAAGATCTTTATTCTTTCTCTTAATTTAGTCAACCTGAATATATCCTTCTGGCCCTCCTTAGAGTCGAGATTTTTGTACAAAACTTCATTAGCTTTTGTCTTAGCTTCACTTACAGTTTTCTTTGCTTCCTTCTTCACTATTTTGTAGTTTGTGGTAGTTTTATCCGTTCTATCATTAGACATAGCTTTAAAGCATGCTCTTTTAATTTTGAGCTTCTTTAGCACCCCTTCACTGCATCACCAAGCCTCCTTTTGGCTTGGAGCTCCTCCCTTTGACTCACCCAACATCTCTTTGGCCACTCTTGGGATACAAGATGCTACCGCCTCCCACATCTCGTTTGCACATCTGTTACAATCCCAAGATAAATTTTCTAAAACCTCCTCCCTAAAACTTGATTGCTTCTATTGATGATTCTACCATCTAGTTCCAGTGGTCTTGGAAACTGTGAACCCCTCAGGATCCGGGTACCCGTTTACGCGCATTTCGCAAAAGGATTAAGTAGTAATTGAAGATTTCACGAAAGTATGTTATACAAAATTTAGAAATTTCAGGGTTTTGTTATATATATATGTATCCCAAATATAAGTCAAATAGCTAATACTAGTATCCCTTTTATATTCATATTTTATACGAAAACCACCTGGCTAGCTAAACCTATCATTATTGTAGGATGGATTTTCAGTTTGACTGTTATAATTAGTCAGGGAATTAATCACAGTAATTACTAAATTTCAATGTTCGATAATAACCTCTGCATAATTGTACATGCACATATTTCAATTTATACAGATTCTAAGTTTAATTAAAATTTCATACAAGAGCTTACACACTTGATTCTCTTTTGGAAAAATTTCAGTAGGCATTTTTTTTCATTCCAGACATTCTGGAATTTATACTAAGAGTAGATAAACTACTAGTTTTAAAAATTTCTTCCATTATGTTTTTTTTCCCATAGGATCTTTTTTTTAAAGAATCAAGCTTAACAATCTCATCTATAAAGAAATTTCCATCCATATATATATGTATCTTATATTTGAGACTCGTACAGTGATTACTTCCAATCAACCCATAATTAGATTACTTCAATAAGCAATCACTGCTAACTTCTTAGATTTCTATCAACGAGATCTACCTTCCAATTTTAATAAAAAAATTCTGATAACTCCATGCAACCCAATAAGATCTATCATTTATATTATGTGTGAATTTAAAAACATGCAACCTTGGATTTTCATTTTAAACATCATATGCAAGGTGATTAGTGTTTGGTAATGAAAGATGCATGCATGGCAGCAAAAGAGGTTAGGGAGGTACCTATAGATCTTCAGAATTTGAGATCCTAATGTATGTATGATCGGCTCCTAGAATAACTTCAATTTGTGTTTGATTTTTGGAGCAGAATTTTGCTGTTGGAGCAACTGTTCTGGAGGAGTTCACGGTAGTCACTGCTGTCGGAGAGGAACAGCAACAAGTTGGCAACAGTAGGCAGCCCTCAAACCACAAAACAGCTGCCACACATTTCGCGTTACAACATTCATTACTATCGCATTAAGTAACTGAAAGTACGGGAAAAAATTTTTCGCGAATGAAATAATTTCATCTGACATTCACATCAACATTTATAACCACAAACTCATTGAACAATGGTCACCAAAATCTCATTTCATTAACTTCCATATATTTTACATGTACAAAGTCTGACAGTACATGCATTATATCCCAAAATCTGACTGAAGAGAAAGAAACATAATACATTATAAATTGAACAAAAACTAGCACAAAATAAACCATACCGTTGGGTATAAAACGGTATGGTTTATTTTGTGCTAGTTTTTGTTCAACGGTATGGTTTATTTTGTGCTAGTTTTTTTTTGCGAGATCAAACCTGAATGCTTAAAAGCATTCTTTCTTGTCTTAACTACTATTGATTACAAAAAAAACTATAAGTTTTGATAAAATACCTAGATCTGAAAAGATATCCGTAGAAGAGGTTAAGAATGGTTTGAGTAATCAAATATGTGAATATGAGGGGAGAATCAGTGATGATAAAATTTATGCCAGTCATGGTGACCCTTACACATGATCGTGCGAGGGCGCGGTGACCCTCAACTGGGCGGGAGAATAGGAAGCCCAGATAGGGCAGCGGCCGCCAAGTGCGCGGGTCTAGGATCCCAGTCCTCTTTCGGTTTTTACGCGAGCTCGCAGTATTTTTACGCCTCGTTGGGATCCCGACTTTAGACCAATTACGCTGACCCTCTGTTTTAGGATACCCAGGCGGGGGATCCTTGGTTTTCAGTTTTACGTACGAGCTCGGTTGCCCGTTACCGGTCGGGCTGTTTTTCTAGAGTGACTTTTCCGGGAAGTCCCTCTCACCCGTCTCAGTGGCGTAGTTTGGGAGTAGACCTATCCCTCTATTGGACCATCCTTCCAATTAGGGGGCGAGACGGAAGAGCCCTTTTGTTGGCTTCTTCACCGCTTGAGTTTTTCTTTCGCCAACAGACTTGGCGATTCTACATCCAGATCATCCATATCTATATCTACATCATCTGGGGTTACATCTGAGACAGTTACACTTGAGGTTTGAAGAGATTACAACCAAAGTTGAGTAAATGGAAGTAACTATAATCTAATCCGAAACCTCATTAAGCTAGTGGACGTGTTGGGAACTTAGTTAGGATGCATTATACTCCACCGCATGCCTACGGAGGCACCCCAACCCTAAGACATTCCCTTAGTCTTAGAGTCATAGTGCGAGGTTTACACGAACCAAGACCACAGACTATCCACTAGACTTAAGAATTTCATAAATCTTTATATTTTCTCATCTCATCTTTCCACTATCAAAATCCATACATATGATCTCTAAGTAATATGAGAATGAAATATACTTACTATGATCAATTAGTTATAAAATAAATATGCTTACGTGGGAAATGTTGAGTTAATGGCTAATCCTGAGAGGTGCTTACTAGAGATTTGAAAACCTTTTACATTTGCAAGTAGAAATAAATTTTAAATTTGAGTTGCTCATGCCTCTCTACTTGCTTTCTTTTGTAAATAATAAATGCCTGTTATTTTTATATAAACTTATGGGAAGTACCAGCGCCTGCTGACGCCTCTTCTTTCCTAACATGTTTGGCAGGCAAATAGCCTGCTGTTCAATAGCTATACATGGTTCCAGGAGACAAGGTCTATACCAGACGGTATGTGGTTTTTGTTACAGTTTTTAGTTTAATTGATATTGTAAATGCTTCTTTTCTTCAGTCAAATTTTTGGGACGTTGTATGTACAGACAGACATTGTACATGTTGTAAAATCATATGGAAATAAATGAAATAAGATTTTGGTGCCAATTGTTCTATGAGCTTGTGGTTATAAATGTTTATGTGAATGTCAGATGAAAATATTATCCGCGCGAAAAATTTCCCTGTTTTTCTGTAACTTAATGCGATCTCATGTGAAAATAATAGTGTGAATGTGTGATTAACGGGTACCCGGATCCTCGGGGGTTCACAGAAACCCTCTTTTTCTTTACCAGCCCTTTTATTTGCACATACATGACTAACAAGCGATGTTGGGTGGTCAAACTCTCTCCTGTAATTACTTTACAGTCTTTGCAATACAATCGATCTCTTCTCCTCAACGCAAAGTAATCTATCTGTGTTCTAGTCAGGCCATTTTTACAAAGTAATTAAATGCTCCTCCCTCTTCTTGAAGTGGGTGTTTGCTATGAAAATATCATAAACCGTTACAAAATCCAGAATGAATTTTCCCTTTTCATTTATACCGTCGAAGCCATGTCCATTAAGATCTCTACCTAGGCAAATCATCTCTCTTTGTAAGATTCCTTGCGTAATCTTATCCAAATCTTTCCAAAAAGCTTGTTTTATCCTTTCATCTAAACCAGTTCGCAGTGCATAAACTGAGATATTCGTAATTTCTTCTTCGAGCATCACTTTTAGCAAAATAATAAGATCTCCGAATCTTTGCATCTCAACCACACAATCCATCAAATCTTTATGAACAACCACTCCAACACCACTTATGTCCTTATCTTTATCCGAATATCAAAGTTTAAATCATGTCTTCTCGATCTCCCTTACTTCTCTCCAACCCATTTTGTCTCTTAGAGACATAGTATCTGAATCTTCCTTCTTTCCACCGTATCTACCATTCCTATCAATTTGCCAGTCAAAGTGCCACTATTCCAACTACCTATCCGCGACTTCCTTTGCAATATCTGTTGGACTAACTTCTTTACTCACATGCATCGATCATGCGAGAACCCTTGAAATATTTGGACAACATCCGTACGACAATGTAATGGAACTAACTTATTTACTCGCATGCATTCTTCATGCGAGAACCTTTACAAACTTTGAACTACATCCAGATAACGATGTGGCACTCCTTATCCACTTCTCATTACATTCGAGTGATGTAACACGCCGCTAGTACGGAACACGCCAACGAAATCTAAATGTTTGCTTAAATCCATATTGAAAATTTACACAAACTACAAATACAACAAAAAAAAGGAAATACACTCAACAACAACAAAGCCTTTTCACACATTAAGTAGGGTCAAATGGAAATACATTAATATGATAAAGGGAAATACACTAATATGATAATTGGAAATACATTAACATTCCAAAAATAAAAATACATCAATATGCTAATAACTTATATAACAACTAATTAAATAGTATAAAGATATATATTTTTCTTCGTGAATTTGAAAATGACTTTAAATTACAATATATTACATGCAACCCTTTAATATATTTAGATAGAGATGAGCTAAGAGCTAGCTTCTTTCATGGGAATGGCATCATTTGCCAGCATTGTTTGGAGGAAGCGGAGATTATTGAGCACATATTCTTTGGTTGTCATGTTGCACGGGAGGCGTACAATTTTTGAGATGGTTTCTACCTTTATTGGATTGCTTTATGGGCATCTCTGGATAATTTGGAACATGGGAGCAACTCCACCAAGATTTAGGTAGCGACTATCTTATGTTTTGTGGTTTGCATAGAATGGGTCTAAATATTTCGGGATAAATGAATGTACACGGAGAATGTAACTGAGCATGCAAAGAGCCTAAGGACTTTTTGATCTTGGGAGTTAATTTTATAAGGTGAATATAAGCAGATAGGCATCTCCTCGATGTCTTACCATTTTTTTCCTAAAAAATATATTTAGATATAGGGATTTTTACACGTGTGTCCTCCACAGTTCGTAGTTACACTTGTGCTCCTATTTTTTTTTGCAGTAATGCTTGTGCCACCTATCTTTTTGCACTATTTATATAGTTATACACCTCAGGCAGTTGCTAACTTTTCCCCTCTCAAATGGATGTTAAATTTTAGGCATCAAAGTAATTGACAAAAAAGTTGTACATACATAATTAGGTGTCATGTTCTTCATCATCTTCTTTTTCTTCCACATTCTTCTCCTCCCCCTCCACCCCACACTAACAATGGAGAGTTGAGGTGGCCTCCCACCGAACTAAAAAAGAGCTAGATTTGAGAAAAAAAACATGGTATACAAAATATAGTTCATTTAGAAACTAAACAAATATTGGACTCAGTTGCCTTTACTACGAGTCAACTTGATATGATCCGCTCGTTCGAATTTTGGTTAGTTTTGGCAAATGGTCCCGGGGAAAACCTTTGTTGATGTTGAATCCACCATCTTTGCTAATATGATCTCAATTTCGAATGGCACGTACTTTCTCATCCTCTGCTTCTACTGTGGGCCAATGACCTTGGCACCCACGACGAGGAGCTTAGCTATGGCAACGAAGCTCGATATTGTCTCCTACAACCGCGAGCTCACCATTACAAGCCTTCATTGTCCATTCTTGAGATGGAGCCTCTGGTGCCATCGGATTCAGGAGAGCTCGTCAATCTGCCACCTTATGTAATGGCCGCTTAATCTCAGCTCAACCGCGCCTTCAACACTAGTTGTTGCCGACACTGTCTTGCCCACCTTCGTCGTTGCTTGTGCAATAGTGAGATCACCACCGCCACTCCATCTCTGAACCTGCCACTCCCAAGGGCATCGGGCCTTCTTGGACGAGAAGAAACAACTTTTGGAAGGGGAGTGGTAGAGGTGGGCCCACAAGTAATAGATTTTTTCTTATGTGAGCTTAAGTTTGAATGGAAGAGCATAATTGTTAACATTTAAAACGATAGGAGCACAAGTGTTCTTGCAAAAAAAGGGGCACGTGTAACTGTGGGAACTCGGAAGAGCATAAATGTAAAAATCCCTTAGATATATGTCTATACAAACACTGATATATGGTTTATACAATAAATGAATATCCACAAATAGCTTTCGTAAAACAGATATCCATATGTATATCTGCAAAAAAAATATATAAACATATTTGTATCTGCCCTCCAATAAAATGAAAATAATATAAAAAAATGATGAAACCTTCTCCCACTATAAGTAGTATCGGCTACATGGATTATTGCTTATATCTATGTCGAAAGATTTGACTATTTTTTACGTTGGTTGACTACCTAACGCAACCCCCACAATAGGTGATTTGTACCACGTTGTTTTGGGTGGTAGGCACACTGCATTACCCCCAAGACCATACAAAAAATTGAAAAACAATATCCTTATATAAAAACTCATATCCTTTTTCATATACATATGCATCAAAATTATTAATACATATCCATATATGCTTAAAAATAGATGCGGTGAGATATGGATAATATATATCGATATCTGGTTGCGTTCCTAACATGGGATTTAATATCAACTTAAATTTACACAATGAGAGTCATACGAGGAACACACGTTTTTCCATTGCACATCATGGCATGGCTGAGGGACTATTATTCTTGAACAATCGAAATGGTTTTTTTTTCGAAAAGAAAGGACAATCAAGATCAGTTAATTGAAACCTTCTAAGAAAAGATCGTAGTGAACTTAAGTTTAAGATATGGTCTTCATCTTTTAGATGCTCTGATAGACTGGTGAAACTATTGGGAATAAAGGAGCTGCTTCCGCTAAAATGCTTAATCATTGCTGATTTCTGGAACAGATAACGGGAGCTGCGATGCTAAACCTCTCCCTTCTCACTTCTGATATGTGGGCTGTTCTGATTCGCATCTTTGCCTATCATGAAAAGGTTTGGATTTCTTTCTGATGCTGCACCCTTTTTTATCGAGGGAAAACTGTCATATTTTTTCTTATGCTGCAGGTTGATTGGTTGTAATTCATAGCTTTTGCGGCTGTTGGAGTTGGTCTTGTAATCTACTCCTGGTATTTGATGTTTGCCAGTGTCTTATGCTTATGCTGGAAATCATGCTAGTTCTGACATTTCATTTCCTACAGGATGAAAAAAGAGGAAACTGAAACCGGGGGGCAGGTTGCAAATGCTGATGGTGACAATGCTAGAACTGCTATAGCTGATGAGGAGGCAGGGTGCCACATCTTGGATCCTGCTTCAAACAAAGATGTTGGCAGAAGAGGGGCTGGAGATTTTAAGGAAACTGGTGTTGTGTCTCAGACAATCCAGTTATGATGAAGTGCTTATTCCTACATCACAGAAACTACAGCGAGGCAGTTCGCTCTGATATACAGGTTGATACTAAAAATCTATGATCGATTCTACTCCCATCTTGATGGCAAAGCAGTGTGAGAAACCTTCAGCTAAGGGACGGCATGCAGTGAATATAAAACGTTCTTTTCGTTCCTGTATTTCAGGGACATTTTTTTGTTATAGTGGTTTGCAATTAATTAATTTTGGACATTGGGTTAATGTATTCATCATAAGTTGTTCATGATGTTTAGGTTCTGCAATTATCACGATCTTGTAATATGCTCTATATTAAAGGTATCTTGCAACGTTGCAAAGCCAATAATTCTCTTTATGGTAGAATTACGTTTGTAAATTATAATAATTAGAGACCACTGTATTCTACCTATTTATGTCTATGCAAATGGTTTACACATTTCCCGTTGTGGAGAGCTCGAGCTCGATGGTTTATAACGTCTTGCTTTGGACCAACGAAGATGACACTCAACAAACTCCATCGCAAGGATAGACTATATAACGGCTACATGTTCAATGGGGTTGTCCCATTGGGGGAGCTAACTTGCTCTCCCGCGCAATTTCGTCAATTTTTTATGTTTTTCGAATTTTTTTCATAAATATTCATCACTATATCCCTATATTATGCTATTAAAATTTTGTTCGAAACAAACTCCTACGGTCTCCATCCAGACAATTATTTTTTAATGGTAACAGAATTGCTAAAAACGATCCTTCTGGATGGAGGCTGTAGGAGTCTCTGTTTCGCGTGAAATTTGAATGACATAATATAGGGATATATTGATGAAAATCCAAAGAAGAAATTTTAAAAAAAAATGGCGAAATAATGGGGGGGGAGCCAAGTTAGCTACCCGCAAGGGGGCAACCCTAGTTTATCCTATATATACATGGGTAATCCAGAGAGGCCCTTACCCATTTGAGTTGTGGTGACCACCAAACGTGGGCTCACCATGTGTATAGGTTGGTTCTATTTGGTAGAAAACGGTTTTGGCAATAACAATGTACTTTGCATTATTAACAAAACTCCAAAATGCAAGAACTCCAAAAAAAATAGATAGGCCAGATAGAAAATAAAATACCTGTCGGAGTATGTATATTAGCAAAAAGTTTGCAGCTGGATGACTTGGCTACACTGGTTAGGCATCCCAGGATAGGTAGCTACACTGGCTACCATCCATTCTTTTCTCCACCCCTCCTCTTGAGCCGGCAACACTTGAACTTAGAAGGGAATACCCCGCTCCTCGAGGAAAGAGTTACTGGATCGGGGAATTAGAGTTACCTTGTTAGAGGAGGCTACTTCTTAGCCATTTCTGATGTGGAGAGTTACATTTCACACTTACATAGTACAAGTAAGAGTCAGAGTCATCAGAAATTTGCGTATGAAGATTTGTTCCGACCTGACTGTTGAGGCATCTTGAATAGAAGACTTGTGGAACTTGAAGTCTGTTAGGTCTTAAGTTCAGATCCCAATAAGGTTCTGCCACACAAGTAATCCAAAGGTCGAGTCAAGCTCCATTTTCAACTTTTGTTTATGACCTTGGTATGGAACTCAATCTCATTTCACTCTTGCATTTCATTTTAGTTGCTCGTGGACGAGCAAGGTTTAAGTATAAGGGGTTGATGAATATGTAATTCATTACTCTTAAAGTTGAAAATAGAGTCTTGTTCCCGAGTAATTAGCTACATATTTCCCCTTATATTTCATACTTAGCATTCATGCATGCATAAGTAATATTTGCATTTCAACATCCATATTTGCATTAAATAAGAAGTCCAATTCACTTGTAATTATTCACCTATTTGTCTATATTTTATACTCACTCCAAAGTCAATAAAACCAACTCTATACTGTGTACACTACTAACTAATAATACAAGGAAAAGGCCAAATTTTCTAACTTCTAAAATCACCCAATAAAACCCCAAATCCAGTTGGAGACCTTAGGACTTAGAATGTACATATTTATCTCGTACAACATTTGATCTAGGTCTACTCACTTTTACATTAATACATATTCAGAGACCTTCAAAATGAGACCAATTTCATTTAAATCAGAGCTCGTATGCAAAACTTGGGTTTTTGGACCCCATTGTACATTATATGTATGTATATTTGTACCCTTGTATTTTTGTATCTTAATTGACCTCATCTCCATTTTTGATCAAAATGAAACTTGTAGATCTCATCAAGGTTTACAACTTTCATGTTTTGAATTTTTCCAAATTCGGCCATCTTCTCTCTCTTATTCCACATTTTCTTTCGGCCATTTAGAGCAGGTCACGTGGCACCCTCTGGTCGTGCCACGCGACCCGCTCACAAAGCGCCACACACCCCTTTTCTCCGTCGTCCGATCCTTTCCCTTCTCTTCAGATCTGAGCCATCCACTCGTGCAGCTGATCTCCATCCTCCGATCTTCTCCAGATTGCATCTCCTCCATCCGTTAGCGCCTCGCCCTCAGCAAGCCACGTGTTGACTTGTGAGCCCTCCGATCTTCTCCAAAAGCCCTCATCCCATCTATCCCTTAGCGCCTTCACCTGCTCCCACCACGTGTCGCATCCCTACCCCTTCGATCACACCACTCCAATCTAATCCAGGACCTTCTCTTGCGTCCTTCTTCTGGCCGTTGGATCACTCGATCCAACGGTCCAAAGACCGTCTTCTACCTCGGGCCGCCTTCCTCGCGCACGTCGCCCACTCCGCGCGCTCGTCGCCCCCTTCCTATTTTCTCTGCCACGACAACCATCATCTCCACCCTCTAGCACCTCCACCTCGTAGGCCATGACGCCCTTATCCTCGCCAGCCACCATGACCTCCATAAAGCCTGTCGTTGTCACTCCATGACCCCCACGAAACCTTGCCTTCCCTCACTGTCACCCGCAACTTCTTCCTATAAATACCCCGCCTTCGGCTACCTTCGACCCCATCCGCCATTGCAAGAGGTGTCCTAGAGCTCAGAGCTACCCGTTGGTGATAACAATTGAGAGTAAAATCAAGCGAAGATAGGTCTTCACCTCCGACGCGATCCACAGCATAGCCACGCTGTGCTGCATCTCCTCCGACGAGATGCTTGAGCTCGGGCCCTCTACCGTCCCTCGAGCTCATGCTTCACCTCGAAACTCTGATCTTCGCGTGCTCTTTCATTCGCCCCGACGACGCACAGCACCCCTCTAACCAAAGCTTCACCTTAACGGCGGAGGAACCCCACCACCGGCCATCTCCACTTCACCTCCTCGGCCTCTCCGTACTCACCGCACCCGCCGCACTCCCACGAGCACGGGCTCCATTTTTTGGCCCCAGCTAACCCTGTAGGTACTCCACACTTCATTGGCCGGACTTCATTGGGACTGCATTGAGCTTCGTCGTCTCCAGCGTTCAGACCGTCCCATCCTCATGCAGGACCTCCGACACTCCCACGATTGATCCGAGCACCTCAGGTGCCACCGGCGTACACCGAGCACGAGAGAAGGAGGCGGATCAAGGAGCTCAACATCGGAGCCCCGCCAAGTCAGTCGCAGGAGGTGGCGGACCGGAGAAGAAGAAGAGCAGCTACCGTTGGATCGCCTCAATCCAACAGCCCTTGCCACGCCACGTCACCTCGAGTCCATAACCGTTGGATCATTACGATCTGACGGCTCTAGAGGCGCCACGCTAGAAGCTCCAACAGCTGTTGGATACACGTTGATCGAACGGTCCACATCGCGCCACATATCCTCCTCCGAGCCTCTTCCCCGACCCTAGGCTCGGAGCACCCGAAGCTGATCCGAACCTCCCGAGCCTCGATCGACATCCGAGCCTAGCCCCCTACGTGCTTCCCACGGCTGGGTAATTTGCACAGAGGCCCTCCAAGGTTTTGGAAATTGCTATTTTATCCCTGCCAGGCGTATCATGCGAGGTGCACGTGACTTTGTGGGAAATTTGCATCCACCTCCCCCGTATTATAGGTAACTGCATTTAAATCCTTGTCAGCACGTTTTATTTTCAGAAGTTTTATTTTCTGTATTTGCAATTTGGTCCCTGTCTCTGTACGCATATCTAGGTGTCCATTTGGCATAATTTTTCAATTCTAAAAATTGCATGATGAAGCCCAACTTGTCCTTTATCTTATGTGACACGTGCTTAATTTTTGCGACATCTCTGGAATTTTATATTATTCATTTGGGGAATTTTTTTTATATTTTTCCCACTGTGTGCTCTTTAATTCATATTAAATTCCTTGTTGCTCCAAAAATCACCAAAAAATCACATTAGACTTAGAATAATTTATTTTAAATTGTACCAAAAAATCGTTAGATTTGCACGCATCATGAGGTCTGAATAAATTAAATAGTGATTTTATTACTTGATTTTTAATAGGTCCAATTCACATAAACTTTTACGTTTAGTAATTTTCTGGATTCATCATACTTAGATCTATATAGGATAGTTTTTATGTCTAGAAATAATGTGTTTTGGTATTTGTTAAAATTAGTTTTGCAAAAATCACCTTGCATTAATATTTTATTCACAGTAAATTCATAAAGTGTCAAAAAATTTCAAAAAAATACTGTAGCTTAATTTCATTGCATTTCATACTCTGGCCAAGTTTCATAATTGTTGGACTTCATTTAATCATATTTCTGAGTTACCTTGTAAAATTGGCCTGAAATTGCATTCGTTTTTCCTTTGTTGCATAAAATAAATATTGCTAAAAAATAATATTAAAATAATCCTCTGAAAATCTGACCTCTGAATTCACTTCAAATTTACTTAAGGAGACAACTGCCCCCCTGAGTTTGACCTTGGGCTTGCCCGAGTAAAATAAAACTGCCACTCGTAATTAATTGAATATTAATTAAAAGTGGTATTTTTGACGTAACCTTGATTTCCCGACTGCAACGAACTTAAAACTTAATTTGATCATTAATTTATTCGAATTAACAAGGGTGGTCCTAGGCACGTCACTGGGTCTACTCCCTTGGTGGCATCAGTACAACCATCATCAACATCATCCTGAGCGGTATCAGCACTGCTCTCCTCCTCATCTGGTGCTCCTGAGTCCTCATGTGGTCGTCACTCAGATGATGCGCTGCCGACTGGCATCTTACTGCTCCTAAGTGTAACAAAGTCATCATCAAAAGTGTATGCAGAAATATCACCAAGTGAACCACTAGGAGTGGTAACCTCTGTAAACTCTACCTGCTCAGATTTACTCTTCTGGCTGTTCGGATTCGGTTCGATCTGTGCAGGTATGGCGGCCTTGCCCTTCACTATCTCCCCCATCTCCTGTCTGAACTCATCCATCTCCCGTCTGAAAGTAACCTGCTGCTCGGAAACAAGGCGGGCTAGATCCTCAAGAGCTGAATTTTCATAGGCTAGCCCATGAGAACCTGACGGGTGGCATCTCTTGAAGTGAGGCTGCTGCTGATGGGTAGGATGAGAGGGATACCGGGGATGAAACTATTGAGGCTGTTGTTGTTGCCTCCAAGACTGTCCCTGCTGATAGGGACGAGGACCATGCTGCTGGTGAACTGTGGCTGGGGGAACTGGGGCTACTGTTGCTGTTGGCTGAACTGGCCACCCTGAACTGGAGGCTGCTACTGGGAAGAGGTACCTCCGATCGACCAATGGAATCCGGGATGGTCTCGTCAGATCCCGGGCTGAGGTCGATCATACCAAATCCTGTTGACGTCCATCAACGGCTCCTGTACGTAAGTAGGTGGGGGGAGAACTGCCATGGGCTGATCTGGCTGGTAGACCACCATCTGAGGTTCTGAGACAGTGGTGGATGGTAGTACTGCTGTTGCTGCTGGAATGAATCCACCTGAACATGGTGAATCTGTCTGGGATGGCTAGAGTGTTGGGTCGAGCTGCTGCTGCCGGGATCCACCTGTGACCTGAGACGGGGCTGAGAAGCCGTCTGTGCCTTCTAGAGACACATGATCTAGGTCTTCAGTTCACTCAGTGTCTGTGCCATCTGATCTATCTGAGACATGCACTGGCACTGCTTCTTCTCAATTAACTCGATCCGGTCCAACTTCTTGCCGATAATCCCCATATCAGCGGCCTTCAACTCTGCCTGTGCTGCGGCTGCTGATGATGTAGAATGACCAGCATCGACCCGTGCTATCTGATGAAGCCGCGTTTCATCATCTTTATTCTATCATTTTGGCCTTAAAAATCCTAGTAAATGCGTGTAAAGAGAGCTAATTTAGGCATTTTATCATCCATGCATTGTCTTGTATATATTGTATAAAATGCGGTTTTTAAAAGCCAAAATTATAGAATAAAGAAAAGAAAAGAAAAAGAATAAAATATTGTAAATATTTTATGACCCGAAACCCCGAGACCTAGGCATCTCGATGAATAGGTCGACAAGGAATAAAGTAGGGGGAGATAAGGTCAAAAACACAGTCCAAATACCTATACATTCTATTCATTTCTTATTCATTTTGGGACCTATTTTTGGTTCCACTTTTTATACATCAAATAAAGAAACTTTGTACATGAAAGTTGTAGATAATTTTATAAATAAAAATACAAAATTGATTTTACAGAAAAATAATACACAGATAAAAAGTTATGGTCTGAATAAAAATCCAGAATGCCAACTTCCCAGACCCGTATCTCACAAATAAAAACTCCAAATGCAGCATACTCACCTTTAATTGTATATAGAAGAAAATAAGCTAATTAATGGTGGTGGTTTCGCATTTGGCGGAGCTACGTTTTGAAAGTTGACTTTTGGACCCTCATTGTATATTGTACAGATTAAAATATTCAATTTATTATTTATTTATTATTTTTATAATTTTATATTTTTATAATGTTGTAAATATTACTTATAATAATTGTGAATATTAAAATCAGAATAAAAACATCATTAAAACTCAAAATAAAATACTTGTATACACAGGTAAAATACATACACATATACCTATACAATATATTACTTTATTTTATTAATTATACAAAGAGCATCAATAAAATAAAATAAAAATATAATTATGTGTATAAAAGTGTGTTATAATTATATAAATTAATAAACATAATTAATAAAATTAAAATACACAAAATAAAAATAGAATACTTAAATATATAGATATATACTATAAAGGGCATAAATGCAAACTTGTAAAAATACGTCTCATAAAAATAAATAAAAATCACCATAAATTACTTCATAAAATAATAAACATTTTTCATTTTATAATTTAAAACCAATAAAATAGTTATCTATTTTAAAATGATTTTAGAAATCTTTTTCTCCAGGTTTTTCCTGGTTGGTCCACGTGGACCAACCAGGGGGCTAGGAGAGTTGACCTCGGTCAACTCTCTGCCCAACACCTGGGCTGTGTCAGAACATGATTTTTCTTGGATTTCGCGGATTTTTGGGGGCCGATTCTTTCACCATTTGAGGTCGATTTCTTCACGAGATTGGTAGCCCTAGTATTGATCTTTCACGCCCTATCTTTGTCTTGGGCCGAGCACCATCACAGCACCCGTGATCGCTCCTTGAATATCGCACCACGGTCATCTTTTCAAAATAGGCCCCAACGCCCCATTCAAACCTTGAACCGCTTTTGCTTGAGCTCCTCCCTCCGAGGGCTTACGACGGGGTCCCCTGTGACAGAGGGAAGACCCTCTACCTTGTCGAGGTGATCTACTAGCTTGGCGGCGGCTTCCAACCCCATCTCCGGCCTTGCGACCGTGAGGTCTCTTCCTCGTGGTCAACACCACTTGAGGGCATTTTCATTCTTGTTTTTCTTATAGTTAGATAGCCGTTAGTATAAGATTTCATTTCGTCTATTTATATTGCCATTTCAACCATAAATCAGTGCCAATCACCATCACGAACACCTCGTCGGAGCTCACGAAGCTCCGGCGACCACCAACGCCCACCAACGCCCACCATTCTGTCTTAAACCAGCTCTGGAACACCATCTGTCGTTCTTTCTTTTTCTTGCAGGTGTCCAGGGGCAAGGAACCCCGCCTGGGGGTCGATTTTTGAAGCTGGACTGGCAGCCTGGAACCACCGTCCACCCCTGGCCGTGCGGTGGCGCACCGGAGCTCCACCGCCCATTTTGGCTCCGCCGTGGGGTAGGGGTAACTCCCAGGAGTTCACCGCGTCATTAGAAGGGAGAAGGCGGCGTCCGGAGCGGAGATTTTGGCATCTGAAATTCATCCTGCACGTGTTCATCTCGCGTTCTTCCTCCGCGATCCTTCGCCGTCCGATCTTGATCTGTTCTTGCAGAGCTCCAGCTATCGTCGGATCTTGAGCATCTCCAGCCATTGATCGCCTTTGCGTGATCTAATCCTAGCCCTCAGATCCGAAGGGGTATCGGCCGTCCCTCTGCTGACACGTGTTTAAGTGGCTTTTGCCACGCCGTCGGATGGCGCCCCTTTGTGGGTAATTTTGCTACTATACCCAGTGCCTTTTTGTATTTAATTAAAACTTTCTAATCTTTCCTTTGCCGTTCATAACTGTTGTAATATTTTTAGTAAGACCCCCGCACTTTTGAGAATTGCGTAGACACCCTTCCCAGGTCCACGTGCCCTAGGCGTGTGACCTTGGAGTTTTTGCTAAGTAACCCTTGTGGGTTTTTGTATTCCGATTGAGTCCAAAAGTTTAATACTCTAGTTGTAAGTTTGCGTAAAAATTGCACTTTCGCCCTGAACTTTAGGGATATTTGTTAAAAGGTCCCTACCAGGCCTTCCATTTTTATGTGCTTGTGGTATTTATTTGAAGGCTCATTCTAACTCCAAATTTTCTCAAATTTTGAATTTAAGTGCCTGGATAGTTGTACTTTAACGCCATCAATTTAGTTTTTGATTTTATTCTATTTTTATATTTATTAAAAATCAAAAACTTGCTTTTTGTGCACTGTCCAGTTTAGAAAATACCAAAAAAATAGTAAAACACCTCTAAAAAGTCCAAAAAAATTACCTAGTGTCTATTTTACCCTATTTTAGTGTCAGTCCAAAAACCACTAAAAATCTCAAAAGAAAAACCTTAAAAATTCGAAAAGACTCAAAAACTTCCAAAAAATTCTAAAAATCAAGGAAAACTCCAAAAAAATACAAACTCAGCTCCTGTTTGTTGTATATTTCAGTAGCTTTATTCGAAAATTAGTGTGAAAAATTTTGAGTACTGGTTGCTATTTTTAAATCCCATTTTACTCACAGCCAGCCCTTGTTTCACTGTTTTGAGTTATTTCAGTAATTAAAAATACCAAAAACGCCTTGAAAAATCCCCAAAAATCACAAAAATAGTAGAAAATCCTAAAAATATCAAAAACATTTTATTTTTGAATTTTTGGATATTTTTGCACATTTTTATAAATATTTCATCTTGTCTTGTATTACATTGTTTGTAAATTCCAATATTGAAAAGAAAAAAAATATATAAAATATAAAATCATAAAAATCAGAAAATTAAAAATCAAAATACAAAATTGAAAATTAAAAACAAAACAATTAAAAAATTAAAAATCCACAAAAATTTCATTTGATTGCTTGCTTAGTGTAGATATCACACACATTCACTTGTGCACAATTTTTGAACTACCCTGCTTGCTCCCTGTGTTCGAACTCTCTGCATACTTGTCACTATACACCATTTGTGCAGAGTTAAAAATAAATTTTAACTCCACATTATTTCTAATTTATTGATCTTTAGTGTGGGTTAATTGTTGATTAAATACAGGATTCACTTGTGAGTCACCACAGCGACGGTTGTCTCCACCTTGTTTGAGACACCAATTTAGACTCCATTGAATTTCGTGTTTATCAAATGGCGCCGTTGCCGGGGAGCAACAGTGCGTAGTTCGGGTTTTTACTTGTGTTTGTGATTGTCTACTTTTGCGGCTTTTATCTTTTTCCGTATTTTTGATATTTCTTGGTGAATTGTCTAACCCCTCTCTTGTTTGACTTCTTGCGAGGAACGCGGATCGAGGGAGGAGCTCTTTTCCAGGAGCACCTGCGCACCCACGTGAGGCGACTTTAGCCTAGCACGAAGAAAGACTTGGAGGATTTTGCAAGACAACTCCTTAGCATTTATTTTCTTGCATTGTATTTATTTTGTAATTCGTAGTGAGAGAGACCATTTTTTTTGTAATAATACAGGTACATTCGGACTTGGACTTTCGGGCCCAATTTCCAAGTGCTTGTACACTTGGGGGCTCACCGCGGTTTTCCATCGGTTTTCATCGCCTTTTCTTACTTTGTTTTCCGGTTTTGTTTTCCTTACTTTGTGTGATTGAGCCCTTAGATTTAGGATTGCTTGCGATAGATTAAGGCCAAACACCTAATATATCTTGCATGTACCTATAGCCGCGTTTGGACTTAGTCAAAGTTTAAACAGTCTGTTCATTTATCTCTTAACCCGTGTGCCGTGAGCGAGCCCCATCAAGCGCTACTCCTGAACTCGAGTGTGTCGAGAAGAGGAGGGGTAAGCCAAGACCGGACTCTTAGGTTAAAGATAAGTGGCCGACTTGTGGTTCTTCACGATAATAGCAATTTCTGAAACTTAGGGCGATTTCATCGGCTTTGCATTTGCATATAGTTAGGTTTCAATTCTGCTGAGCATCCTTGCATGTAGAGTGCTGGAGGCAAGGTGAGCATTTACGCTTTAACATTCATCATTATTTACCGCTTGCATTACTTTTCCTACTCTCCCTCTGGTTTTGCCAACCTAGGAGCTTAAAGGAATTGAATCCCCGTTAGGATCGTGCATTTTTATTAAAAACCCAAAAAAAAGTGATAATCAATAAAATTGGGACTGCTAATATTACTCGACCCTAAAATCGACCAAAAAGAAAAATCTTGTATTGAGGCGAGTAATCCCCTCATTGTCTTCGTTTTACATTGCTCGCGCACACACTAAGGCTAGTGCCCAAATCCCATTTTCAGCCCCTAAATGTTTGTGCAACTTCTTGACTTTTTCACCTAACTCTAAAACAGACAAGATAAAAAGACCGCATTTGTGGTCTTCACCGAGTTGAGTAGGTGAATTGAGGGTTTGGTTGTTTCATTTTTGCTTGTGATTGTTTTGTGTGCATACTCGATCACTCTGCGCATTTGCGCCTTTCTCCACACTCCTCTTGACTTGACTGTCGTGTTCTCCCGATCATTCTTCTCTTGTTTCGAGATGGATCCCTGGAGTGATTTTTATCCGGATTTTGCGGATCCCTCGCTCCCTCCAGCCGGTCCACCTCCCTTTTATCAGGAGGATCCTCCTCCTACTTTTTCGGACTTTTGTACATATCCACCTCAGCCACAGTATCAGACTTCGGACTTCTATCCACCTCCATCCCCACATGTATATTATCCGCCTCCATGTCCACATCCACCCGAGTCTGACCTGTTGGAGTCACCTCCCACGACCTCCATGAGTATTGTCATGAACCTAATGCTAGAGCACATCAATTTGATGAAGGAAAATCTTAACACTTTGAGAGAATATCGGACTAGTGCTCTTTTCATCGAGGATACGGCTTCGCTGGTGAAGAATCATGGGAGCTTGCAATCGCCAAAAATACAAAAAAATGAGAAAAATTTAAAAATCCAAAAAGATTTTGGGAGACACTTGGTTGATCAAGATTTTGAGGAGAGAGTCCACTTGCCAGAACCCTTGACCACACACCCATTCACATCCAGTCCTACCTTTGACCCCGAGGATGCCGCTGTACAGACTGCTCTTGGCATGCCTCGTGTATATGCTGATTCCGACTTCCTCCCTTGTATGGAGGAAGTCCAAAAATTCAAAAAAATGTTGACTGAACCCGAAGTGGTGGCCACTATTTATGAGATCATCCGTGCCCCACTTCAGCAGGCCATGACCCAATTATCTGCTCCTCTTCCCAAGAAGAGAAAGCAGAGGAGCAGATCTGAGCGTCACATTTTGACCATGGCCACTGCCCTCGCCATCACACACCGTCCCATTCCCAAGAAGAAGAACACAGCTACACCTTTCATCACTTGCACCATCTCTGACTATACATGTGATCTTACTCTCCTAGACGGCAGTGCATCTATTAGCATATTACCCTTCTCGCTGGTACAGTCTCTTCACTTAGGGCCTCTCAAGAAAACCAGGATGATCGTTCAGTTTGCTGATGGATCTATCAAGAGGCCGAAGGATATCCTTGAAAATGTCGTCATTTCTATTCAGGGCACGAGCCATCATGTTGATTTTGTCGTATTGCCTATGGAGAACTCCATAGGGATGCCATCTCCAATCATCTTGGGACGACCATTCCTGGCCTCTGCGAGGGTCGTTATTGACTATGGATCAGGAGAGATTCGCTTCCGTCCTATTGACGAGAGCGAAGTGTTGATCACCACACCCACAGTTGACCAGAGACCTGCACCTGATGCACCTTCACCGATTATAGCTGACTCTGAGGCCTGTGACCTACCTGATGCTACTAGAGATGCTTCCTTAGCGATCCCTGATGAGACCCGACGGATCCCCCGAAAGGGGAGGAAGTCGGAAAGCATGGACCTCACTAATCCTCCTCCTGGGGTGTGGTGATGTGTTGATGAGATCCAGAGTATTTATGTGATTGAACCATTTGAGCAGGGGGCAGATACCAAAATAATTGAGGATGTTTATGATGTTGCCCATTACTTTGAGAGACCTCATAAGGAAACAAATGACCCATGTAAGACTAGACAGGACGGACCTGTTTTGACTACTTCCACTGATGAGTCCAATCCTGTCCATGTTGATTCTGATGGGCCAGAGGCCGAAGTTGATTTGATCGCTTTTCTTCAGAAATTCGGGCCTTTTGATGATAAAGATGATCCGGTTGAGATTATAGAGGACGAACAGAGTTCGTATACTTCCACAGATGATTTCGTTCCTTTTGATTTTGACCTAGATGAGGACTCGCAGGACGACTCCGATTACACTTCTTCCGAGGATGATGAGTTTGTCCCATTTCACTTTGATATCGGCGAAACTTCCAAGGCCGGACTTAGTCGTACTTCTTCCACTCACCCGTCTGCGCCTTCACATCATAGGACCACCAAGGGAGAACCCAGCCATACCGCTTCCATTGATCAGTTCGTCCCTTTCCGTTTTGATTCCACTGAGGACCTTCACCGTGTCGACCCTGATCGGCCTCCGTCCACTGTGGACCCCGATGTCGACATACATCACGTCAAATCTATCCCTCAGCGGTCCCGCAAGAAGGTTTGCTTTCCACCTTCTGATGATCACCCATTTATGTTGTAGATTCTATCCCGTGACTCTCTTTCCATCTCCTGTTTTTGCCCGTCTACCCATTTCTCGTGTTTGCCTTGCTTAGGACGTACTTTGTCCTACGTATAGGAGGGGTAGATGAGTTGAGTGTTCATTCTTCGTTTCGTGTCATTACTCCTGTTGTTTCCCATACTTAGGGCTTCTTTTACCCTAAGTATAGGGGGAGTGATGTGTACATCCTCACGATCTTTTCATCCATCTTCTGCTTTCATTTTCTTCTTTTCTTCTTTTCCTTTTCTATCTTCTTTATCTATCATAAAGGTGCCGCCCTTGTAGACAGTCTTCCATACTTAGGATGTACTTTGTCCTAAGTATAGGGGGGTGTGCACCCCGAGTATTTCCATTCTTTGATCCTCTCCATTGTCTCCTCTTCTTGTCTATACTTAGGGATATCTTACCCTAAGTATAGGGGGAGACAATCTGAGTACGATCTGTTCATTCCCACCCTTGACCCTCCCCGCGTTGTGTACAGTCTGCTATACTTAGGATTATGTGATCCTAAGTATAGGGGGGACGGTCGACTTCTCATTCATTGATTCCTTCGTTATTTATTTATTCTTTAGACTTGTCTAGACTTAGTACGAGCTATGGCTTCTCTTTTCTCTCTGATCTATGAGGACATAGCTCAAGCTAAGTATAGGGGGGTCGTATATACTGCGTATATACTTTAGCCATAACTCGTACTTTCGTATTTTACTAATAAATATGGCTAATAATTCATCAAAATTCATCAAAATTCCTTGATAAAAAGGTATTTTATTCCTCAAATTCTTTTTGTATTTATTGATTAATAAATCAGATGAAAATATTTTTTGCAAAATGTTTGAAAAATAGTTTGAAAATCTTTGTGAACATCTATTAAAAACTATTTTGAAAATATTTTGTTACATGTTTTCAACCTTTGTAAAAATGTGTGGTTTGTAAAACTTCTTTTCTTTGTGTGAAATAAAATGTTTGAAAAATGATTTGCAAATGGTTTGAAAAATGGTTGCAGAAATATTTGAAAAACCTATATATACTGTTTTGAAAGCCTTTGCAAAATGATTTTCAAATGTGTGTACGTGTTTGTAAAAATGTTTGTAAAAACTATTTTGGACTATAGTTTTCAAAAAAATCGTGTGAAAAAGCTTGTGTCAAATAAGTTTGAGGAATATTTACATCACACCAAAATCCACTATATATAGATGTACTTATAAAATTGACCACTTGCCCTTGTAAATTCGTAAAATCCACTTCTTGTATATATAAGAAGCACTCCCGTGTACATAGTTTTCACCAAGTTTTCAGCCAAAACGTTTTGTTTTCAAAAATCCCAAAAGCATTTGCAAAAATTAAAATCCAAAAACATCTGAAAAATCTTTTTGAAAAATACAAAAAATGCATCTGCATGCATCATCATTATCTTTTCAAAAATCCATAAAAAGTTCAAAATCTTTGAAAATTGCATCACAAAAATATTTTCTGCATAGCATTGCATGGCATGAGCATTTTTCGGATTGAGTTTGATAGTTGAACAAGTCTAAGTAAAATCCGGAGATTGGAGCTTGATTGGACCTTAAAATCTACCTAATAACAGGAACCTTATAGGAACTGGGTTTGAGGTACTTCAGGTCTAGTTGACTTAATTCTTTGAGGATCACGGGACTTAGTTCAATGGATTCTTGACTGCCTAAGTAGAGTATTTCGGAGCACACGCACGACTCTTGTTGATAATGACCTAACTTGGACACCTGCACCATTCACATAGCTCTCCATGGATGAGGTGGTGAGGAGGCAGCTTCCTTTAGCTTGGGGTAGCATATGAGGGTAGTACTTCTAGGCGGAACCTCTCTTCTTCTTCTAGTGAAGGAAGTGCACCTCAACTTGGTCTAGTGGTGATGAAGGCTAAAGACAGAAGTCGTGGGTTGCAATAAAGCTTCAAAAGAGGGATAGTTTACTGGCTCAAGAGGAAAATTTCTTGTATATATGCTGCACCATGTAGATATGTTGTACAGATGCATTTGAAAAAAAAAGAAAAAAAAAGAAAAAAAAAGAACTCCAAAAAAGTGGTGGGTCGGATTGAAAATTTAATAACCCCACCGGAGTGTATATAGTCCAATAAAGCAAAAGCTTATGGTATCAATGTCACATCTCATGAAGCTTGCAGCGGGAGACTTAGCTACACTGGGTGAGATCCCAAAAGTCTATACTTCTTCCCCTCTTCTTGAGCCGGTTGCACTTGAACTTAGAAGGGAATACCCCGCTTCTCGAGGAAAGAGTTGCTAGACCGAGGCATTAGAGTTACCAGGTTGGGGGAGGTTGTTTCTTTGTCACTTCTGAGGTGGGGAGCTCCATATCACTTACACTGTACGAGTCAGACTCATAGTCGTAAGAGTTTGCGTATGAGTTGAAGTAAATCTGACCTGGCTATTGAGGAGACTTGGACAGAGTTTTGGGATTCTCAAGGACTGTTGGATTTCAAACTTGGTTCTCATTAAGGTTCCGACCGCACTAAAATTCCAAAGGTCCGACTTAAGCTCCAAACTTTGATTTTGCGAAGACAAGTTCGATAATTAAACTTAATCTAATTTTCTTCTTTTTCTTTTCTTTCTTCTTCTTTTTGCACTTATTGCATAAGTGTTTGCTAGGGACTAGCAAAGGAAAAGTATAGGGGGATGATGAAGCCACGTTTCATCATCTTTATTCTATCATTTTGGCCTTAAAAATCCTAGTAAATGCGTGTAAATAGAGCTAATTTAGGCATTTTATCATCCATGCATTGTCTTGTATATATTGTATAAAATGCGGTTTTTAAAAGCCAAAATTATAGAATAAAGAAAAGAAAAGAAAAAGAATAAAATATTGTAAATATTTTATGACCCGAAACCCCGAGACCTAGGCATCTAGATGAATAGGTCGACAAGGAATAAAGTAGGGGGAGATAAGGTCAAAAACACAGTCCAAATACCTATACATTCTATTCATTTCTTATTCATTTTAGGACCTATTTTTGGTTCCACTTTTTATACATCAAATAAAGAAACTTTGTACATGAAAGTTGTAGATAATTTTATAAAGAAAAATACAAAATTGATTTTACAGAAAAATAATACACAGATAAAAAGTTATGGTCTGAATAAAAATCCAGAATGCTAACTTCCCAGACCCGTATCTCACAAATAAAAACTCCAAATGCAGCATACTCACCTTTAATTGTATATAGAAGAAAATAAGCTAATTAATGGTGGTGGTTTCGCATTTGGCGGAGCTACGGTTTGAAAGTTGACTTTTGGACCCTCATTGTATATTGTACAGATTAAAATATTCAATTTATTATTTATTTATTATTTTTATAATTTTATATTTTTATAATGTTGTAAATATTACTTATAATAATTGTGAATATTAAAATCAGAATAAAAACATCATTAAAACTCAAAATAAAATACTTGTATACACAGGTAAAATACATACACATATACCTATACAATATATTACTTTATTTTATTAATTATACAAAGAGCATCAATAAAATAAAATAAAAATATAATTATGTGTATAAAAGTGTGTTATAATTATATAAATTAATAAACATAATTAATAAAATTAAAATACACAAAATAAAAATAGAATACTTAAATATATAGATATATACTATAAAGGGCATAAATGCAAACTTGTAAAAATACGTCTCATAAAAATAAATAAAAATCACCATAAATTACTTCATAAAATAATAAACAATTTTCATTTTATAATTTAAAACCAATAAAATCGTTATCTATTTTAAAATGATTTTAGAAATCTTTTTCTCCAGGTTTTTCCTGGTTGGTCCACGTGGACCAACCAGGGGGCTAGGAGAGTTGACCTCTGTCAACTCTCTGCCCAACACCTGGGCTGTGTCAGAACATGATTTTTCTTGGATTTCGCGGATTTTTGGGGGCCGATTCTTTCACCATTTGAGGTCGATTTCTTCACGAGATTGGTAGCCCTACTATTGATCTTTCACGCCCTATCTTTGTCTTGGGTCGAGCACCATCACAGCACCCGTGATCGCTCCTTGAATATCGCACCACGATCATCTTTTCAAAATAGGCCCCAACGCCCCATTCAAACCTTGAACCGCTTTTGCTTGAGCTCCTCCCTCCGAGGGCTTACGATGGGGTCCCCTGTGACAGAGGGAAGTCCCTCTACCTTGTCGAGGTGATCTACTAGCTTGGCGGCGGCTTCCAACCCCATCTCCGGCCTTGCGACCGTGAGGTCTCTTCCTCGTGGTCAACACCACTTGAGGGCATTTTCATTCTTGTTTTTCTTATAGTTAGATAGCCGTTAGTCTAAGATTTCATTTCGTCTATTTATATTGCCATTTCAACCATAAATCAGTGCCAATCACCATCACGAACACCTCGTCAGAGCTCACGAAGCTCCGGCGACCACCAACGCCCACCAATGCCCTGGAACACCATTTGTCGTTCTTTCTTTTTCTTGCAGGTTTCCAGGGGCAAGGAACCCCACCTGGGGGTCGATTTTTGAAGCTGGACTGGCAGCCTGGAACCACCGTCCACCCCTGGCCGCGCGGCGGCGCACCGGAGCTCCACCGCCCATTTTGGCTCCGTCGTGGGGTAGGGGTAACTCCCAGGAGTTCACCGCGTCATTAGAAGGGAGAAGGCGGCGTCCGGAGCGGAGATTTTGGCATCTGAAATTCATCCTGCACGTGTTCATCTCGCGTTCTTCCTCCGCGATCCTTCGTCGTCCGATCTTGATCTGTTCTTGCAGAGCTCCAGCTATCGTCGGATCTTGAGCATCTCCAGCCATTGATCGCCTTTGCGTGATCTAATCCTAGCCCTCAGATCCGAAGGGGTATCGGCCGTCCCTCTGCTGACACGTGTTTAAGTGGCTTTTGCCACGCCGTCGGATGGCGCCCCTTTGTGGGTAATTTTGCTACTATACCCAGTGCCTTTTTGTATTTAATTAAAACTTTCTAATCTTTCCTTTGCCGTTCATAACTGTTGTAATATTTTCAGTAAGACCCCCGCACTTTTGAGAATTGCGTAGACACCCTTCCCAGGTCCACGTGCCCTAGGCGCGTGACCTTGGAGTTTTTGCTAAGTAACCCTTGCGGGTTTTTGTATTCCGATTGAGTCCAAAAGTTTAATACTCTAGTTGTAAGTTTGCGTAAAAATTGCACTTTTGCCCCGAACTTTGGGATATTTGTTAAAAGGTCCCTACCAGGCCTTCCATTTTTATGTGCTTGTGGTATTTATTTGAAGGCTCATTCTAACTCCAAATTTTTTCAAATTTTGAATTTAAGTGCCTGGATAGTTGTACTTTAACGCCATCAATTTAGTTTTTGATTTTATTCTATTTTTATATTTATTAAAAATAAAAAACTTGCTTTTTGTGCACTGTCCAGTTTAGAAAATATCAAAAAAATAGTAAAACACCTCTAAAAAGTCCAAAAAAATTATCTAATGTCTATTTTACCATATTTTAGTGTCAGTCCAAAAACCACTAAAAATCTCAAAAGAAAAACCTTAAAAATTCGAAAAGACTCAAAAACTTCCAAAAAATTCTAAAAATCAAGGAAAACTCCAAAAAAATACAAACTCAGCTCTTGTTTGTTGTATATTTCAGTAGCTTTATTTGAAAATTAGTGTGAAAAATTTTGAGTACTGGTTGCTATTTTTAAATCCCATTTTACTCACAGCCAGCCCTTGTTTCACTGTTTTGAGTTATTTCAGTAATTAAAAATACCAAAAACACCTTGAAAAATTCCCAAAAATCACAAAAATAGTAGAAAATCCTAAAAATATCAAAAACATTTTATTTTTGAATTTTTGGATATTTTTGCACATTTTTATAAATATTTCATCTTGTCTTGTATTACATTGTTTGTAAATTCCAATATTGAAAAGAAAAAAAAATATAAAATATAAAATCATAAAAATCAGAAAATTAAAAATCAAAATACAAAATTGAAAATTAAAAACAAAACAATTAAAAAATTAAAAATCCACAAAAATTTCATTTGATTGCTTGCTTAGTGTAGATATCACATACATTCACTTGTGCACAATTTTTGAACTACCCTGCTTGCTCCCTGTGTTCGAACTCTCTGCATACTTTTCACTATACACCATTTGTGCAGAGTTAAAAATAAATTTTAACTCCACATTATTTCTAATTTATTGATCTTTAGTGTGGGTTAATTGTTGATTAAATAAGGGATTCACTTGTGAGTCACCACAACGACGGTTGTCTCCGCCTTGTGTGAGACACCAATTTAGACTCCATTGAATTTCGTGTTTATCACTATCCTCTGATAATACACGACCTATGGTTGGGGTTTTCCCTGTGCATATAGTCAGGTCTGGGACATCACCGTGTAGTTCTATTCCGTCTCCTCATAGATAGTCCAGACTTGATCCTCATCCTTGGCAAAATAGGACCCTCTACATGATGCATTCACTAGCCCCTGCAACTCCGGTGTAAGTCCGCAGAAGAAACTCTGAACAAGGTTGGGGCTTGGATATATCATGATGAGGACACCGGTCTGTGAGCTCTCTTAATCTGTCCCATGCCTCGTGAAACTGCTCGTTGGGGAGCATGGAAAATTTGTTGATCAGGGCTCTTGCTGCATTCGTCCGGCCGAGTGGATATTACTTATTCAAGTACTCGATCCGGAGCTGTTCCCATGAGGTGACGAATCTTCCTAGGTGCTTCAGCCAGTTGGTTGCTCTGTCTACGAGGGAGAATGGAAAAGCCATCATCCTGATGGTGTCCTCGTCCACTAGGCGATCGTAGACAATACTGCAGATCATCTCAAACTCCTGGAGATGGAGGTGAGGCTCCTCTGCGGAATCGGGGTAGAAGCTGGATCGTCTGAGGTGGGAGATTGAAATCTCCCAAAATGGCTGGCAGTTGTATCCATCTATGGGTCAGAGTCGCACCAGGGTTGTGCAACTCTCTCATCGGTCATGCAGGTGCTGCTGGCTGTGTGAGCCCCTCAGGCTCTCCTCCCTCAAGAATCTCTGGTCCTCCTCCACCGGCTCTACACTGATCTCTGTCGGCTCTCATATGCTCCATCTCTCGATGCATGTTTGGTCTCTGATATGACACCACATGGTTTTCAGAGAGGCTAAAAGGGTGTTGTTGATGGCACCCTGATCAAGTACGTAAGTCTATGTCCCGCTAGGAGATGAATCTTGATTCATCATTCTTTATTCTATCATTTTGGTCTTAAAAAACCCAGCAAATGCATGAAAATAACCTCAATTTGTACATAATAACATTCATTATTTATTGTACTTATTGTACATAAAATAAGGTTTTTAATGCCAAAATTATAGAATAAAGAGAAGAAAAGAAAAAGGAATAAAATATTACAAATATTTTATGACTCTAACCCCGAGACCAAGGCTAGAATGGAATTGGTCGACAAGGAATAAAGTAGGGGTAGATAAGGGTAAATAATACAATAAATACCTCATTTATTTATTCAGTCATTTATGCATTTTTGACACCTATTTTGTATAGAATTATTTATTCATCAAATTAAAATCTTGTGTATATGAAAGTTGTAGATAATAATGTAAATAAAAAAACAAAATTGAGTTTGTATAAAAATAATATACAGTGTACATTTTATACACAGAATAAAAAGCCAGAATCTCAACTTCACAGACCCATATCTTGCAAATAAAAACTCAAAATCCACCAAACTCACCTTTAATTGTATATAGCCTTCCAAGAACTATTTAATAAAATTCATTTCAGAATTTTTGGAGTTTATATGTGAAAGTTAGGTTTTGGGCCCCTAGTGTACATAATACCGATTAAAATATTCAATTTATTCATTACTTATTATTTTTACAAATTCATATTTTTATAATGTTGTAAACATTATTTATAACCTATGTGTACATTAAAATTAGAATTAAACCTAAAATAAACAGGAGACTAAAATAAAACTCTACCAAAACATAGATGAAATACCTATGTTCTATCTGTATATAAATAAAAGGGAAATACATTCTTTAATTCTTTCATTCTTTCGTAAAACTGTAAATATTACATATATTTTATTAGAAATACAAATCCAAAATAAAAACAAATAAAACGAATTAAATGAATAAAATGTATATAAAATATAGGTAAAATACATATAAGTATACCTACATATTACATATACCTATTTATTTAAAAATGCAAATAAACTCATAAAAAGCAAATAAAAATATGTTTACACTCACAAAAATAATTATAAATTTATAAAATAAGAAAATAAAATAATAAAATAAAATAAACAAAATAAAAATAAAATATATAAAATACATGTAAATACATGCATAAATACATTATTAAAGTAAAACCATAATACAATACACCAAAAAAATAAATAAAAATCATAAATAAATACTACACTAATTAATAAACATTTTTTTATTTTATAATCAAATTCTAATAAAATTATTTATGTTGTGAAATAAATCATTTTCGAATAATATTCCCTGTTTTGTCCTGTAGTGTCCTAGCTAGACCAACCAGGGCGCGGCCTAGGTTGACCCCTGGTCAACTGTCCCATCTGGGACCAGGCGCACCAGAACCGTCATTTCCCCGATTTTCAACCCTTTTTCTTGGGCATCATGTCCAAAGATAGCACTCAATGTCTTCTGACAAAATCTTCGTCGATCATTGTACATCCTCGCCCAATCTTTTATTCGTTTGTACATAGCTTGTACCACCTCCTATCAGCCGGTCAATAAGGGCGCACACACATATTTATAAATAACCCATCTTCTCCCTCCGAACCTTTTTGGCCATTTCCCTAGCCCTAGAGCCCCAGCCTTCGGCCAAGAGCGCATCCAGGTGACAGCTGGAGGTCCCCTGAAGGTTGTGGAAGCTCGCGGAGGAAGGAGATGCGCCCACGACGGAGCTCCGGCATCCGTCCTACTCCCTGGAGTTCTCCAGGTATAAGAGCTGCGCATTTACATTTCTTAGGTAGATTTTTATTCTTGCATTTCATTCCTGCATTTTATTTAGCATTTAGATCGTTAGTTTAATGTAGATTAGCCGATTCGTAGTTCGCCGGAGCTCAGCTCCGGCGAACCATTTCATTGTGCTATCGACGTGTTCCGACCGCCATGACCATCCCATTCCATTCCCTTTCCGTTTCTTCATCTCCCAGCCACCTTTGACCAACCGGATCCTTCTTGGATTCGCGATCCGAAGCTTCAACTCCGCCGCTCGCCGGAAGCTTCGCCACCACATCCATTTTTATGCTAACAGCTTCAAACCCCGGGTCGAGGAGAGAGACGTCGAGCCCCTCTACCTTTCTGTGCAGGTTAGGCGTGCTAAAACGGGCCAGGAGATGAATAACAAGCGGGCGGAGGTACCTGGAGCCGTGTTTCTTCATCGAGCTCATAGCGGTGCTCCAGTGTACCTCGGCCTGATCCGACACCTCCAGACGAGAGATGCACCTGCCAGGAAGGGTTTGAGACCCTTGGGAGCAGCAAAGAGTGTCGGAGAGGAGAGTACAGGGCATCTCCTCGCCGTCGGATGAAGACCAAGGCCCCAGTTCGAGCGCCAGCCGTCCGATGGAGCGACTTCTTCACCTCAGATCATCTGGGATGATCTAATCTCACGCGCTCATCGCCGAACCGGTACCAGCCGCTGGATGGACGACGCGTGGCAAGTAGACAAAGCTCAATCGTCAGATCCAACGCCTCTGGGGGTAAATTTCACATCTAGCCCCCCGCTTTTGTTGTATTTAATCTTTAATATTGTAAGTAAATTAGCACGTTGTAAATAAAATGTGAATTTTGTAAAAGGACCCATGTAGTTTCATGTGTTTACATTTAGGTCCTTCCACGCCTCACTGCAGTGCCACGTGAGGCGCGTGAATTTTGCATATATCCCCTGGCAATTTTTGTATATTGTAAAATAATTCTGAAACATTAAATAAATGTTTATTACTGTTGGTATTTTTGCACATAGCTCGCTGTAGTTATTTTTATTTGCAAAAATACCCCTTCCAGGCTGTTCTATTTTTATGTGTTTTACCTATTTATTAAAAATACCTATATTGCTCCTGAAAATCCACAAAAATTTGGTTAGATGTTTCATGCCTCATACTTTCACGCCACATGTCCATTTTACATTTTTTGCATTTAATCTAATTATTAAAAATGAAAAAAGGAGCCATTTGTGCACTGTTTGAATTATAAAATAAAAAATATAAAACATTTTGAAAAAAATTCCAAAAAAATTATATATGGTATATATATATTGAGTCCAGAAAATGAAAAAACCTAAAAATAGAAAAATAAAATATAAAAATCTCAAGAAGCTTAAAAATAAAAAAATAATATAAAACCCTTCAAAAAATACCAAAAATATTTTTTCTTATTTTAATTATATATATTATTATTTATGTACTAAAATTAATTTGGGTAATTTTGAGACTTATTTTACAATTTTAAAACCCAAATTATTTTCAGCCTACTTTATTCGTCCCATATTAGGGACATTTTTTAGAGTAAAAATACATAAAAATTAGAAAAATACAGAAAAATAACAAAAAAATTATAATATAAAAATATTATATATCAGATATATATATTGAGTATTTATATAAATATATATATATATATCCATTTATTATATTTCTCTCTCTTCTCTTATACATATCTATATATCTATAACTATATATCTATATTATATAATTCAAAATATAAAAATAAAATATAAAAAATCTAAAATATAAAAACAACATAAAAATCATAAAAACAAAAATAAAAATAATATATATATATAATTAAAAACCACAAAAACAATAAGAATTGGACATGAACCAGAATTGAATAATTGCACAATCAATTCCACCACACAACCATTCGCCTCCCAGTGTTCGACCTCTACTTGTGCTTACACCTATACACATTTGCATGTAGAGTTATAATAAATTTTAACTCCACATTTTTGATATTATTTGCATATATTTTATTGTGGGTTAATTGTTGATTGATTTGGGATTTATTGAGCGGTCACCGCATCGACTGGATGTCTCGCCTTGTGAGATATCTACACCCTCGATTTTTCCCTTTCATCAAATGGCGCCATTGCCGGGGAGGCAATGGATTTTGTGTGGTGGTTTCTTTATTTATTTAATTCTTTGTTCATGTCCTCTATTCATTTATTTATTTGATTATTGATTGATATTGTTGTGACTGTTCTGGCCCTATCTCTTTATTCGCCTTTGATGCGAGGGACCGCCAAGCGAAGGAGGAATTCTTAGGAAGTCCTATGCAACCGAGTGAGGCGGAGTTGGCTTTTCTACACCAGCCAACAGGAGAGAGCATCAAAGGCAGATGCAGGAGATTTTGGATGGCAGTCTCATTTTTGCATTATTTATTTTATTATGTATATTTATGTGAGAGAGTGACACTTGACATGTAATAATTCAGGACTCTCAGACACTCCGACTCCCGAGGTCCATTGCCCGAGGGATTGTTCCCTTGGGGGCCTCGACGGTTTTGACGCTTTTTCTTTTTATTTTTATTACTTTGTGTGAATGAGCCCTAGCTTAGGAATTGCTTGATCGAGTAGATTAGGTCCAAACACCCTAATATATTTGCATGTACCTATAGTGCGTTTTGGACCTAGTCAAATTTTAAACAATATGTTCATTTATCTCTTAACCCGTGTGCCGTGAGTGAGCCCCATCAAGCGCTACTCTTGAACTCGAGTGTGTCGAGAAGAGGAGGGGGTAAGCCAAGACCGGACTCTTAGGTTAAGGATAAGTGACCGACTTGTGGTGCTTCACGATAATAGCAGTTACTATCCTAGGGCGATTTCTTCAGCTTGCATTTGCATATAGCATAGGTTTCAATTTTGTCATGCATCCTGCATGGAGAGAGATGGGAAGCACTGTAAGTCCTCTTAATTGGCATGCATCATCGTTTTCCGACTTGCATGGCTTTTCCGACCTCCTCCCTCTGTTTTTGACCACTTAGGATGCTAAATGGAAACTGGAACCTCGATAGGCACGTGCATTGAAAATACCTAAAAAAGTGATAAACTAAATAAAATTGGGACTGCTAACTCTATTGGCCCTAAAAATAAAATATAATGGACTTCCTTGTCTTAGGGAGAACAACCCCCTCATTGTATGCGTTTTAAATGCTCACATACACACTAAGGAGTAGAGCCCAAATCCTATCAAGCCTCCTAAGTGTTTGTACAACTTTGTAACTCTCACCTAACTCTAAAATCGAAAAGATAAATGATCGTCATCTGACGGTCTTCACTGTGTCGAGTAGGTGAATCGGGGGTTTGCCTTGTGTATTGAATGTGACTTGGAGTCCGTTGTGTTTCTCATCCATTAGTAGAGTAGTCGGTACCATCGTGTGAGTCATGCATTTTTCATCTTTGAGTTTCTCTACCTCTCTTATACATATATCTCCTCATCTGCATCGAGTCGTGATATTGGCGCTTGAGCTCAATCATTTCTTCGCCAAGTTCTTCGTTTCCCTCTTCTCGCCCACCCTCATCGTCCCCTCTGTGTCACTCTTCTACCACCCATGATATTGGTGCACATAGCTCAATCAGCTTCTCCACTCCATTATGTTACCCTTCATATCCACCTTCCTCGTGTTCCCCGTATCACCTCTTCCTTTACTCGAGAATGTTGTGCATTTCGATGAGGCCCGCATCGAGGATTGTATGATTACCCTGATTATTTGTGTAAGACGGGCCAATGATGTTGAGGATGCTGAGATTGATATACTACTCTTGGCGGATTTGACTTTGGATACGTGCATACGAGCGTATTGAGGATTTTTGATGATGCATGATCGCTAGGTGTGATTATTTATTGGGATATTTTGATCTCGCACACCGGATTGAGGATGTGATGTGCTTCAGGGATTTGAGGATGATATCATGATGTTTCTACTGATCTAACTATTTTGAGGTTTCAGCCCGTCTTGATTTGGATTTTGGATGGAATATCTTGATATATGCTTCATGATGACGATGATTGGAACCCACATGATCTCTCTTCTTCGTGATTGACCCATTCTCGATCTCCTGATTCTCTCATCCACCTATGGCACTTTGAGGATTCATGCTTATCTTTCGTGCCATCTCAGCTGATTGGATTGACTTCGAGGGATTGCATTATGATTGAGGAGCTGCTCTTTTGTCCCTCCACTTGATCTTATGCCCTCTGGTAGATTGATGGATTCACATTATTTCGAGGACCTGAGACTCTATGCCAGCATTCCCATGATCTAAATTGATCTAGCTCGCATTGCTCCCAGAGGACTATCTGCGGGCGAATGCGATAATTTCTAGGACTACGGTTTCATCCACTGCTTGGGTCGCCATTTTGATGGGACCTGGAACTGAGTCAGATGATATGCTTGATTGGCCTCCCTCTGTGATTGTGTGCCCGATCTGTCAGTACATGAGGCCACTAGACTGATTGCTCTCCTTGACGGTCCTCGCAAGGACAAGCCTTGATATTCCTATTGCTCACTGCCTAGTTCATAGCTCTCCGAGGGTTATCTGCGCGAGGCTATGATACATTTTTGCTCTCCTGGTCTCTTCTGCTGGTAGGCGGTCTGCCGTCTATCGAGACCAAATTCTCTGTGGATCCGTCTGATGGATCCGGCTCCTTTGAGCCCTCCTCTCTCCTTGACGACCCTCGCAAGGACGAGATGTACTCTGATTATTTACTGCGTAGCTCACATCACTTCCCGAGGACTATCTACAGAAGGATGTGACACTTTCTTTACGATCGGCTTCACTCATTTCTGGTGCCTCCTGTCTGTTGGAGCACAAAGCCGATTCGTCTGATTTGTGCACTCGGTCTCCCTTTCTGACTATGCGCCTAATCTGTTGGGGCATGAGACCGACTTGCTCAGACTCCTTTGAGTCTGCTCTCCTTGATGGTCCTCGCAAGGATGAGATCTTTTCTGATTATTCCTTGACTAGATCGTAGCTCCCCGAGGGTTATCTGCGGGAGACTACGACACATTTTCGATCTAATTGGTCTCCTCTGTTGGTAGCCGACGTGTCGATTATTGAGGCCACTATATGGGTCCGTCTGATGGATCCGGCTCCTTTGAGCCTTTTCTCTCCTTGACAACCCTCGCAGGGTAGAGACACGGTCTGAGACTTCACTGCTTAGTTTGCATTACTCCCCGAGGACTATCTGTGGGAAAATGCGACACTCTCTTTATGCTCGATTTCCCCTACTGACTGTGTCTCCGATCTGCAGAGCACGAAATCGAGTCGTTCGATATATATGGTTTTGGTCCCATCCTGAGTTGCACATTCGATCTGTGGATCATGGGACCCATCTGTTTAGACTCCTTTGACTCTGCTTGCCTTGACGGTCCTCGCAAGTCCGAGCTTCTGTTATCTGATCTTTCCATGCCTAGCTGGTAGCACGTTCCCCGAGGGTTGTCTGCGAGACGCTGCCACATTCCTTAGACTCTCTGGTCTCTTCTGTTGGTAGCCGTTATGTCGCCTACCGAGACCGATAGTGATGATCCGTCTGATGGATCACTGACGCCTTTGCGTCCGCTTGCCTTGACGACCCTTGCAAGGGCGACTCTTTTTTGAATGTTCGATGATTAGCATGTAGCACTCCCCGAGGGTTATCTGCGGGAGGGTACATCATTTTCTAGGTACTCGGTTTCATTTCTGGTGTCTCCTGTCTGTTGTAGCACGAAGCAGAGTCTTTTGAGTTGTGTACTTGGTCCCCTCTCTGATTGTGTATCCGATATGCGGATCACGGGACCAAGTCTTCTGATTATGGTCTGATTCCCAGCTCCTTTGAGCCTGCTCACCTTGACGACCCTCGCAGGGTTGAGCCATGACTTGCGGTATTCTGTGTGTCTCCTGTGATCTTCCGACCTCATGACCACCGAATGCCACGATGTCTATTGTTCCTTACTTTTCCATATCTTTCTGAGACTCTGATTGACCGGAGGACTCTGTAATGTTCCTTCTTCCTCCCGGTCTTACTGTATCGGCTTTGTTCCCTCATGATGACCCTATGAGCCGATTGACTACTTCATGCTACCTCATCCGATATCTTTACTTTTTGATCTATTTGTCCCCGGTAGCCGATACCCACCTAACTGCATATCCGGGTGCCTTTTCACCTTCTGACTGCGTCCTCGTTCTCACAGGGAGACGAAGACACGAGTACGGTATCCACTTGTCAGATACCGTCCTGTACTCCACCAGTTCTTCACCACTTGTATATATGTGTGCCTTGTTCATTCTTTCTCCCACATGTTATGAGTGCCCTGGATCTATCGTCATATCTTTCTGTCTACACTTAGGACATACTTTGTCCTAAGTATAGGGGGGTACACACCGCGTTGTTCTTTCGTTGTTCAGTTTCGTCACTCCTGTTGTTGCCTATACTTAGGGATATCTCACCCTAAGTATAGGGGGAGTGATGCATATATTCTCCACGATCTTTTCGTCTATCCGTATATATCTCTCTTTTCTTCTTTTCTTTTCCTTTTCTATCTTCTGTATCTAAATAAAAGGTGTCGCCCCTTTGTGTCAGTTTTTCTATACTTAGGACGTACTTTGTCCTAAGTATGGGGGGGTGCACCCCGGATTTGTTAATTCTTTGATATGTTTATTCCCACCTATGGCCCTCCCTGCCTTGTGTACAATCTACTATACTTAGGATTATTTGATCCTAAGTATAGGGGGGATGGTCATTTTCTTATTCATTATCTCGTTTGTTATTCTTCTAGTGTTGTAGTATACCCTTTTCTATACTTAGTACGAGTTATGTCTTCTCTTTCTATCTTCCGATCTATGAGGACATAACTCATGTTAAGTATAGGGGGTCGTATATACTCTGTATATACTTTAGCGATAACTCGTACTCTCATATATTTATTAATAAATACGGCTAAAAATATGATATAATTCATTAAAATTAATTAATAATGCTTCTTATTCCTCAGATTATTTTTGTATATACTGATTAATAAATCAGGTTAAAAATAGTTTTGCAAAATGATTTGAAGAATGGTGTGAACCATTTGGAAAACTTTTTGTGAAATATTTTCAACCTTTGTAAAAATATTTTGATTGCAAAATTCTTCTATTTGTGTGAAATAAAGGATTTGAAAACCTATTTCCAAATGATTTTGAAAAACATTTTGTAAAAATATTTTGAAAATGTATATATAGTGTCTGCAAAATCTTTGCAAAATGGCTTTCAAATGTGTGTAAATATTTGCAAAAATTATTTTGTACTATAGTTTTCAAAATGTTTTTCAAATAAATTTGAGGAATAAAAGCATTATAAAATAAATTATCAATACAATACACAAAATTCTTTATCAATTGTATATACAACTAAATTAATTACTTTGTTCAAACCTGTAAATTCTTTAAATAAAACGGCACGCCCGTGTAAATAGCTGTATATATCTTATACTTTGAGTGCCAAAATTCTTTTATTTGTAAATTCTTTGTGTAAAAACTCCTCTCTTGTTTTCAAAATTCTTTGAAAAATTGCATTATTCTTTGCATATTTGTAAATAGCATTTGCATAGCATTCATATTCTTTGATTGAGCTTGATGATTGAACTAGTCCAATAAAGTCAAAGATTGGAGCTTAGTTGGACCTTACTGCACCTAACTGCACTGGAACATTATGTGAACTAGGTTTAAGGTACTTTAGGTCTATTCAGACTTAATTCTTTGAGAAATCAAGGCTGGGTTCAAGTCACCTCAGTGGACTAACTAGAACTCTTCGAGACACACTCATGACTCTTGTCGACCGTGACCTAACTTGGACACCTGCACCTTTCACTTGGATCAACTCAGTTGGAGTGGTGAGGGGGTTGGATTTGCCAGTCTGAGACGCACACGGGTGGAAACATTCGTCCTCGTCTAGGGAGGGAAGTGCACCCCAACCTGGTCCAGTTTCAATGAAGTCGAATGACAGGAGAGTGTGGGTTGCAATAAAGCTTCAAAAGAGGGATAGTCTTCTGGCTCAAGAGGAAAAAGTCCTTATGTAAATGCTGTTGTAAATAGTATGTTGAAAAAAAACTCCAAAAAAAGTGGACATGCTTGTAAATAAAAATAAAAGTGCCTGCCGGAGTATGTATATATGTTGTATAGAAAATAAAGCAAGCTTGAGCATCAAAGTTATACCATGTGAGCCTACAGTTGGATGACTTGACTAGACCGGTCTTGCATCCTGGGATAGGTAGCTACACTGGCTACCGTCCATTCTCTTCTTCACCTCCTCCTCTTGAGTTGGATGCCACTTGAACTTAGAAGGGAATACCCCGCTCCTCGACGATTGAGGGCTCGATTGGGGAATCATTGGGTTGTCATTCTGGAGAAGTCAATTCCTTTGTCATTTCAGTTGGGGAGAGCCACCATCACTTACACTGTACAAGTCAGCTTCATAGTCATAAGGGTTTGCGTATGATGTAGGCTAATTCTAACCAGGCTATTGAGGTGATTTGAACCGAGTTCTGTGACTCTCGAAGGTTGTTGTGTTCTAAATTTGGTTCCCAACCAGGCTCCACACACATTTTCACACCAAGGTCTAACCTGAGCTCCAAACTTTGATTTTGTATAGATAAGTTTAATAGTCATGATCAATTCAATTTATTATTTATTTTTTCTTTATTTTTCCTTTTTCTTTTCTTCTTATTCTTTTTATACTTATTGCATAAGTATTTGCTAGGGACTCGCAAAGGCAAGTATAGGGGGATGATGAATCTTGATTCATCATTTTTTATTCTATCATTTTGGCCTTAAAAACCCAGCAAATGCATGAAAATAACCTCAATTTGTACATAATAGCATTCATTATTTATTGTATTTATTGTACATAAAATAAGGTTTTTAATGCCAAAATTATAGAATAAAGAGAAGAAAAGAAAAAGGAATAAAATATTGCAAATATTTTATGACCCTAACCCCGAGACCAAGGCCAGAATGGAATTGGTCGACAAGGAATAAAGTAGGGGGAGATAAGGGCAAATAATACAATAAATACATCATTTATTTATTCAGTCATTTATGCATTTTTGACACCTATTTTGTATAGAATTATTTATTCATCAAATTAAAATCTTGTGTACATGAAAATTGTAGATAATAATGTAAATAAAATACAAAATTGAGTTTTTGTAAAAATAATATACAGTGTACATTTTATACACAGAATAAAAAGCCAGAATCTCAACTTCACAGACCCATATCTTGCCAATAAAAACTCAAAATCCACCAAACTCACCTTTAATTGTATATAGCCTTCCAAGAACTATTTAATAAAATTAGTTTCAGAATTTTTGGAGTTTATATGTGAAAGTTAGGTTTTGGGCCCCTATTGTACATAATACCGATTAAAATATTCAATTTATTCATTACTTATTATTTTTACAAATTCATATTTTTATAATGTTGTAAACATTATTTATAACCTATGTGTACATTAAAATTAGAATTAAAACTAAAATAAACAGGAGACTAAAATAAAACTCTACCAAAACATAGATGAAATACCTATGTTCTATCTGTATATAAATAAAAGGGAAATACATTCTTTAATTCTTTCATTCTTTCATAAAACTGTAAATATTACATATATTTTATTAAAAATACAAATCCAAAATAAAAAATAAATAAAACGAATTAAATAAATAAATAAAACGAATTAAATAAATAAAATGTATATAAAATATAGGTAAAATACATATAAGTATACCTACATATTACATATACCTATTTATTTAAAAATGCAAATAAACTCATAAAAATCAAATAAAAATATGTTTACACTCACAAAAATAAATTATAAATTTAAAAAATAGGAAAATAAAATAATAAAATAATATAAACAAAATAAAAATAAAATATATAAAATACATGTAAATACATGCATAAATACATTATTAAAATAAAACCATAATACAATACACTAAAAAATAAATAAAAATCATAAATAAATACTACATTAATTAATAAACATTTTTTATTTTATAAGCAAATTCTTATAAAATTATTTATGCTGTGAAATAAATCATTTTCGAATAATATTCCTGGTTTTGTCCTGTAGTGTCCTAGGTGGACCAACCAGGGCGCGGCCTGGGTTGACCCCTGGTCAGCTGTCCCATCTGGGACCAGGCGCGCCAGAACCGTCATTTTCCCGATTTTCATCCCTTTTTCCTGGGCATCTCGTCCAAAGATTGCACTCAATGTCTTCTGACAAAATCTTCGTCGATCATTGTACATCCTCGCCCCATCTTTTATTCGTTTGTACATAGCTTGTACTGCCTCCTATCAGCCGGTCAATAAGGGCGCACACACATGTCTATAAATAACCCATCTTCTCCCTTCGGACCTTTTTGGCCATTTCCCTAGCCCTAGAGCCCCAGCCTTCGGCCAAGAGCGCGTCCAGGTGACAGCTGGAGGTCCCCTGAAGGTTGTGGAAGCTCGCGGAGGAAGGAGATGCGCCCACGGCGGAGCTCCGACATCCGTCCTGCTCCATGGAGTTCTCCAGGTATAAGAGCTGCGCATTTACATTTCTTAGGTAGATTTTTTTTCCTGCATTTCATTCCTGCATTTTATTTAGCATTTAGATCGTTAGTTCAATGTAGATTAGCCGATTCGTAGTTCGCCGGAGCTCAGCTCCGGCGAACCATTTCACTGTGCTATCGACGTGTTCCGACCGCCACGACCATCCCATTCCATTCCCTTTCCGTTTCTTCATCTCCCAGCCACCTTTGACCAACCGGATCCGTCTTGGATTCGCGACCCGAAGCTTCAACTCCGCTGCTCGCCGGAAGCTTTGCCACCACATCCATTTTTACGCTAACAGCTTCAAACCCCGGTCGAGGAGAGAGACCTCGAGCCCCTCTACCTTTCTGTGCAGGTTAGGCGTGCTAAAATGGGCCAGGAGACGAATCACAAGCGGGCGGAGGTACCTGGGGCCGCGTTTCTTCATCGAGCTCATAGCGGCGCTCCAGTGTACCTCGGCCTGATCCGACACCTCCAGACGAGAGATGCACCTGCCAGGAAGGGTTTGAGACCCTTGGGAGCAGCAAAGAGTGTCGGAGAGGAGAGATCTCGCCGGGAGAAACTCGCCAGCGGCGAGTTCCTCCCATGTTCTTCCAGCACATCTTCTCGCCATCGGATCAAGACCAAGGCCCCAGTTCGAGCGCCAACTGTCCGATGGAGCGACTTCTTCATCGTCAGATAATCTGGGATGATCTAATCTCACATGCTCATGGGCGAACCGGTACCAGCCACTTGATGGACGACGCGTGGCAAGTAGACAAAGCTCAATCGTCAGATCCAGCGCCTCTGGGGGTAAATTTCACATCTAGCCCCCCGCTTTTGTTGTATTTAATCTTTAATATTGTTAATAAATTAGCACGTTGTAAATAAAATGTGAATTTTGTAAAAGTACCCATGTAGTTTCATGTATTTACATTTAGGTCCTTCCACGCCTCACGTGCAGTCCCACGTGAGGCGCGTGAATTTTGCATATATTCCCTGGCAATTTTTGTATATTGTAAAATAATTCTGAAACATTAAATAAATGTTTATTACTGTTGGTGTTTTTGCACAGAGCCCCCTGTAGTTATTTTTATTTGCAAAAATACCCCTGCCAGGCTGTTCTATTTTTATATGTTTTATCTATTTATTAAAAATACCTATGTTGCTCTTGAAAATCCACAATAATTAGGTTAGATGTTTCATGCCTCATACTTTCACACCACATGTCCATTTTACATTTTTTGCATTTAATCTAATTATTAAAAATGAAAAAGGAGCCATTTGTGCACTGCTTGAATTACAAAATAAAAAAATATAAAACATTTTTGAAAAAATTCCAAAAAAATATATATGGTATATTTATATATATATTGAGTCCAGAAAATGAAAAACCCTAAAAATAGAAAAAGAAAATATAAAAATCTCAAGAAGCATAAAAATAAAAAAATAATATAAAACCCTTTAAAAAAATACCAAAAATATGTTTTCTTATTTTATAATTATATATATTATTATTTATGTACTAAAATTAATTTGGGTAATTTTGAGACTTATTTTACAATTTTAAAACCCTAATTATTTTCGGCCTACTTTATTCGTCCCATATTAGGGACATTTTTTACAGTAAAAATACATAAAAATTAGAAAAATACAGAAAAATAACAAAAAAATAAAAATTTAAAAAAATTTATATATCAGATATATATTGAGTATTTATATAAATATATATATATATCGATTTATTATATTTCTCTCTCTTCTCTTATACATATCTATATATCTATAACTATATATCTATATTATATATTTCAAAATATAAAAAAATATAAAAAATCTAAAATATAAAAACAACATAAAAATCATAAAAACAAAAATAAAAATAATATATATATATAATTAAAAACCCACAAAAACAATAAGAATTGGACATGAACCTAGAATTGAATAATTGCACAATCAATTCCACCACACAACAATTCGCCTCCCAGTGTTCGACCTCTACTTGTGCTTACACCTATACACAATTGCATGTAGAGTTATAATAAATTTTAGCTCCACCTTTTTTATATTATTTGCATATATTTATTGTGGGTTAATTGTTGATTGATTTGGGATTTATTGAGCGGTCACCGCATCGACAAGATGTCTCGCTTTGTGAGATATCTAGACCCTTGATTTTTCCCTTTCATCACTAGGTCCAGCGGTGTGTTCCTCATTGCTGGCCATGGTCTCTGCAAAGGCAAAAGACCCAAACTCAGGTGTCGATAAATCAGCAACTGTCTGCTGTGGTCTCCGCTCGGGCACCTCGGGACTGATAGAAGGGTTGTCGAGGGGGAACAGGGCGGAGTCAAACTCAGGTTCGGAGAGCGGGTCTCAGCTCACATGAACCAACTTAGATGAACAGGCGGGGGTGCTCGAAAGCGGTGCAGCCAGAGGCTGCCTAAGGGATCTCCGACCCATCATCTTGATGTAGCGAGTAAGACAGATGAGATCTGGAAAACACACAAGATCAGAAAGCAAACCCCCAATTCACCTACTCACGCAAAGGATGACCATAGAGGCTCGGTCTTTTATCTTGTCAATTTTATTAGGTGATAAAACAGTCTTTCAGAGCGATTAAATGAGCTGGTAGGAACCCAATGCTCCTAACAGACTGTCCAGTATAAAAGGTCGGTAGTCTGCCAAGAGTTCGGGTATGGCTCTATCCTAGTGTACGGGTTACTCTCTTGCTCATACAAACCATACAATGAGGGGATTACTCTTCCAAGACAATTTTTTAAGTGAGGTGTCTATTAGGATCAAGTGAGTTTAGCAGTCACAATTTTATAGTTTTTCTTTTTAGGTGTTTTTCAAGCAAACAATACCTAATGGAATTTTTGGTTCTCTTGATTATTTTAAATCCAAAACAGAGGGAGAAGTCGAAAAATCCGATGCGCGATCAAACACGATGATGCATGCAGAGTAAGTAATGTGTACCTGACTCGAGCTCTCTACATGCAGGGTGATCTGTGCATAACTTTAAAGACATAATTAAACTACCTATATGATGCAAGAAGAAATCGGCCTTAGATGAAGCACTTTCTACACGAGAAGAACGATAGCTAGCCAATCAGACTAAGTCCGGAGTCCGATCTTGAGAACCACTCGGTGCCCGTCACAACGGGTCCTACCAGCGCTGTATGTGGTTCCTCACAGCACATGGACTCGAGCTTAATTAAACTAACTTTTTCTTGTGATTTAATTAATAAGGTCCAATTAATCGATCTATAGGTGCATGCATATAATTAGGGTTGGGGCTTAATTAATTACGTCACAATCATAGAAAATCCTAAGTCTAGAGACCAAAACTTTGAAAATCAGATAGACAATAAAAGAGGTAGAAAATAAATCCGGCGAAAAACCGCGGTGAGGTCCCCCGAGCACACTGGTGCTCGACAAAACAGAACCCAATGTGCCAAGTGTCCAAAATCTCAGTTCAGGTCCCTATATTATTACAACAACAATAATAAAAGTAAAAACAGTCCTAAACTACTCAGATCTAACAATCTTCTGCTCCTGCTCTCCTACGCTCTCCTGCGACTTGATGGAGAAACGAGCCGCCTCCGCGTCGCTCGGGTGCGTTGGCTCTCCTAGGAAAGCCGCCGTCGCTCGTCGGGCCCTCGCAAGAAAAATAGAAACAGAAGATAGGTTAGATCACAACTATTAAAAATTTATCAAATATAGCAGAAAATCAAGCAAGGAAAATCGACTACTAAGCCGTGCTCCCCGACAATAGCGCCATTCTGATGAGCGACCCGAGCGATTAAGGTAAAATGGTATCAATGGTCGTTGCGATCTCAACCACTCAGACCTGGCTCAACAAGAAAAATCAGAGATCACCAAGCTAAAAATCAAACAATCAATGTGGCAAGCGGTCTTGCTATTTATTTTTACCTGGTATAGCTAGTAGAGTCAAACACAAGGAGCACGTGATGCTAACGCTACGAAGTAGTTAAAAATCCAGAAAAAGCAAATACATGGTGGTTTTAATTTTTCATTTTTTTTATGATTTTTAAGATAAAAAAGGCTAAAAGGGAAACACCAATCAACACTCAACCAATTATTTAAGAGCCAAAAATATTCAAAAATGTAGAATAAAAATGTTTTTGTTTTTTCAAATATTCAGATGTTTTTGTAAATTTTCTTAGATTTTCTGATTTTTAGTTAATTTCTAAAAATCAAACAAGGCAAAAAATGGCAAACAGTGTACAACTAGAATCTAAAGGCAAATTAAAAATACTTAAAATGCCTATAAAAATCGAGCAACAATTTTATATGAAACTATAAGCTAAAATCTAACTATAAAAGAAAAAACACATTTTTTGAATTTTTTATTAATTTTTAATGATTTTTCTAAAGTTTTGAGTCTTTTTCAAATTTTTTGAATTTTTATAAATGAGAATGAAGCAAAAATTAAATAAAAGTAAAAACACAACAGAACACACAAACATGAATTTATTTTAGAATTTTTCAAGACTTTTTAATATTTTTAGTTGATTTTTAAAAATAGACAGTGACAAATTTTTTTGGTTTTTGAATTTTTAAAAATAATAAACGAAGACAAAATACAACCAAAAATTCATCAAAATTCCTACACCATGGCAGGAGACATGTTTCAAAATTTTGTGAATTTTGGACAATATTTGCTATTTATTAAATAAAAAATACAATACACATCACACATGGACCACTTTGTAAAGAAAACATGTTTCTGGACCAAAGAATAACATGCATAAAAACTACAAGGTCTTATCTGCAATTTTCACATCAAAATTCGCGCATGTCTCAAATCAGTACTCACATGGGTATAATTGCAAATAACAAAACTATAACTTCAAATAATAACATAGAATAAGTCCCGGAAAATTAATGCAAATAACCCACAAGTACACGTGACGAAGCACGTGAGGCCACACAGGAAGGACTAAAATGTGAATCTAAAAAAAGTATAAGGGCAAGGATGTAAAATGTCCCAATGTATACTTTATTTTATAGACTAAAAGCAAAACTGAAATAAATACAGGGGGAAATAAGCAAATTACCCATGCAACATGTGCGTTGCGCGTGGGGTGGACAGGTGGCATGCGTTGAGTGGAGGCGAGGACGTGCGGCTCTGATGCGATCAGCTGGCAGATCCAACGGTCATCAGACGTCAGCTTCATGGGCAGTACGAAGGCCGTTAGATCTGACATCTAATAGCCTGACAGCTGTAGTGAAGGGACATCGAGGATGGCATCTGGCAGAGGGGCGTAATCCAACGGTGGAGAGAGGCTCTGGAAGAAATCGCCTAGGCGAAGTTCACCAGAGCACCGAGGGATATCGGTGACTCCGATGAAAGATCGGACGGTGGCAAACAAGTCATGGAGCTCCTCCGCGTCGGGTGCATCGGTCGAATGGGCTCGCTGATAGTCGGATCTCCAGGACAAAGGCTGGGACCTGGGCGAGCTCCGGCATGCAGATGCAGAGAGGGACCGAGGATCCCAGAGGATGCAGATGCAGCAGCCACAGCAGCAGCCGCCGCAACCGCGGCCGGAGGACCACCGAGACTGATGCGGGAGTTGCACAACCCCGGATCGACGCTGACGCACCACTGGGTCGTACTTCCAGCCATCGTGGGGGACTTCAAGTTCCCCTCGAACACCTTGCAGCTACTCCCCCGCTTCCACGGGCTCATGACTGAGGAGCCCCATCTCCACCTCCAGGAGTTTCTGATGATTTGCAGCACTGTCCACGACTGTCAGGTGGACCAGGATACGATCAGGATGATCGCCTTCCCCTTCTCCCTAGCAGACAGAGCAGCCACCTCGCTGAAGCATTTGGGGAAGTTTGTTTACACTTGGGAGCAGCTCCGCACCGAGTACTTGAACAAGTACTATCCACTCGAGCGGACCAATGCAGCGAGGGCCCTGATCAGCAACTTCTCCATGCTCCCCAACGAGCAATTCCATGAGGCATGGAAGAGGTTTCGTGAGCTTACTGACCGATGCCCGCACCATGATATCTCGAAGCCGAACCTTATGCAGAGCTTCTTCAGCGGGCTGACACCAGAGCTCCAGGGCTTGGTGAATGCTTCTTGTGGCGAGTCCTATTTCGCTAAGGATCACGACCAGGTCTGGGCCATCTACGAGGAGATGGCCGAGAACTATATGGTGATGTCCCAGACCCGGTTGTATACTCAGGGCAGACCCCATCAGCAGCCAGGACCCGTGCAGTACCAGAGGATAGCACGGGTAGATGCCGGTCCATCCAGTTCATCCGCAGTAGCAACAGCACAGGCAGAGTCATCCGCTGCGGATATGGGTATTATCAGCGAGAAGTTGGATCGCATGGAGCTGATCGAGAAGAAGCAGTGCCAGGGCATCACTCAGATGGAGCAGATGGCACAGACTCTGAGCGACATGAAGACCCAGCTCATGTGTCTCCAGGAGGCACAGACGGCTTCACAGCCCCGTCTTCAGCCGCGAGGCGATACCAGCGGCAGCTGCAGCTCGTCCCAGCGCTCCAGCTCCTTTCAGCAGCCTAGACAGGTTCATCTTGTACATGCGGAGCCGTACCAGCTGCAGCAGTCCTCTTACCAGTCACCACCATCTCCAGACCTGCAGATGGTGGTATACCAGCCGGATCAGCCTCTGGCAGTACTCCCGCCAGCCCAGTACGACGCCGAGCCGTTGATGGATGTCAACGAGATTTGGTATGACCGTCCTCAGCCTGGGATCCGACGAGACCATCCCGGATTCAGGTGGGGGAATGGAGGTACCCAGCCCCAGCAGCAGCCATCTGGCCAGGGAGGCCAGTATAGCCAGCAGAGAGATCACCAGCAGCAGCAGCCCCCAGTTTACCAGTCACAGCCGCAGTCATCCTTCGTTCCTCATCCCTATCAGCAGCAGGGACAGTCTTGGAGACGTGAGCAGCAGGCTCACCAGCCACACCAGCAGCACCCTCCTTCTTACCCCTCTCACCAGCAGCAGCACCAGTTCCAGCAGCCTCATCAACAGAGAGGCTACCCGTCGGGCTCCCACGAGAGCCCTGTTTTGGATGACATAGCCCACCTCCTCACGGACCAGCATGCTACCTTCAGACGGGAGATGGACGAGTTCTGCCAGGAGATGCGGGACATCGTGAGAGGGAAGGCCACCATTCCTGCCTAGATTGAGCCGAATCCCAACAGCCTGAAGCGGAAGTCTGAGCAAGTAGCTTACACTGAGCACGCCACTCCTAGTGATCCATTTGTTGATACATCTTCGGTTCTGTTTGATGCTGATTTTGTTATGCTTAGGAGCGGTAGGACACCAGCAGGCGGCGATGCCTCGTCTGAGCTACACCATGAGGACACATCCGGGGTGCCAGATGAGGAGGAGGAGAGCGGTACTGAGGCCGCTCATGACGATGATGGTGGTACTGATGCCACCAAGGATGCTGATCCCACCGGCGGTACTGAGGTCGCCGCTTTACCAGTTCGAGGAGGTGGTACTGACGCCACCAGAGTAGCCAAGCCAGCACGCGGTACTGAGGTCGCGGGACGCCTAGCAGAGCCAGCCTGTGGTGGTACTGAGGCCACTAGTGTTCATTTTGAGAGAGATGTTGTTTTTCCTTCTGCTGATGTATCTCAGAGCACTGTTTTGAATAAAGGAAAAGGTTTAGTTTCTTCTGATCCCACTGTGGTGATTGATGTATGTGCGGATCCGGCCGTCGAGCCGTCTAGACCTTTTTCTAGTCCTTCATCTGAGAAGGACCATGTGATCCCCTTCCCTAGAGCCCTTCAGATGGGGAAGGGGAAGAAAAGAGAAAAAGATCCAAAAAAGAGAGAGTAGGAGGAGTTCAGCCAGAGCATGATTGATCGATTTCACATACAGCTGACCCTTCAGGAGGCTTTGCAGCACATCCCCCTTCTTCAGCGATCATTGAGAGATAGGACCACAGTCAGGAGGAGGAGGAGGAACCACCATTCAGAGATTCATGTGCTGACGAAAGCCACGTGCTTCGCGATCCAGAACCGTCTGCCAGCCAAGAGGCCAGATTCAGGAGCCCCATATGTCAGATGTCACATTAGAGAGCAGAGGTTCGATCGTACTCTATTGGATAGCGGATCGTCTATCAACCTCCTTCCGGCAGTCCTTCTCGATCGCTTCGAGTTGGGCACTCTTCGACAGAGCAGGACAGTTCTTCAGTTTGCTGATAGATCTGTCAAGAGGCCGAAGGGGTTGTTGCGAGACGTTGTCGTCACTATTCAGGGTCTGCAATTCCCCGTGGACTTCGTAGTGTTGGACATGGAGATCCCTGATTCAGTGACCGATACCCCCATCATTCTAGGTCGCCCGTTCTTGGCCACAGCCAAGGCAGTGACTGATCATGATAGCGGGAAGGTATACTTTCGCGTCGAGGGCGAAAGTGTACAAATAGAGACGGTCGAGGACTACAGAGCCAGAGAGAGAGAGAGAGAGCATGCTCAGAGACCAGCACAGATACAGAGCAGCTGACAGACGCCGGGCTAGACATCCACCAGGACTGTGATTTTGTGATTACAGATGATGAGGCAGTTTGGGCAGACCCAATAGCACAGGCCATCCTCTCATTTTCAGACACCGCTGATGCAGAGATGACAACAGAGGAGAGCTTGGAGAGCACATTCCTGGTTCAGGATATTACAGAGGCAACAGAGCCGGTTCTTGACCGCAACACAGGTTTTGGTGATGACGGTGGTACTGATGCCACCTTGTTTGATGCAGATCCCTCGGAGTCAGAGTCTGAGTGGGCAGATTGTGATGATTACATGCCAGACTTGATTTCCACTGAGCCTACAGTTGAGGAGGAGGTAGATGACGAGCAGATCAGAGACAGTTCAGTTGAGCAGCCTTCTCCCGATCCAGTTTGCGAGAGTACACTTTCAGTCTCCCGGACAGATTTGGCAGCATACACGCGTCTTCTTTCGAAGCCAGATTTACCAGCACCCAGTTGTCCAGAGCTGAAGCCGCTTCCTTCGTCGCTGAAGTATAGATTCCTTGCGGGTGAGCATGAGATGTACCCAGTCATTATCTCAGCTGATTTGACTGGAGAACAGGAATCCCGTCTGATGGGGGTTCTTGAAAAGAACCAGAAGGCAATAGGATGGAGCGTAGCAGATCTCCATGGGATTAGTCCGGCCCTGTGCTCCCACCATATCTATCTCGAGGATGAGGCGAAGCCGTCGCGTGAGTTCCAGCGGCGGCTGAACCCAAATCTGAGAGAGGTTGTCATGAAGGAAATTTCGAAATGGTGGAGCGCCGATTTTATCTATCCCATCTCCGACTCCAAGTGGGTCAGCCCTTTGCATGTGGTGCCCAAGAAGACGGGCATCACTACAGTGATTAGCGAGTCTGAAGAGGAGATTGCTACACGAGTACCCACTTCTTGGCGGGTTTGTGTTGACTACAGGAGACTCAACCAGGCCACCAAGAAGGATCATTTCCCCCTGTCCTTTATTGATTAGATTATTGAGAGGCTGGCAGGGAAGAGCCATTATTGCTTTCTGGATGGGTACTCGGGCTACAACCAGGTGGCCATCGCTCCTGAGGATCAGGAGAAGACCACCTTTATGTTGGCAATGTGAGCCCCGGGCGAACCATTTCTACAATAAATGTTATTGTAATGAATAAATTATCAATGAAAATTATTGATTATTTTTCACTCCCCTTTCTGAGATTAATGAATGAATGCACTATAGGGTCCCTCTGTACAATAAGGGTTATGTACCATGGCCAACTTGATGATCATACAGCTGTTGATTCATTGGATGGATCATAGAGGCTGATGCTTGGATGAATATCTAAGGAGTTAGATAGAGGACTCATCAAGCATCATCAAATGATCATTAAGTGATGATCTCCAGTCTGAGTGGGAGATGGCAATCCTATCTCATATGACTGATATCTGACTGACCTCTTGATGCAGGTCCTCTGCATGGGAATAATGATTCAGAGGTGTCAGGTTAGTTAAGTCAATGGGTTGACTTGACGAGATCGAGATAACCAAAGACCTACGTTGAATACTGTCACAACATAGGCATGCATCCTCTGACTAGAGACAGATGTATTGCTATATGTTTGAGTATGTACATTTGGCAGACCAATAGGTTGATGACCTAATCAAGGTCTATATACCGGCGAGCTGGTGTGCATGTAAGGACATATGAGTAATGCGATCTCTCAAAGGGATCATACAGGTTCACTTGTGAACCGGGAGACATGAGCTCACTCATGAGGTATTGGGACTGAACAAATTCCATGCATGGTCGTCGTGCTTTGGAAGCATGACATGAATTTGAAGGTAAGATATATGCTTTGTGAAAGCATATGATCTATACCATATCCCGATGACCAAGATTGAGAAACTTAATGATCTAACCCTGAAGATGACAGTGTAAAAGTGATCTTTATCTTCAAGATGATCATGAGTCTTCCAGTATGTAGGATGTGCAGGTATTAGGAATACCTGAAGGGTGATTTGATCATATACGATTGTATAACCATGACGCTTCCATTCCGAGGGAGTGATGAAACAGGATTGGATTTTAGTGACTCCTCTCATTAGAGAAGTGACCTAATCTTAGTCCATGAACTGGACATTGGTCTGAATAAGATTCAGATGCAATGAGAAGATTAAGTCTACGGTCTTGATTTGATCAAGCATCAGTGGGAGGTCCATAGGATCTGGAGTTGAGATATGATCTCAACATCCAAGTCACTATACGTGGAACAATACAATCGCCCTGTCCTTATCTCCAAGTATCTGAGGAGAAATAGCATTGTTCTTAAATGGTTTAAGAACAATTCCATAAGATCTAAGCAAAGAGAATTTGATAATTAAAAGTCTTTTAATTATCATGATGTATGAGAAATTATCCAATATGATTAAATGTGATTTAATTAGTTTGGATAAGAATAATGTGGATAGAGATATCCAATTATTCATGATATATTATAAATGTGATTTATAATGTATTAAAGAGAGTTACTTATAATTTATATGTGTTGATTAATTATGATGTGTATTGGATACACATTGTGTAATTAATTAACAATATGAATTACATGTTGTTTTGGGTTGTGAATATGATTCACAATTTTTCCATGGCAAGATTGCAATATTCTCAAAGATAATTGTGAATTATTTTTTGAGAAATAAAACCCAAATTATTTTGTTGCAAATAAATAAGAGAGATTACATGGAGATTTGCAATCTCATGGAGATTGCAATCTCCATGCAATCCATGCATGGACGGCACACCACTCCTAATTGGAGTGGGTGTGCGCCTACATGGAAGGCACATGGAGATGAAATCTCCATGTGTCTTCTCTCCTTATTTGTTGGGTTAATTTAGGAGTAAATTATATTTGATTTTGTCAAATATATTTTAACCTAAATTTGTTGCTTTTGACAACAACAATCTCAGCCATTGGATAAACATAAATCAATCTCATCCATTGATTTTATGTGTCCCATGGATTGAGATCCATGGATCCCAAAACCCTATAAATAGAGAGGCATACTTGGCTCTCTCTTTACACATGCTATTGTAGCACAAACTCTCTCTCTCTTTCTCATATACACGACAGCCCTTCTCTCCCTCTCTTCTTGGTGGCCGTCCACCTTGGTGGAGAGAAACGTCGACGCCCGCGCCATCGTGCTGCCGCTTCGACTCTCTGCGGTTCTTTGTCTTCTTGGAGTGCTTCACTCACGAAGGAGACGTTTGATCTCGTGCGACGAGATCAGGAGCAACCGCGCTTGGATCATCTTGGATTGCGAGGACATCACGACTCATCTCCGTGCTCGCAAGCCGTTACTCCGACGATCGGACTTGAGACAGGAGGTCTCTTTTCGTAGAGACTCGATCAACCACGCTTCAAGAGGTATTGCATTATACTTTCTGTGGTTATAGATGAAACGATTTGAGAATGGTTCTCGGATCATGTGGTTTCATCGGTTTAAAAATTTTTAAATTCCGCTGCTCCGAACAACTAGTACGACTAGTCGTTCTTCGTCGTATCCGATACGACGATCACGCTTCCATGATGCGCTTGAGGATTTCTCCATATCCTTCAAGTGGTATCAGAGCCTTAGGTCGACGGTTTCGAATATGATTCGAAAAACCGTAGACGACTTGGGCTCGTTTAGGTCGCGAAAGTTTTCATCGCATTTGATTTCGCAGATCTGTTTAGTAAATAAATTCGGCACTGTTTAAATTGTTTAAACATGAATTTAATACTTGGTTTTTGTTCCCCATTAAATAAGGAAACCATAGCAACTGAGTTTGCGTAAATCGGATTTCGTATGCTCTAGTTATGGTTGTTTTAATGGACATGTATGCACTGTTGCGGGAACAATAGATTTTAACATGATTAAAGAGTTAATTACTGTTATCATCTTCCTCCAAATGCGTGCAAATCCACTTAGGTTCTGTTGTAAATCAAGTTAGCAATCTATGAAAATTGAGTTTGCTTAATTTGGATTTAAATTGATTGAGATATGCCAATTTTAGTGAATAGGGGTCTATACTGAAATTGCATTCCTAATCTAGAACCAAGTGATTGTCAATTAGTGAAATTAATTGTTAATTTCGTGAAATAATCTTGAATAATATTTGTGAAATATTGAGACATGATTATTTGCCTAATTGACATGGCCCCAACCAATTAATTGATTAAGATGTGATCTAAATCATAAATTGGAAACAACAATCTTCAAACTTGATGCTTGAATAGGATTTGGGAATTTGTCTAGCAAATTTCCTTATAATCAAAAATGTTTTGATTATTACTATATGGTACAATTTCGGTTGAAAAACCGATGATCATCTCAAGTACAAATTAATCAATTTGGCATTATCCTTTCCCGAGGCGGATGTGGTGCCTAGTCGGAGAGCATTGGGGTTGCGGGTTGCAACGTATGTGGTCCGTTCCACTCTCGTCGGTACTGGCCATGACAGCGGGTAGGGCCGGGATAATGTCCGAGGGATTAAGATGTATTTTTTCTAATTATTAAAATTCGAATTAATACGTATTTTGAGATATTACCATATATGTATTCAAGTAAAATAATCAAGTTTGATTGATTGAATTGGATTGATAATTAATTTAATATGATTAAATTGATTATGTCCAATTGAAATACTCTAATATGATTAGAGTTATTAATCCCCTTGGAAGAATTAATTATGTGAATGTGATTCATAATAATTAATTAAAATTTGAATATGATATGGAGGATCACATAAGTGACATCCACGGTCTCCCGTCAAGGCGAAGAGTTCCGTCGCCAGACATCGTATGAAGGAGACGCCTGTACGAAGTGACAGCTCCTGCATACGATCCGTTTGGATCGGGCTCGTCGCTTCTCGAAAGAGTAAGGACGTATGCGTAGTGACCCCAATATCGGGTCCTCATATTATTGGGGCGATATTGGATTGCGCATAGCGAGTTGTATTCCTGTTGACGGTTGGTTCAATTAATAACGGGTCAACATCGCCTTAGGGGTGGTGGGCCCGGGTATTAAAGACCGAATTGGGAAATGCAAGTTGGACTTGCAATGCGGAATGTGTTCCCGCTTCTCTTTATTGGAGTCATAGGTTCTCATATTATTGGGATATGACAAAGATAAGGAGGAGATCCCAGTTCTTGCTTGAGATATATTGGTAAGTATATCTCTTACTTTGAAAGTGAATAAGGGAATAAACTTTCAAGGTTGACATAGCAAGAACAATTTGATTTAAAAATGCCTTAATCAAATATTATAAATTTGAATATATAATTTTTATATTCTAATATAGTGCATTCTTAATTTCAGAAAATGAAGTCTTTGAACCCACTTAGTAGGCTTCTTGAGGTCAACCAATTGACCGGCCCAAATTACTCGGATTGGATCCGAAATTTGGAGCTTGTTCTCTCTGCTGAGCGCATTAGTTATGTGCTATCCGAGGACAAGCTTGAGAACCCTAAGTCCAAGGAAGAAAAAGCATTTAATGACAAGTATGATGAAGATCATGTCTTGGCTAGGTGCTATATCCTAGGTTCTCTCTCCAATGTTCTGCAGAAGCAACATGTGGAGATGAATACCTGTCAGGATATAATGCAGAATCTTAAGGATATGTTTGGTGACATTAACCGCACTCAGCGGTACAATGTTATGAAAGACCTCATTCGTTGTAGAATGCAGGAAGGGACTTCGGTCCGTGAACATGTACTCAAAATGTTTGGGTACTTGTCGGAGCTGGAGACTCTTGGGGCAACGATGGATGCAGACATGCAAGCTGACTTCATTCTGCTGTCATTGCCCAAGTCTTTTAATAACTTTGTAGTGTCATTCCACATGAACAAGTTGGAATTGACAAATGCTGCTCTCCTTGCTGCATTAAAGTCCGCAGAGGACGTAATGAAGAAGGATGGTCCCAGTGGCAGTGCAATGGTTGCACAGGTCAAAGGGAAGCGCGGTCGGAAGCATGGTTCTCGGAAGGGCCCGGCCCAGAAGAGAAAGAAGAAGGGACAAAGTGTTGCCTCTTCTTCCAATGCATCCACTCTCATGGCGTCGAAGAAAACCGACGTCTGTCATCACTGCAAGAAGCCGGGGCACTGGAAGCGTAACTGCCCAGATTACCTGAAGTCCTCAGACAAAGGTAAAGCCCCAGCAGGTATGAAATCTACTTTCATCATTGAAACTAGCTTTCTCGTCGGACGAGAAGGAAGTTGGGTTGTAGATTCTGGTGCTTCTGTTCATGTATGCAATTTGTTGCATTTGTTTCAGGAAACTAGAAGTCTTGAGGAAGGGGAGATAGTCATCCAGATGGGATCTGATGCAAGTGTTGCAGCAGTCGCCGTCGGGACATGCAGACTATCATTATCTAGTGGAAGAGTCCTAGTACTTAAAGAGTGTCTTTATGTACCTGAAGTTAGAAGGAATCTGATATCTGTATCTAAGCTAGTTAGAAGTGGATATTCGTTCCTGTTCTGTAATAAATTAGTCATAAATCATTATGATAAATATATTGCAGAAGGTGTTTTAACTTCTGGAGGACTCTATGAATTGTGCATTAATGAGAATGTCATGAATGTTACAATCACTAATAAAAACCCTAAGAGATCCAGGGAGAATAAAAATCATTCAAATATGATTTGGCATCAAAGGCTTGGTCATTTGTCTGTTGATAGGATCAACAGATTGATAAAGGATGGACCTTTAGATTTCCTACAGGTCCAATCTTTGCCTACCTGCGAACATTGCATTCGAGGTAAAATGACTAGGATGCCTTTCCGTAACAAGGTTACAAGATGCGAAGGTATTATTGACCTAATACATACTGATGTATGTGGTCCCTTCAGTACCGCGACTCGAAATGGATACCGATATTATTTGACGTTTATCGATGACCATTCGCGATACGGGTTTATCTTCCTATTACGTCACAAGTCTGAAACCTTTGAAAAGTTCAAAGAATTCAAGGCTTTGGTTGAGAACCAAACCGATAGGAAGATTAAACGGATTCGATCTGATCGAGGTGGCGAGTACCTATCAGAAGAATTCAAGGAATACCTTAAGGAGAATGGAATTGTTTCAAATCTCACTCCTCCTGGAACTCCCCAACTTAATGGTGTTGCTGAAAGACGCAACAGGACCATCATGGACATGGTCCATTCAATGATGAGCAAAGCACATTTACCTCTTAGTTTCTGGGGATATGCAGTAGAGACTGCAATATATATCCTGAATAAGATTCCTAGCAAATCTGTACCTAAGACTCCTCATGAGCTATGGTATGGAACCAAACCTAGTGTCAATCACTTAAGGGTTTGGGGTTGCTTGGTCCATGCGAAGAACGTGGACGCAAGTAAGCTGGAATCTCACACTCGTGAGTGTTACTTCATTGGGTATGTTAAAGATGGTATTGGATACCAGCTTTATGACCCTGAGACCCAAAAGGTTTTTGTCTCTAGAGATGTAAAGTTTCTGGAGGATGATTTTCTTAAAGGTCAAGATAAAAGTGAAGTAGAGGAGCTCATTGAATCCCAAGAGGATTCTGAGCTCCCCAGATCAGAAACTGAAGAAGTAAATAAAGATGAAACACCCATACCTCTTCGAAGGAGTTCGAGGGTGGTTGCACCACCTGAAAGGTATGGATTCCATGTGTCAGGTGAAACTGACATTGATCCTACTTCATTTGATGAAGCACTCGCGGATCAAGACATGGATAGATGGATGCTAGCAATGAAGTCAGAAATTGACTCCATGCATAAGAATGGTGTATGGACCCTAGAGGATCCACCTAAAGGGGTAAAACCCATTGGGTGTAAATGGATCTTCAAGAGAAAGAGGGGACCTGATGGGAAAGTAGAGACTTTCAAGGCACGGCTCGTAGCCAAGGGCTACACACAGAGAGAAGGCATCGACTACGATGAGACATTCTCTCCTGTGGCTATGCTTAAATCCATCCGGACATTGCTAGCTATAGCTGCATATCTTGACTACGACATCTGGCAGATGGACGTCAAGACGGCTTTCCTCAATGGATACCTCGAGGAGGATATCTACATGGAGCAGCCCCAAGGCTTCATGACTGAGGATGGTAAAGTATGCAAGCTGAAGAAATCCATCTATGGGCTCAAGCAAGCTTCTCGTAGTTGGAACATCAGATTTGACGAAACCATAAAGAGTTATGATTTTGTGCAAAATCCTGATGAACCTTGTGTATACAAGAAGCTTAGTGGGAGCGCCGTTGTGTTCATCGTGCTTTATGTAGATGACATCCTTATCATTGGGAATGATACAGGGATGATGACCAGTGTAAAGATTTGGCTGTCCCATACCTTTGAGATGAAAGATCTTGGAGAAGCCTCTTACATCTTAGGCCTGAAGCTGTTCAGAAACCGAGAAAAGAGGATTTTGGGATTGTCACAACATGGATACATTAAGAAGATTCTTGAACGATTCCGTATGGATAGTTCTAAGAAAGGATTCCTACCCTTAAGACATGGTATCCACCTGTCTAAAGGAATGGCTCCTCAAACTGTTGAGGAAAAGAAGGCCATGGCTGGATGTCCTTATGCATCAGCCGTAGGAAGCTTAATGTATGCCATGATGTGCACTAGGCCAGATATCTGCCATGCAGTGGGAGTGGTAAGTCGTTACCAATCCTGCTATGTAGAACAACACTGGAATGCAGTAAAGAACATATTCAAATATCTAAGACGGACGCAAGATTACATCTTGGTCTATGGAGATGGTGATCTCCAAGTCTTGGGATATACAGATTCTGACTTCCAATCGGATGTAGATGATCGAAAGTCGACATCGGGGTTCGTGTTCTTGTTGAATGGTGGTGCTGTGAGCTGGAGAAGCAAGAAGCAGGACACTACTGCAGATTCAACAACGGAAGCCGAATACATTGCCGCATCAGATGCTGCAAAGGAAGCGGTGTGGTTGCGCAAGTTCGTGCTGGAGCTTGGCGTAGTTTCCTCTGATACTCCCATCCCGTTACTCTGTGATAACACGGGAGCCATTGCCCAGGCAAAGGAACCCAGATGGCATCAAAAGAGCAAGCACGTGGAAAGGAAATATCACATCATTCGGGAGATACAAAAGCGTGGTGACATCATCATCACCAAGGTGGCCTCTGCCGACAACGTTGCTGATCCTCTTACCAAACCTCTAACACAGAAGGTTTTTGACCAGCATGTAATGAGTATGGGTTTAAAGATTGTACCTGAATGGTTCTGAGGGCTAGTGGGAGATTGTTGGCAATGTGAGCCCCGGGCGAACCATTTCTACAATAAATGTTATTGTAATGAATAAATTATCAATGAAAATTATTGATTATTTTTCACTCCCCTTTCTGAGATTAATGAATGAATGCACTATAGGGTCCCTCTGTACAATAAGGGTTATGTACCATGGCCAACTTGATGATCATACAGCTGTTGATTCATTGGATGGATCATAGAGGCTGATGCTTGGATGAATATCTAAGGAGTTAGATAGAGGACTCATCAAGCATCATCAAATGATCATTAAGTGATGATCTCCAGTCTGAGTGGGAGATGGCAATCCTATCTCATATGACTGATATCTGACTGACCTCTTGATGCAGGTCCTCTGCATGGGAATAATGATTCAGAGGTGTCAGGTTAGTTAAGTCAATGGGTTGACTTGACGAGATCGAGATAACCAAAGACCTACGTTGAATACTGTCACAACATAGGCATGCATCCTCTGACTAGAGACAGATGTATTGCTATATGTTTGAGTATGTACATTTGGCAGACCAATAGGTTGATGACCTAATCAAGGTCTATATACCGGCGAGCTGGTGTGCATGTAAGGACATATGAGTAATGCGATCTCTCAAAGGGATCATACATGTTCACTTGTGAACCGGGAGACATGAGCTCACTCATGAGGTATTGGGACTGAACAAATTCCATGCATGGTCGTCGTGCTTTGGAAGCATGACATGAATTTGAAGGTAAGATATATGCTTTGTGAAAGCATATGATCTATACCATATCCCGATGACCAAGATTGAGAAACTTAATGATCTAACCCTGAAGATGACAGTGTAAAAGTGATCTTTATCTTCAGGATGATCATGAGTCTTCCAGTATGTAGGATGTGCAAGTATTAGGAATACCTGAAGGGTGATTTGATCATATACGATTGTATAACCATGACGCTTCCATTCCGAGGGAGTGATGAAACATGATTGGATTTTAGTGACTCCTCTCATTAGAGAAGTGACCTAATCTTAGTCCATGAACTGGACATTGGTATGAATAAGATTCAGATGCAATGAGAAGATTAAGTCTACGGTCTTGATTTGATCAAGCATCAGTGGGAGGTCCATAGGATCTGGAGTTGAGATATGATCTCAACATCCAAGTCACTATACGTGGAACAATACAATCGCCCTGTCCTTATCTCCAAGTATCTGAGGAGAAATAGCATTGTTCTTAAATGGTTTAAGAACAATTCCATAAGATCTAAGCAAAGAGAATTTGATAATTAAAAGTCTTTTAATTATCATGATGTATGAGAAATTATCCAATATGATTAAATGTGATTTAATTAGTTTGGATAAGAATAATGTGGATAGAGATATCCAATTATTCATGATATATTATAAATGTGATTTATAATGTATTAAAGAGAGTTACTTATAATTTATATGTGTTGATTAATTATGATGTGTATTGGATACACATTGTGTAATTAATTAACAATATGAATTACATGTTGTTTTGGGTTGTGAATATGATTCACAATTTTTCCATGGCAAGATTGCAATATTCTCAAAGATAATTGTGAATTATTTTTTGAGAAATAAAACCCAAATTATTTTGTTGCAAATAAATAAGAGAGATTACATGGAGATTTGCAATCTCATGGAGATTGCAATCTCCATGCAATCCATGCATGGACGGCACACCACTCCTAATTGGAGTGGGTGTGCGCCTACATGGAAGGCACATGGAGATGAAATCTCCATGTGTCTTCTCTCCTTATTTGTTGGGTTAATTTAGGAGTAAATTATATTTGATTTTGTCAAATATATTTTAACCTAAATTTGTTGCTTTTGACAACAACAATCTCAGCCATTGGATGAACATAAATCAATCTCATCCATTGATTTTATGTGTCCCATGGATTGAGATCCATGGATCCCAAAACCCTATAAATAGAGAGGCATACTTGGCTCTCTCTTTACACATGCTATTGTAGCACAAACTCTCTCTCTCTTTCTCATATACACGACAGCCCTTCTCTCCCTCTCTTCTTGGTGGACGTCCACCTTGGTGGAGAGAAACGTCGACGCCCGCGCCATCGTGCTGCCGCTTAGACTCTCTGCGGTTCTTTGTCTTCTTGGAGTGCTTCACTCACGAAGGAGACGTTTGATCTCGTGCGACGAGATCAGGAGCAACCGTGCTTGGATCATCTTGGATTGCGAGGACACCGCGACTCATCTCCGCGCTCGCAAGCCGTTACTCCGACGATCGGACTTGAGACAGGAGGTCTCTTTTCGTAGAGACTCGATCAACCACGCTTCAAGAGGTATTGCATTATACTTGCTGTGGTTATAGATGAAACGATTTGAGAATGGTTCTCGGATCATGTGGTTTCATCGATTTAAAAATTTTTAAATTCCGCTGCTCCGAACAACTAGTACGACTAGTCGTTCTTCGTCGTATCCGATACGACGATCACGCTTCCGTGATGCGCTTGAGGATTTCTCCGTATCCTTCACTTTACCTGTCCCTTCGGCACATACGCCTTCCGACGCATGCCATTTGGGCTATGCAACGCCCCTGCGACTTTTCAGAGATGCATGCTGTCGATCTTTTCGGACATGGTAGGGGAGTGCTTAGAGGTCTTCATGGATGATTTCTCGGTTTACGGCGACGGATTCGACTCCTGTCTTGACTGCCTAGACCGAGTACTCCAGCGATGTATTGAGGTCCGCTTGGTTCTTTCTTGGGAGGAGAGTAACTTTATGGTGACTCAAGGGACGGTGCTTGGCCACATCATCTCCAACAGGGGCATGGAGGTTGATCCGGCCAAGGTTGATGTCATTAGAAAACTCACACCACCGTCCAATTTGTGGCAGTTACGGTCTTTCCTGGGGAACGTCGGTTTCTATCGGCGGTTCATCCGTGATTTCAGTAGAGTTTCCCGACCGTTGACTGACTTGCTAACGAAAGACACCGAGTTCCTTGTTGATGACAAGTGTCTTTCGTCCTTTGATACTCTCAAGCAGTGTATTATTGAGGCTCCTGTCCTCCAGCCACCAGATTGGTCTCTCCCATTCGAGATCATGACGGACGCCTCCGATTTTGCCGTGGAGGTTGTGCTGGGACAGAGGAGGGATGGAGTTCCATTTGCTATCCACTATGCTAGCCGCACCTTGGATTCCGCCCAGCGGAATTATACAGTCACAAAGAAGGAGATGCTAGCAGTAGTGTTTGCCCTAGATAAGTTCAGATCTTACATCATTGGATCTAGAGTGACTTTGTATACAGATCATACCGCCATCCGATACCTCATGGCAAAGAAGGATGCCAAGGCCAGACTGACTAGATGGATCCTTCTACTCCAGGAGTTCGACATTGAGATTAAGGATAAGCCTGGAGTCAAGAATGTGGTGGCGGATCATCTCTCCCATTTAGAGCAGCCTGAGGAGTCTGAGCAGATTGATCCCATTTGTGAGACCTTCCCAGATGAGGCGATCCTTGCTATCGCCTCACTCCCGTGGTATGCCGACATTGTGAACTTTCTTGTTGCTAAGAAAGTCCCAAGGTTGGCCCAAACAGAGGCTTGAGACCTTCCTCGCGAAGGCCAAGTCTTACCATTGGGAGGATCCCATCCTTTACCACGAAGGAGGGGATAGTGTCTGGCGTAGGTGCATCCCTCAGAATGAGCACCATAGCGTCCTCACTTACTACCACAAGCTTGAGGCAGGAGGACATCACTCTGGGAGAAGAACGACACAGAAAGTGCTCCAATCCGGTTTGTGGTGGCCTACCCTCTTCAAGGACTCTGATGAGTTCGTGAAGAGGTGTACTGACTGTCAGAGGATGGGCACTTGTGGACAGCGTGATATGATGCCGATGCAGCCCATTCACTTCTGTGAGGTTTTTGACGCATGGGGCATCGATTTCATGGGTCCATTCCCTAAGAGTCAGGGATTTGAGTACATTTTGTTGGCCGTTGACTATGTTAGTCGTTGGGTTGAGGCTATCCCCGCCCGAGCCGCTGATGCGAGGACAGTTTGCAGATTTTTGAGGAAGCACATCATCAGGCGGTTCGGAGTACCTCGAGTATTGATTTTAGATGGGGGGTCTCATTTCATCAACGACCAGGTGAAGGCACTTGCCAGTGAGTTCGGCATAGACCATCGAGTTGCCACTCCATACCATCCACAGACGAATGGTCTAGCCGAGGTGTCGAATAGGGAGATCAAGACTATACTGCAGAAAGTCGTCCGCCCTGACCGAAAGGATTGGTCACAACTTTTGGACTCGGTCTTGTTGGCATATAGGACGTCTTTCAAGACACCATTGGGCACATCTCCCTTTCGCCTCGTTTATGGCAAGCCGTGTCACTTGCCTGTTGAGTTGAGGCACAGGTCACTTTGGGCAGTCACAGATATTCTTTTAGATCCAGAGAGTGTAGGAGACCAGAGAAGGGCAGAGTTAGCAGCCTTGGAGGAGCTTAGAGATACAACCTTCTCAAACAGCCTACAGTATAAGGAGAGAGTGAAAGAGTGGCATGATTCTCATATCAGCCACAAGCATTTTGAGCCTGGACAGAGAGTATGGTTGTTTATGCGAGGCTTCGTTTATTTCCAGGGAAGCTATAGAGCAAGTGGAAGGGACCTTATCTTGTGAGAAAGGTACACGACAACGGTAGCATTGATATATCCGAGTTGTCTTCTGAGAGTACCTTTCGAGTGAACGGCCAGCGGCTCAAGCCATTTCTAGATCATGAGCCGCGGGTCGTTGACGTTGCCTCTATTCATTTTGCGTGAGATGTGGTCTCTTGACTCACATCTATTGCATCTCACGCCTGATTATCACTGTTCTTCCGACTTGTATAGATCCAGTTGTCTATATCACTATTCTTTAGTCCCACATCCCTTTTCTCATCTTATGATTATGCTATACTTAGGGTGTACTTTACCCTAAGTATAGGGGGATGTAGGACCTGCGAGTATTCTTTTCATTCTTTCTGCCCCTGTTTTGCTGCCTATACTTAGGGATATTTTACCCTAAGTATAGGGGGGGCAGACTCTGTTCATTCTTCACTTGGATTTCCCTTCATGTACAGCTTGCTATACTTAGGATTAGTTAATCCTAAGTATAGGGGGAAACCACCGAGTTCCTCTCATTCTATTCATTTATTCATTTCTGTACTTAGCCATTCCTTTTCACTTCCCTTTTACTAAGCACGAGTTATGTCTTCTTCATCGCTCTTGATCACTCTGAGGACATCGTTCGAGCTAAGTATAGGGGGGGTGTGTTTATATTTCATATATACTTTAGCCATAACTCGTACTTTGTGTGAGTGTGTTAATAAATAAAACGGCTAAAAACCCCAAAAATCACAAAAATTAAAAATTTTTCCTGTAAATAATCATTCTTTTATTTGCGTATACATAGCTAGTGTATAAAATTATTTTTGTAAAAATGTTTTCAAAAAGTTTTTGTGTAAAATTTGTGTAAATATTTTCTTATCAAAACTACGTATATAGTACAAAATTTTTCCAAAATGTTTTGAAAATCAAAAGTTTGCAAAAATCTTGTGTAAATATTTGTAAATACTTTTGCAAAACTTGCACTTCATGCATCCATCCATTCATGATTTCAAAACATTTTTCAAAAATTTTGCACGATTGTAAATATTTGTAAATAGCATCTTTGTGTATATATGTATATAGTTTTTCCTGGATGAGAGTTGACACTTAAACCAGCCTGGAATTAAATTGAGAAATGGAGCTTTATTAAGATCTTAATCCACCTAATTTTAAGAGGAACCTTATAGGGCTTAGGGTTAAGGCTTTTCAGGTCCATAAGGACTTAATTCTTTGAGTCCACTAGGCTATGAGCATATGTCATCTTGATGAGCCTAAGTAGAGCACTTAACAACACACGCATGACTCTTAGAGACAATGGCTTGACTTGCACCAGCACTTTACACATAGCTCTTCACGGATGAGGTAATGAGGAGGCAGTTTCCTTTGGTTTGGGGTAGCATATGAGGGTAGTACTTCTAGGCGGAACCTCTCTTCTTCTTCTAGTGAAGGAAGTGCGTCTCAACTTGGTCTAGTGGTGATGAAGGCTAAAGACAGAAGCCGTGGGTTGCAATAAAGCTTCAAAAGAGGGATAGTCTACTGGATCAAGAGGAAAATTTCTTGTATATATGCTGCACCATGTAGATATGTTGTACTGAGGCACTTGAAAAAAAAATTGCAAAATGCAAAAAGAACTCCAAAAAAGTGGTGGGTCGGATTGAAAATTTAATAACCCCACCGGAGTGTATACAGTCAAATAAAGCAAAAGCTTATGGTATCCATGTTACATCTCATGAAGCTTGCAGCGGGAGACTTGGCTACACTGGCTGAGCTTCCAAAAGTCTATACTTCTTCCCCCTCTTCTTGAGCCGGTTGCACTTGAACTTAGAAGGGAATACCCCGCTTCTCGAGGAAAGAGTTGCTAGACCGAGGCATTAGAGTTACCAGGTTGAGGGAGGTTGTTTCTTTGTTACTTCTGAGGTGGGGAGCTACATATCACTTACAGTGCATGGAAAGATTCATGGTCATTAGAGTTTGTGTATGTAGACTTGTTCTGATCTGGTTTATTGAGGAGTCTTGTCCATAGATTGGTGGAACTTAGAGGCTGTTGAGTTTTAAGATTACGTCTAAATAAGGTTCCGACACATTAATAATCCAAAGATCTGATCGAGCTCCATATTTCAATTTAATGAAGGAAAGTTTAATATTCAACATTGATCCATGTACATTCCCCTCTTTTTCTTTTTCTTTCTTTCTTTTTCACTTCTTTTTCAAATAAGTGTTTGCTAAGGGACTAGCAAAAGTTAAGTATAGGGGGGTGATGAATACTCATTCATCACTCTTTATTCTTATATTTTAGCTACAAAAACCTTTGCAAATGCATGTATATAGTTGTAAATGGAAATAATTACCAAAAGCATGCATTGTGTAAAAAACCTATAATTAGCATGTTTTTGTGCAAAAATAAAAGAATAAAGAGTAAAAAGAAAAAGAGGGAAATATTTAGAATAAATATTGAGCAACCTAACCCAAGGGAGGGCTCAGCATGGGCCTGACCGCATAAAAGCCAAAGTAGAGGGAGATAGGGGCTCATGTGTGTAAATATTTATGTAAATAAATAAAAGTATTTTCCTCACAAAAATAGCTTAAAATATGCTTGTAAATATTTGTATATACTTATAAGTATAAAAACAAAAGAAAAAGATAAGAATCAAAAAGAAGCCAAAAACATCACTCATCATGTACATAGACCACCCACCTTTATATTTATTTAGCTTCATAAATAAATAAAATTAATTTCCAAAATTTTTGTAAATATTCTATGTTATATAGTGTAAATAAATAAAATAAAAATAATTAAAGAAAAAACAAAATAAAAATAACAAATAAAAAACACAAAAATATATTGTAAATATACCATGTATTTATATGTACATATGTATTTATTTCACCTATGTATATAAATAATTAAAATAAAATAAAAATATCTTTTTATTCCTTATTTTATAATGAAAATAAATAAAATATAAAATGGGAATAGAATTATATAAAAATAATGATTAAAAAAATCAAAAACTAAAAACCTATATATTGTATATATACCTATATATGAACCTACTATGTAAATACACTATTTTTACTTTGAAAAATTAATTAAAAATCACAAAAAATAGAAAAAAATAAAATTAAAATATTTCATGTTTTAAGTTTTCACTAATTCGGCCATTTGCTACCTTTAAATTTATTTTCAAAACCCAGCCATGTGGCCTTCTCTCATTGGTCCTGGGGATTGTTGACCGCCCGGTCAACTCCCCCCCCCAGGACCACTTCACATGGGTTCTTAGCGGGTAACCCATCTTCTCTGATTTTTAGCGCTTAAACCCGATTCATCCCCACTCAAACCCCGGGTCCGATTTGATCTTGATATACCCGAGATCCTCGCCGGAGCTCCTGCATCGGGATCCGCGCGCTTCCACGCCCTACCCGCGCCTGTCTTCTCGGACTCTCTAGCATATAAAGCTCCAGCTTCGCCTCCTCGAATCTCATCTTTGGCCATTCGATTCCACCCCCTGTGAGCTCCAGCGTGCTCGTGAGAGTGACAGCTCGCGTCCTGTGCTGTTGAAGCGAGGAGAGGGAGCGAGGTCACTGATCCGGCGAAGCTTCGCCGCCTTGCTCCGCCACCAGCAGGAGCTCGAGCCTCGGAGGGAGACGCTCCTCGAGGCGACGACCCAGAGCTGCACAAGCTCTTCCCCAGTCTCCTCGTCCACCCAGGTAGTCCCTTAGGCCTTTCTTTTTCTTGGATTTTCCATTTCGCCCAATTCGCTGCTCTGCCGTCCCCTGTCGATTCCGATCGATTCAGACCATCATCCGACCATCGGACTTCACCATAGCCATCGCCTCCTTCCCGCGCGCCTTCTCCATAGTTCCATCCAACCCAGCTCGCACAGGAGCTGGGATTCGAGCTCCACCGTGCCCCCTTCGCCGGAGCTCGCCCATATCGCCCCACAGTTCACCGTCACCCCGCCTAACCGGGTCGAGGCAGTTTGCCCTCGACCCGCGAGCCTTCTGGACTGTTTTGCAGGTTCAATGAGGGCCATCTGAGGGCCTTCGACATCGAGCCAGGAGGCGTTCCGCCGCCGACCTCGCCGGAGCTCCCCAGAGCTCGACTGGGTCATCGGAGCCCACCAGCAGACGCGGGAGCACCCCACGCTTCTTCTCCGACCTTCAGCGTGCTTCCAGGAGGACCTCCGCGCAAGCACGAGGCCGGCGAATCTCGTCGGCGAGCTGTTCGTCCTCCATCGTCACCCACCGTCCGATCTGTAGGAGACTTGATCAGGACCGTCCGATGCGCAAGGGTTAGCCACAGAGAGCCACGACCGTCCGATGTACCACGTGGCTTAACCCCAGCCGTCGGATCATAGCGAGGATCTCAGCCTTGGAGCGCCAGCCGATCCCCATCGTTGATCACTCCACGTGGCCTCCATCCTGCGGTCCGCATTAATAAAGGGTAAACTACCCTTAGGCCCTTCTGTTTATTTCATTTCGCATTTAGTCCTGTAAATACGTAATATAGTTGTTTAGTTTTTGGGATATTTGCATAGAGGACCCCGTACTCTGTTTAGCTTGCATTTATGCCCCTGTGTATGGTCTGACACGTGCATTGACACGTGAGTTTTTGGCTTATTTGCATATCATGCCCCTGTAGTTCTGGATGTTAACGAATGAATGAAAGTTTGTGTTTATTTGCATTTATACCCCTGTGCGTATTTTAATTGAGCATGTGCGAATATTTGTGGGTTTTTGCAGATAAGCCCCTGGGTTTTTGGTACCTGTTACCAATTAGCCCTCGGGACTTATTTTCATTACATTTGGGTCCCTGAGTGCCCCAGACACGTGCATCGCACGTGTTTTGCTGGGTTAATTGCACCAGACCCCCCAGACTTCCGGGTATTTGCACTTTGGTCCTTGTGCACAGTGTCCCCTCTTTATTTTTGAATAAAATAGCAAATTACCTCCAAATCCAATGAAAATTGGACACATGGCTCCTGCCATAGTGTAAAATTTTCAAGGATTTTTGAAGACATTTCTGAGTTGATTTGATATTTTTAAAAATTCAAAAAACATCTAATTTTGCTACTGTCTAACTTTAAAAATCACAAAAAATATTAAATAGTATCTAAAAATTACAAAAAATTTGTCTACTGCTTGTTTTGTTGTGTTTGATTTTCTAGCCAATTTTGGCTATTTTTCATTACTGAAAACCACTAAAACTTGAAAACACTTAAAAACTTATAAAAATTCTAATAATTAAACCAAAAACCCAAAAATAATAATATAGGTGCCTAAATTTTCCTTGTTTATATCTCTTTACAGGAAAATTACCTCCCAGCTAATTTGGGGCCTTTAGATATTTTATATAGGCCCTTTTAGCTCGGCTGGACAGTATCTACAGTTTCAGTCACTTTTTGATTTTTAGAAAATAAAATAAAAATCAGAAAAATCCTAAAAATTCACCAAAAACAGTAAAAATATAAAACACACAAAAACATTTTTTCTGGAATTTTTGGTTGATTTTAGTGCATTTAATAAATTGTTGAAGTGTGTAGTTTCTTTGCTTGTATTATTTTCTTAACATATTAAAAATCCAAAAAATATAAAACCCTTAAAAACCACCAAAAATATCTTCTCTTCTCTGATTGACTACTTCGTAGGCCGTGAGGCCAATCCGTGCTCCTTGTGTTCGACCCTGGTCGCTATACCAGGTTAATAAAATAGCCAGGACCGCTATCGTGTGTTTGATTGATTTTATTTCTGATTGGTGGTCTGATTTATTTTTCTTGATTGACTGAATCATTTCTCTCGATCCGGGTCGCAACGACCCTTGATTGATCTTATATTTTATCCCGGATTGATTGAGTGGATTTGTCGGTCGTCAGACTCCTCTCACGAGTCTTCTCTCTCACTCAAAGCTCACAAGTTAGAGGATGGAAACGGATGGATCTGCTCCAAATGAGGGGGTCTATGGATATAAATAGAGGATAGGGAGGAAGCTTAGAGAGAACGCCGAGGAAGTTGGGAGCAACGGCTTAATAGCCATGTCGTTAGGTGGTTGAAGGAGGGAGGAGAAGAGGAGAGGAGGTGGTGTGTCGGGGAAGAAGAAGGGAGGACAGTGGAAGAGACGAGGGCAGAAGAAGGAAGGGGAAGAGAGACAAAATAAATAAAAAATAATTAATTAAAATAACTAAAATAAATAGTTTAAAATAAGTATTAATTAAATCAAATTAAATTAATACAAAATTTAAAAAATTAATTATAAAATTAATTTAAATAAATAATATTAATTATTTTAATAAATATAAATAATACACGTATATTATACATATATAATTTATTAATTTAGTTATTGAAATATTTTTAGTTTTTAATAAATGTTATTTTTTATTTATAATATAGCATTAATAAAACATAAATAAAGTATAAAAATATATAAAATAATAAAATTTAAATAAAATAAGATTAAGATACACTGTACAATTATACCAAGATGGTCTTAAAACCTACTTTTGCATATTAACTTTGATTTTAGTGAAATAACTTTTATTTGATAGATAATTTTATAAAATAAATTTTAAAAGTGAGTACACCAAATTCGGAGTTCATATGACCGAGATACGAGGTTCAGAATTTCGGCTTTACAGCTTTTTTATTTTGAGATTTATTGGAATTTATTAACACTTATCTTTAAGTCATATTTTTTATATATTTCTAATGATTTTTATAAATAAGTTAGCAAAAATTAGTTTAATCAAAGTTAGGTATAATTAAACAGAAAATAGAGAAGATTTATACACATATTGTACATATATACAAAGGGGTCCAAATGCCAAAACTCACATGTTCTATTTTAATATTTTTTGATATTTTTAATAAATAGTATTAGTTATAAAACAAAGTTTAAATGTGAGTTTGGTCGATTTGAAGTTTTCTATAAATAGTTATAAATATGGAAAGTCGGCTTTTATGAGTTTTTTGGTTCAATGTAATTATTTATTCTTACATTAAATATTTTTTTATTTTTATAAATTAATATATATTATTATTATCAACTTAGATGAAGAAAATATTTTGATTTGGAATTTTCTGAATGATAAAAAAGAAGATGAATCATGTATTCATCACATTGTTCAAAAACCATATTAAACAACATTGCACAATTAAGTATATAGTAATGACATTTAAATAAATCGTTGACTGTCAGTCCCTTTTTTTTGTAGATTCAATAAATGCCTATTGGTGCAAAATCATATTAAAAAGCATAGTACTATAATACAGTCACGGATGGTAACATGGTACATTGAAGGAAATTCCATTTTAAACCAAGTATAACCAAATAAAAAAGGGAAATCAAAGCCTTTTCAAAATTTTGGCATTTGCTTATATACTGGTTTTCGGGCGGAACTTATGGAGCGTGAGGTGTAATAATATTTTATGAAACGCCGTGAGTGGGAATAGCATTTTAATATCATTTTAATGACATCATAATTTTCCATTGGCTGCTATCTGGAAAAGTTGACACTGAAATACCATGCAGAATTTCTCGTGGAATCTATATAATAAACAATTTATTCAATTTTATTAAATCATACTATTTTTAACTACAATGCATTATTTGACTTCCCCCAATACAAATGCGACCGCGATCAAATGATATAAATACACCGACACCTGTAGTACATATATTAGATTTTATTGACTGACCAATTCAAAATAACCTATATGATTTATTGCAACTCGTATCTATTTTGGTAACCACTTTGTCGAAATTAATGAATCAAGATCAAAGGAGTGGGCCATCAATGTTCTTTCTCGTCGTCTTCTTCCATCTTGTAGTCCTGGTTGTTGTATGCACTAAAGGCCTCAGCCAGCCAGTTGCCACGCTTCCTCCACGTGTCATAGCCCATGTCCTGACACATGGCGTCGCTGTGGTCGATGCTGTAGGTGGAGATGCAGTGGCGCTTGTAAAACCTGGTCGTCCTCTTCATGACCTCCGTCTCCCGGGAGACCTGCCGGAGCATCGCGTCCATCCCGGGCAACTCGAATTGCTCGTCGAGGAGCCGCCTGAGCCACTTGCATCGCAGCTCCGAGGTGTGGAGGTTCGATACGCTCTCGATGTAGCCGACGAACGCCATGTGTGGAATTTTCGGATGTATAGTTCCCCTGGCAACCATTCATAAACATAATGCAAACAGATGGTTTAGATCTTCTCCACCTTTATACGTTGCACATGTCCCATGTATTATGTGTGTGTTACGTAGTACCTGTAAAGTGGCATGATTCCAGAGGTGTCCTCTATCAAACCCTTGAAGGGCTCAGGAAGAACAGACCTCAGCTTCTTCTTCCCATCGAAACCAGTGGCAAGGAAAACCACATCCGCTTCCATCTTTGTCCCGTCCTCCAATATAACACCCCTTTCCCAGAACGACCAGCTCGCCGTCTTCCTGAACTCGATCCTCCCCGCATTGGCTTCCTCGAAGAAATTCTCAGGCAGGATCGCCATCTGGCACGATGCGTAATCCTCCAGGAACGGGTGGTCCGGTCTCAGACCGTACTTGTCCAACGGCAGCTTCCAAGCCAAGTATGATTCTATGAATCTCGACACACTCCATCTCTGTACACATGATTAACATGTCGGTATGATTCGTTTAATATCACCCGATATAGATAACATGTAGAACATACCATCGGGGAGGAGAGGCGGCAGAGGAGCGACCGGAGGACGCCTTGGTTCGGCCTCTCATGGATGAATTGGGAGGACCTGGTTGAGAAGAAGAGGAAGAATGGGAGGCCCCATATGGAGTAGGAGGGAACAGTCCAGTGGAGGGTCCTTATCAGCATTGTGCATGGTTTCCCATCTTTTCCTATGCATATAAAAAAATAGTGAACATTCAAATTAAGAACAAGTCAAACGCGAGAGATAATGAACATGTAATCATGTAATCAAGTTTGACCGTGACGATGGCGAAGTTGATCATGACCTTGATTTCAAGTCAGAACGGAGAATTTCCATGCAAATCAAGTAACAATTTCAAGCAGCAGAGGCAATTTGCTTGGACCAGTGCCAGAAAGCAACATATAACTAAAATTGTAGTACTAAATTGCTCCATAATAAACGAAAAGATACGCTAATATGATATTTTTTTAACAACGATGAGCAGTTACATGAGTATTTTCCAAGATGTCTTCTTATCTAAAGAAACTCAAAAAAAAAGTCTGCGGTAGTGTCTCAGTATTATTGGATTAGTGACGTAGGTGATGGTGATAGTCGTAGTAACTGTAGCAGTATGCATATGGGTTTACATGCAGAGGATTAGATATATAATTGAGCTTAACTTTTTTCGCCAATTAGGCCATTAAGAATCCGTTTCTTTTTTTCTGAAGTCATGACAAATAAAAGGATGTCGATCTTCAAGACCAAGCGTCTAATGAAAAATAATTAGCAAGCATAGTTAGTTAACTAACCTTGGTTTGCCTCTGCGCATTCGAGAGCCAAGTCAATTGCAGATTTCTTGTAGCCAACTACCACCACCTTCTTCCCCTTCATGAGCTCCTCTGACTCTTCCTTGTTTAGTTTGCAGTAATCCAAGGAATGCATCACCTTACCCTTGAACACCTCCTTCCCCTCGCCCTCGTCCAACTCCGGCATCTTCGGCACGTCCCCATACTTCCCAATGCACATCACTACAAACTCAAATTTGTGCCACTGAACCACCCAAAAGTAGGGATCAAAAGAGTCCAATCTATGTTGGCAACGAACAAAAGGTTGAACAAAGAATTAAGATGAACAGATATATAAACTAGAGGAATAGGGACCTGTATAGTTTCGGACTGGTCAGCCTGAACTCCAACCTCCCACATGGGCCGGCCGGCGAAAGGTCGGCCGGTGACCCCCCACATCTGGTCTGAAGCAGCCTTCTCAGGGTCCCCGAGGAAACGAATCTCCACGACCTTAGTGTTGAACCGGATGAGCTTCTGCAAGCCAAAATGCGTAGCGTATCCCTCGAGATACTCCAGGATCTCGACGTGCGTCGGGAAGGAGGTGTCGTTCCGGTCCTTCCACTGGTAGTCGGAGAACTCATAGTCCATGCGAGGCGTCTGAAGCCTCGTCGACCGGTAGGAGCAGTGCTTCCACACGCCTCCGATCGAGTCGGTTGCTTCGAACACAATTGGCTCGTACTTCATGAGCTGCTTTGCGGCAGCGAGGCCACTTATGCCGGCTCCAATTATGGCCACCTTGGGCTCGTATCGTCCATGATTGTAGCCGGCCATTATGTAAGACTAAGTAGGCGTAATGGGCTTCTCCGAGAAGAGGAAGTAGCGATGCTATCTATACGTTTGGTTGGAGATTTTGGGTTGGAGGTGAGGAGTTGCACCAGAAGGGGGTGTGCTTATATAGGGTTTGTCACGTGATGCTCACGTGATAGCTTGTGATTTCACATGGAGTTATTGAAAGAAGAAGAAAGGAAGAAGACGAAGACAGAAAGATTGAAGTATGTAGAAGATAAAACAAGTGGAGGGTATGTTTTGACCCACGGGAAGGGTTGGATTGATCGTCAGTGTGGAGGGAGGGAGAGTTGTTAGGGTTTGACGTGGTATAGATTTTAAGTTCTGGACCGACCTTTGACTCCATCACCTTTGTCATTAGGGTTTATTTTCTGTACGTGCTATGATTATCATGGTCGAACGTTCGATCAATAATTAAGCTATTTTTAAATTTTCAGTGATCTTAGTTATTGTTATTTAAGACCATCTTGTTTTGTTTGCTTCACGTGATATCCCCAGTTTAGAGACTATTGAATTAATGACAGTGCAGAACCTCTTTTGTTACAGGAGGCTTAGTATAGATTTTGCGGCGTGCAGATAACATATATCCGTCAGAACGGAAATGCCATATTTATTAATCTTGCTTAACATAAATACATCAATAATTAGATTCCAAAGTGTCGATACCAGTTAAGAAGCAAGAGAAGGCTGAACTGGCAACATCATTTTCAGATGAAACTACGAGAGGTTGAACTTGCGGATCAAGGGTGATATAGTAGCATCTTGCAGAGGAGGTTTCCTCGTCCCTTGTGCCTGACGAGGGCACTTACGTTTAATCCTTGTGTTGCACCACATGGGAGTTGCATGCAACGTCCAACATTTATCCCAACCGCGACAAAGGAAAAAAAAAAGATAATGTTGGCATCCTTAAGCCTTTTGCATCCTTATCGATCGAACGAATGCGGTCGAACCTACTTCAATTGCAAAGCAGGTCCTCTGTTCTAATCCCAGTTACAGCAGATAATAATCTTATTTTTTTTCTTTTGCCATTTCGATTTCTAAATCAAATTTTATAGATTGAATCTTAGATTAATATTCTACATATCTTTCAAATTTGACTCAAATCGAAGTTTATTTGCTATTTTATCTTAATATTCAAAGATATGGATCCTTTTTAAATACAATTTAAGTTGCTTAAATATTGCCTGGAACTTTGACCATTAAGATAAAATTGCAAATAATCTCCGATTTGAGAAATAATTGAACGATATGTAGAGCACTAGTCTAAGATTCAATCTATAAGGTTGGATTTTTGAATCAAAATAGCGAAAGAAAAAATCGAATTACAGCAAGTCTGTTGTATAACTTGAATTCGGTGCCAATATCTTGTCCCACACAAAAGAATACTAATTTGTACTTGGACATGGTCTCCATACATGGTAATCTTAAATATATTAGAGTAAATTACACAAAAGTCCCTGCACTATATTCTTGATTTTAATATCGTACTGCACTTTAAAAGGTAATAATGTGATATCTAATCTTTGATATTTTTCTTAATGTGATTTTGAGCTATTGTGATTTAAGTAGAAATATTAAATAATCAAAGGAATTTCAACACTCAAGTATCACATTGAGGCAAATCTAAGAGATGGGATACTATATTGTTATCCCTTAAAGTTCATGTGCGAATTGAAATCAATTGTATAATTCAGGGACATTGGTATAGTTTATAAATATCACTACAATAAAACTGATTTAAGGCAACGAATAACTTATATATTGTTTGGAATAAGTACTTTTGTTCTTAGTCATACTCGTAGTTAATTATTCATAACAATGATTTTTTCCATTGACTTATTCTTTAAAATTGGTATTAGTTGTTACTGAATTTAATATTGATTATTAGAAAAAAAATCAACAAATAAAGATTATCATACTTCGTTGCCAGTAATGAAATAAGAGTTCTTTGTGAACTTGAAGAATAAAGAATAGACTAATGTTCGCTTTATATATTTAACTGTAAAAAATATGACAATGAATATTGAATTATTAATTAATTTAGGTTAAAAATGGTGTGATGTATTTTATCTATGGAAAATTTCCTTTTTATGTTTTTAAAATATTTATAAATATGGTATCCGTCGGTAAATTGCAATGGAAAGGTCATTAACCGAATATTATATGTTGACCTTTTCTTGGAATTTATTCTGTCGTGGAAACGATTATGACAAAAAGAGTAAAACAAAAAGAATGAACACGATAGAATAAATACAAGTTTTTTGTTGTGATTTCACGTATAGAAAATAAAATTTTGCTGTGAGTAATCATGACAATTTCATATTTAAAAGTAAATCATATGGTAGCATCCTACATTAAATTATTTTTGGCAGTGAATGAGTTGAGGCGATGAAATATTTAAAATAACTTTTGAGTGCTATGAGTTCTGATCGGGTGTTTTAGCTACAAAATTTTGTCCAAACACACAAGTAACAAAATAATGAAAATATGAAAGAATGATAGTTTTATGATAATTTTCAGTTATTGAAACAATAGAATGTGGTTGTATAATATATGTGTTTGTATATTGGACGGTAACAGTTTAATAAATTTTTAGTATGTTGTATATCTTCAACATATTATCCCTACGACTGACTATGTTTTGGGAGCAAAAAATGTCAAATATATAAAAATATCATTTTAATCAGCAATATATAGTACAAATATGCATACTTAATCAATAACATCCGGACAAACAGATATTTAAAAAAAGCAACTTTAATGATATGCTGGTATTTTGCATATTATGGCCAAAATTGAAATTTATTAGGCAATTCAAGAAGCAATAATCCATTAGTTCTTGCATTAAATTTTCTACATATTTGCCACATTCGCAAAAAGTAAACCTTTATTATACCATACACCATAAAGTGTAAGCAGAAATATGTGTCGTTAACCTAAGCATTCATCCCATCTTGTACGGATCATTAATACCACCAAGGATAAATATAAAAGCAAATAAATTACCATGTGTAAAAACACACATAGAGGGATTACCTCAACATTCATTTACTATTTTTTCCGCAGATGATTTTGTGGAAAACCTATAAAAACGAACAAATCGTATATCTTCTATAATGTCTTGCATCTTTTAAAACGAAGATATTTTTGACAATCTCAACATGTCCTTTATCATTTTTACATAAGATTCTAATTTGCATAAAAAATTCAATCATAAGATTAGACTTGAAAATATATTTCACAAATCCATGTATGTTAATAATGGATGTAAAGCATGACTTAAAAATTATAAACATAAAATTCTTTCAATTATGAATATTAATATATCAAAAATAAATACTATTATAAATAAATAAATACACATAGAGCTCGGAGTATGCACCGAGGTGCATCTAAGATTACATGCACCTGTGCCACTAACAATCGTTTTTTTAAAGATATAATCTCAAGAGATTTACTTAGAATCATGAGTGGATATGTGCGTCAAATTTGTGCAAAACAAGTATTTTTAACATTTCCATCAAGAATGTGTCCATTTCATCAAATATAAGACCATTAAAACTTGATGATTTTGATAAATGGGATATAAGTATCGAATTAAATTGAGTTTGAAATAAAACAATGGTGATATAGGATGATATAAATCCCTTAGTATTTAATTTCAATAAAAAAATAAAATATTTGATGCTTGTCGTACCTTTATATGTAGACCTGGTCAATGGGCCGGGGCTCCGTCCGCCCAGCCCGTCCATGGGCCGGGATTGGGCAAGAGATTTTGGGAATAGGTCGGCCCGATCCTCTCTTTGGCTCTCCCGTTAATTGGGCGGGCCGTGGGTATGTGCCATAAAACCCGACTCAGTTCGCACATATAAAAATATATGTTTAGATACATTTAATTTAATATACTTCAACTTTTTATTTTACACTATCAAAACTACATCTTATTTTATAGATTACATATAAAGTAACACATATTATGGTTACTTGGATTTACAAAGATTAGATGATGCTAAGTAACACATATAAATTTGATTAAAAAATTAATAAAAAAGTACTTCACATTCGGCCCATGGGCCGACCCTGCCCAGACGTGGGCCTGACGTGGATTGGGCCGGGCCGGGCCTTGGACAAGGGGTTTTAAAACCTCGGCCCGGTCGACCCGGCCCATGGCCCAGCCCGGACTTTGACCAGGTCTATTTATTTGTAAACTCATGCACCATGGTGCATGTGTGCGCTCCTTTTTTTTAAAAAAAAATCACGCTAAACGATTCGGTAATTTTTTTACCAGTACTCTATTTTCATCAACTAAAGACGTGAAAACTATAAACAAAAATTACGACTTTTTTTAGTATGTTCGTACATATCAGATAATTTATTGTAAATTCTAGAATCATATACAGACGTTCACCTTGCACAAGGGCACACAAATTCCAGACGGGGTGGTTAGATACATACCACGCGGACCCAAGCACAAGAATTTCCACACACTTAATTAATAATCTTTTCCCACTGTTTAAGTTCCAAGTTAAGACCGTGGACGGTGGTTTTTTCAAACCATTGGATTGGAGGCTCCGCAAGACCCCGTCAAATCCCAGCGGTCATCCATTCCTTCCTTCTTACCAGAGATACCCACCCCCACGTTGTTCTCTGTTCTCCTGGTCATATTCACATCTTGGGAGCAAGACCATATATCGTATGTAGATGGGAATGTGAACATATATACAGCATTACCCATCAGAGTTGATCATCGATTGAATTTCAAAGTATCTGGAATAGAATGTGACTTGAAGAGAACCTGTGTCAATCGACTGCTTCATTAGATCTAGTCAACCCAACCTGCTGCAAATTCTGGTAATATGCATGCAATCTTTATCTATGTATGTTCGTGTATATAGCTTCAAATGGTGAGAATAGAGTACTCCAGCATTGATTGAATTATTTTTTGGAAAAGGCCGTATTTCATTTCATTTCATTGAAAGTTTGGTGGTGTGTTACCAGCTGATAAAACCACTGCATGCAAGGGCAGGGGTTTTGCAGGTACCAGATCACATAAAAGGAACCTAAGCTAACCCATAGGGGGCAACATTTAATACAACGGGCTAACCTCCATGAATGGGGTAAAATAAAGCAAGTGGTTTAATGTTCTAGTTTGCAAAAAATAAAACAAAATGGCAAAAAATTTGTGCATATCGCGTCACCATGGAGTTGATGTAGGATTTCATGTTCTCGCAACACATTGGCGTCGGGTGCAAGGGTGCTGAATGGTAGGGCTTCTTAGTTCATTTCTACAACATGAAATTTGTGAGGGGAAGGAATATATGGTAAGGCAGCGGTATGAGAGTGATGCTATTGGATGCAATCACATAAAAAGGCAACATCTTTAGCGATAATAGAGGGTCGCTTGGAAGTACCATGAAATAGCCTCGTACAACGATCCTTCCAGGTTAACCACCAAATCAATGCACTCTTTGCAATTATCTACCAATGTGATTGTGTATAAGGGTGTAAGTTATAATCTTCAAAGAAACACTGCAAGCTCATCCTAGACGAAGAAATGTTATAAATTGCGAATACATTCAAAGCACAGGAACACTTCATGAATAGATGTTTGATGAACAGACAAAAGTAGACGGATCCTAACATCCGATCTTGGAGGATCCATTGTACACGACAAGTCGGGTCCAACAATCGATGCTCAATCAATGAATAATAGTGAGCTAAAATTTACTATACCTTACGTAATGATATGTATAGTATGCAAGCGTAGGGGTCGAACCACTAAGGAGCTACGTGAATAGATCACAAAATTTGGCTTAAAAGATAATAATATTTTTGTATTTTTATAGAGATTTTTTACCTTTTTTGTGGGGCTTTTAATATTTTTTTGGAATTTAAATTTATATTTATGTTTTAATTTAAATAAATAAATAAATATATATTATAATTTTTTATTTTCTTTTTAATATATGTAATATGTATATAAACGATATATAGATAATATATATCAGATATAAATATATGGGAGCTAGGAGCCTACACCCAGGGGTGTAGGTAATTACCTACACCCGATTTTATTTTTCATTATTTTTGGATTTTTTGAAGGAAACCTTAGGGGAATTTTCTTAATATATTGAGGGGAATATGTGTTTCAAGTTTCTTGCAAAATAATATTTGTTAACATGTTTATCTAGAAGGGGTCAATTTTAGCAATTCTGAGATCGTTAAAATTTGATAATCTTGATGGAGATGATAGAAGTCCCAAAATAAGTTGAATTTGGGATGACAAGATGGTGATGTATGGTGATCTAATTCTTCAAAAGTTCCATTTCAAAAAAATGAAAAAATATTGAAAAAATGACCCGCATGTAAGTAGTTACCAATCCCTCTAGGTGTAGGCTCCCTTTTCTCTAAGTATATATAATATAGAAAAATAAAAAAATACACTCAGTAAAGTCCTTTTTTAAGGGTTTTAAAATTATATAGGGTGTATTTAATAATAATAATAATAGTAGTAGTAGTAATAATAGAAGTAAATATATCTATATAAATACAATATAGACTAGTATACATAAATATAGCTATAAATATTCAAAATGGTTAAAATAAAATAATTTTGTCTTTTTCATCTTTTTCTCCATTTTAATATTTTTCTCCATTTTAATATTTTTCTATGATTTTTTGATATTTTTTGTATTTTAATTGAATAAAAATGGAAAAACACTGAATAATAATATATAGTTGAATTGTTTTGGAATTTTGAAAATAGCTAAAAAGTTAAATATTTCGAAATCTACTTTTAGTATTTAATATATAATATAAATAAGATACATAAATAGAAATAGAAATTTTGAATTTTCATTAAATTTTTTGTAATTTTTATAATATTTTTATGGTTTTCAATTTTTAGTGTTTAACTTTTGTTATTTTCAGTAATTTTTATTTATAGTTCAAAAATATAATAATCAATATATTGTATCTTTTTTGGAATTTTTCAATATATTTTTATATTTTTTTATTTTTAATGCAAACAAGGAATAAATGCAATATTTTTGAATTTTTAAATATAGGAAAATATTCTAAATAGCCTTGCAAAAATATAAGTGATTTTAGATGATGTCATGAACTTAAAATATATTTCCTATAAATTTTTGATGCAAAATAATATTTTTAATGCAATAAATACAATAAATAAAAAATCAAATACTAGTAGTGACCTAAACGCAAATATAAATAACTTAAATTGCATTATAAAACACAAAATGGAAGTCTACATGCCTTTGTGAAAAATTCCCCAAATATTTAATTCATACAATGCTATTAGGGGTGTGAATCTAATTTCAAAATGGACAGAGCATACATGTAGTCTAACCAGAAAGCTTTTGTACTTAAACACAAACTTTATGGACCAAATATTAACCAAAATCTTAGAAGGTCCTGATGAATATCTATTTCATCACCTTTATTTTTTCATTTTGACATTTAAACTCAAGATGAATACATGTATATATTATTATTTTGTATAATAAATACTTATTATTTATTGCATAATTATTGTATAAAATACTATATTTAAAGCTTAAATAAAATAATAAAGAAAAGAAAATAAATAAAATACCAAAGGTATTTGATGACCTTGAACCCCGAGACCTACGTATCATGATGATTGGGTCGACAAGGAATAAAATAGGCGGAGATAAGGGTTAAAATACAATAAAAACCCTAATTATTTATTATTTAATAATGCATTTTTGGAATCCATTTTTTCTTTATTAATCATACATCAAATTAATAAACTTTTTACAAGAAATTATATATAAAAATACATAGAAAAAATATAAAAATAATTTGACACCAAAATAACACAAACTGTGCATTCTACACTCATAATAAAATTTTAAAATCTAAACTTACCAGACCCATACATTCTCCATATGAAATTAAAGTGCATCAAAATCATTTAATTATATACAACTTTTTATTATCTATTTAATGAAGGTGGTTTTATTTAATTTGGAGTTAAGATGCAAAAGTTAGGTTTTGGACCTCTATTGTACAATATACCTGAATAAAATAATCATCTTATTTACTCTTTATATTTTTTATGATTACATATTTTTCTAATTTTGTAAATATTAATTATAGTATACCCTACCTAGTTAGAAAGGGATAGCCTAGTAGCCTTCATATCTTACCTAGTTGGGTCTTCCCCCTCCCTTTCTTCCCTAGTAAGAAGGGCATGTGGATTAGGTTCTGTGATGATGAGAAAAGTCATATTATAGCTTCGTATACTCTATCAGTGATGTCTAAACAGAATAATCAGTTGTGTGCCTCATGATAAGAGCCTATTCTGACTAATAGCTTATATGTCGTGAACTATGACTTCTAGTGCTTTCCCCACTAATTACTAAGAAAACTGGCCTCGGTACGACTTTAGAATAGAATGAGTGAGTTGGTTGACCCGCGTCGATTCACTACCGAATTAACTGATGTAAACTTTCTTTCCTTACTTGCTTGTTATGACTTTTCCTTTTTCCTTTCTTGGTCATCAATACCCCTATTTATCCACTTTCGTAGGATAGAGTAAAAGAAAATCAATAAAAATAAGAAAATGAACAAGTGTATAAAATATATACGTGAACTAAATATGCTTATACCTTTATAATAAATACATATATTTATTTAAGTGTACAAAAAACATCGAAAAAATACAATAAAATTATATTTATGTATATTTAAATATTCTATAAATATATGAATCAAGTGTATACAATAATAAAATAAAAATAAAAGTGAAAATAAAAATAAAAATAAAATACACATAACATAGATAAATATACTTATAAATTAACCTTTAAAAATAAACTTATAATAAATTAATCCATAAAAATAAATAAAAATCAGATTAAAATACTATATAAAATATAATTTTTATTTTATAAATTTTATTTTATTAATTTATTTTTATTTATTTATCTTTTTTCTAATCAGTTTTCTCTTCTAGTGGTCTAGCTGGACCAATAGGAGGCCTTCGTCCGTTGATCGCGAGTCAACTCTTCTGACCCACGCCCTAGACTTGTCAAATGTAGCTGACCTCCACTCTTCTCGATTTTCTCCTCCTTAATACAAGGCTCAAGGCAATGAACATCCTTCTTGACATATCTCCACTATTCATCCATGATTCACGTCGAATTAAATCCACCTCCCATCTCTTCCTCCTGCACTCCCAATCTTTCCTCAAACTCTCCTCATCCTCGCCTATAGATAACCATGTCCTCCACCATCCTTAGTTTTTGGTTCCACTTTAACTCCGTTTCTTCCCCTTAAAATTGTGCCTAGGGCTAGAACTCGGTGACAACGAGCTCGCCCAGCTATTTGCAGTGTTGAGAGGCATTGAGAGGGTGGTTCCCAACCATCTCCGGTGGTCTACCGCCGCAAGGTTCTATCTCATGGTCGGTGACAACGAGCTCGCCCGACTATTTGCAGTGTGGAGAGGCATTGAGAGGGTGGTTCCCAACCATCTCCGGTGGTCTACCGCCGCAAGGTTCTATCTCATGGCCATCAACCACTTGAGGTTTATTTTCTTTATTTCTACATATTTTGTAGCCTAGGTTTTAATTCATGTCTTTGGATTAGAGTTTAATTATCCCTAATAGCATAGAATCACCGTCCCATAGTTTGTTGGAGCTCTGTTCCTGCAAGATTTCCATTGTCCCTTGTCCATGCTTCGACCCACCAATCGCCATCAATTCATCCACCTTCGATTTCTTCGTGCCTCAGCCCACTCCATTGACATGATCATCACGAGATCAAAACTCCAAAACTCCTCCACCACTCGCCGGAGTTGCCATTGCTACACCTCACTTCACATCCATTCCATCTGCTAATGGGTTGAGGAAGTTTGCCCTCGACCAACCTTTTTTCATGCGTGATTTTTGTGACCCCATTTCCATTAAAATGGCGATTTTGGAGTCGGGGAAGCTACTTAGGCCTCCTGACATTCCTTGACCTCTGTGGACTGCTCCGGCAGTGCTTGGAGTTTTTTTAACCCTCTAACCGTTGAAGAACACCTCTAGGAAACTTTTGCCCCATTTTGTAGCAGTAGAGAACACATGTGGGAGGAGATTTCACAAGAAGAAGCTCTCCTAGGCTGAGATTTCTCCTTATTCTTCGAGCATCCTCCTTTGCTGTTTGATGAAGGGGCATCGTCCATATGTGAAGCTGCCGTCAGATCAGAAGAGCCATGACCGTTGCATCCTTCCCAAGGATCTAATCTCAAACGTTGGCTGCGAATCATCCCCATGCCATCTAGACATGACGTGTAGCAAGTAAAAACTCAAGCGTCATTGGATCCTGTTCTTTAGGGGGTAATTTGCAAAACATCCCCCACCTTTTTGTCACATTTTCATTTAGTCCTGTAAATTAATTATATTGTTTAATAGTTTGTGTAATATGTGCATGTGAACCCTTGATATTTCATATATTGCATTTGGGTTCAGTCTAGCTCAGCTCACGTGTTGTCTCGCGTGAGCAGAGCATTTTGCATGTAACCCCTTGTATATTTTTGTATTATAGTTTAGTATTTAAAATTTAAATATTAACTGTAAAGTTTTGGGTAATTTGCATTGTTCCCCTGACTTTTATTTTAATTGTGAATATACCCCAACTAGTTCAACAGTTTTTATATTTATTTTCTATTTTCTAAAAATATCATATGTTCACCAAACAATCATGAAAAAATATGTTTAAGTGCTTGTTTGCATGGTCTTTCACAGTACATAATTATTTTTTCATTTCATGTATTTTACCTATTTATTTTAAAAAAAAGAGCATACATAATCCTTATTTGAATAAAAATTTCCGAAAAATAAAAACTTTTTTGAAAAATTCCAAAAAATATGTTTGGTTTATTATAGTACCTTATAGCTCTAGACCAAAAACCATTAAAAATAGAAAAAATAAAAATATTAAAAACATAAATATAAAAAATCCATATAAAAATTATAAAAACTCTACAAAAGTTCCAAAAATATTTGTTTAAGTTTATTAATTTTCTTTATATAATATATTATATATAAAAAATAGTTTAAGGAATTTTAGACGTTTTTAGTATTTTTAATACTTTAAAACACTTAGCTAAATTATTTATTTCCTATTTTGTGATATTTTTTACTTTTAAAAATACCTAAAAATAGCAAAAGTAGTATAAAAATATATAAAATGCAAAAACATTTTATTCTACAATTTCGATTATTTTTTGTATTTATAAATATATTACTCTATATTGTATTATGTATCTCTATATATTTATAAAATTAAAAAAATAAAAACAAAATTCCATAAAAATATATAATTTAAAACCCACACAAAAACACAATAAACAATAAGAGAAATGACATTTTTTTCATTCACTTGCACAGTTTATCATGTTTGCTCCCTACATTCGACACTTTACATACTTACATCTATACACATATTTTGTAGAGTTATATAATTTTAACTCCATATTTTTTATTTGCATTGCTTGATCTATATTGTGGGTTAATTATTTAATTACTGTTTTCATGAACGATGGCTTCGTCGACTGTTGATCTACATTATAGATTGAAAAGACCCTCGTAACATCTGAGTTTTCAAATGGTGCCATTGTTGGGGAGCAATGATGTGTAGACTTGTCTGTATTCTCATTTATTTATTTTCATCTGATTTAATATTATCTCGGAACTTCCTAAATCTCTTCTTTGTTTGAACTTGTTGCGAGGGATTACAAATCGAGGGAGGTACTCCTAGGTGCACCTACGCACCCACGTGAAGCAGAGTTAGCTTTTCAGCACAAGCCGACAAGAGAGAGCGACAAAGGAAGACTTGGAGGAATTTCGAAGACAATGCCACTTATCTTTTATTTACAGCTGCAGAACGTCATCACGAACCGATCCCACTCCTTCACAGCTTGAGAGAACGTCAGAGCCACGCACAATCGACGGAAGAAACTCGTTTGAGGCGAGTTCTTCCCCGTTCTTCTAGACGATCCCTCTGCCGTCCGATTGGAGCTCGCCCCAGGTCTAATATTAGATGTCCATCATCGGGGATCTCCTGATCATATGATCCATATGAGTATCTTGTTAGCATCATTAATCGCTGACGAGATACCAACAGATCTCAACCGTTCATCTATAAGTGGTCCTCCTCCTGTCGTTGGATACAACAAAATAAAGGGGTAAATTTCACCTAACCCCTTTTTGTTTTTGCTTTTCTTGTTCATTCATGTAATTATTTGTAGTAGTTTAAAATAGCTTGGATATTTTGTAGTCAGACCATTGCACTTTCCTATATATATTTACTTTTTAGTCATGTGTATCTGAACTCACATGTAGTTCCACGTGCTCAGTGGTCTATTTGCATTATATTCCCTGTACTTCATAAATGTTACATTTTGAATGGGAGCTTTTTAGTATTTACATTTATGCCTCTCTGAGCATGTATCACGTGTATTGCGTGTGTTTGTTTGTCTAGTTAGCAGATCATGCCCCTTAGCTTTTAATTGTGTTATCTTTTGGCCTGTAACTTTTGAATAATTGTAAATAGATCCCTACATGTTACGCATGTTGTTTTTAATCAAATAAATACCTTATTAACTCTAAAAATTCCAGAAAAATTGCAGATAGCTCCTGCTAACATGTAATATTTTTGGTTATTTTTTTGAATTAATTTAGTTTTATTTGATTTTTTTTAAAAATCAAAAAATACCCAAAAAATATAAAAACTGTCTTAAAAATTCCATAACAAATTCTATGTGCTTGTCTTTGTGTGTTTCAATTCCAGTACCATTTTTGTTGCATTATCCCTTATAAAAACCTTAACAAATTACAAAAGAATAAAAAACTTATAAAAATCATTTAGAATTCTAGAAAATAAAAAATAGGATTTCAGTTTCTGTAGTTAGATATTTTTATTTACTTTTCATAAAAATCACAATCAGGACATTAGGGCTTTTTTAGTATTTTAAAGTTGCCTTTTAATCCATGTTGTACATTATTTTCTATTTTCGCCCTTGTTTGATTTTTATAAGATCATATAAAAATTAAAAAAATCCCATAAAATCATAAAAAATATCTGAATATTTGAAAAAACATAAAAATATTTTTATTTCCCATTTTTGAGCATTTTTAAACTTAATAAAAATTATTGAGTTTTGCTTGTATCTTGTCTTCTTATTTGTTTTATTTGTTTCCTCATTTTTGAAAATACAAAAAAATTACAAAATTAAAAACCACAAAAATTGTTTTTATTAGTTGATTAGGATTTCTTCGTACATTCCGTGCTCCTTGTGTTTGACCCTGGTCGCTATACCAGGTTAAATAAATAACAGAGACCGACGACATTGATTTTGTGCTTGATTGATATATTTTGAGTGGTTTCTTGTTTTCTTGGTGAGTCGGGATAGCTGATTGGGGTCACAACTACTCATGTTTATCCTTAATACTTAAACATGATCGGCTAAATGCTCACTACTTAGTCGTTAGGGTTTGAGACTTAAATATACACACTTTTCTAGTTTGAAATATATGGTGCTATATTGAACACTTATTCTCTACTTAAGAATATGATCTGCAACTCACATGCACTACTACATAAAATGATGAAATGAATTGAGGTTTCACTTGAAGTATTGGCATTTGAATTTTGGGTTTGCATCTGATTTAATGATGCTCGAGAATGGGATAAAATTAATGAAGGCTTCATGAAACCTGATTGTCAGTAACCTTAGTTAGTATGAGAACAAGTTCTGATACTACATTGTAACATTTAACTATATGCCAAGGTACGGTGAAATTAATAAAATTATTAATCAGTGTGCACCAACTTTGGTAAAAGAATCGGAGCTAGCAAAAAATAAAAAGAACATAAAGAGAAAGAAAAGCTCTTACACTTCAATCATAAATACAAAAAGCTTCCAGAAAAGGCGAGCATTTCTATTCTTTCAAAGTGTCCACTTGTACTACCATCTCATGCATTCTTGTGGCGGGCTAGTGATGAATACTCATTCATCGCTCTTTATTCTTTTATTTTAGCTACAAAACCTATGTAAAACACATGTATACTCCTGTAAATAACAATAATTGTCAAAAAGCATGCATTGTGTAAATATGCATTATTAGCATGTTTTTGTGCATAAATAAAAGAATAAAGAAATAAAAGAAAAAGAGGGAGATATTTAGAATAAATATTGAGAAACCTAATCCCAAGGGAGGGCTCAGCATGGGCCTGACCGCATAAAAACCCAAGTAGAGAGAGATAAGGAAGCTCACATGTGTACATATACCTATAAATAAATAAAAATATTTTCCTCTAAATAAAACAGAAATATATTTGTATTTATATGTATATATTTTTGAATATAAAATAAAAACAAAAATGATAAAATTAAAAAGAAATTAAACATCCCTTCATCATTGTATAAAAGCCATGTACATAAAACCACATCTCTATTTATTTCTCCTTGTAAATAAATAAATAAAAATTCAATAAAAACATTTTCTCATCCCATATTCCATAATGTATATAAATAAAATAAAAATCACAAAAATAAAATAAAATAAAAATAAATAAAAATAAAAACCAAATAGCCACATTGTATATATACCATATATGTATATAAATAAAAGTATTTATTCAACATTTATTCAACCCTTGTAAATAATTAATAAAAATAAAATAAAAATACCAAATCATTCCAAATTTTATCCTATAAATAAATAAAATATAAAATTGGAATAATTTGTATAAAAACAAATAATTAAAAATCAAAAGTCAAAAATACATATGTATATACACGTATATAATAATAATATTTTGTAAGTACCAAAATTATATTTCAAAAAAATAAATAAAAATCACTAAAAATTAATTTTAAAGTAAAGAAACATTTTTCATGTTTTAAATTTTTTGAAATTCGGCCATTTACTATTTTAAAATGAATTATCAAATAAATCATAATTGGCGGACTCTGATTGGTCCACGGGGGATTATTGACCCCGGTGAACTCCCCCCCTTGGACCACCAGCCAGCGGATCTCGCGCCCGACCCGCTTTTCTCCGATTTTTCCTCGCGTGATCCGAAACCCATTCGACTAAACCCCGGGTCCCATTCTTTCCTCTTGCATATGAGATCCTCGCCGACACATCCACATGGGGATCCGCGCTTCACGGAACCCTGCCCGACCCTCTCTTCTCGGACCTGCAACTGTATATAACTCCATCTCCGCCGCACTTTTCTAGTATCTTTGGCGCTTCCCCTTCTTCCTGTGACCTCCACCCTGATCCTAGGAGTGACAGCCTTCGATTGGCGGTGTCGAAGAGAGGAGAGGACCACCCGCGTTACTGATCCGACAGCTCTTCGTCGCCGTGCGTCGCCCAGAGCTGCGCCCGAGCCTCGGGCCATCGACGACCCTCGAGGCTATGACCCGAGCTCCAGGAGCTCATCCCCAGTCGAACTCGCACATAAGGTAGCTTTGATTCTTTCCATATTTCTTGAATTTCTGATTTCGCCCAAATCCATTTGTCGCCGTCCCTGATCGATTACGCCCGCTCCGTCCACCTATCCCATCGATCGACCCGACCATCATAATCGCCATCCTCCCCTGCACGTTCTTCACCCATCCATCCAACCCAGTTCGCCCCGGAACTGGGAGTCGATCTCCTTCGCCGTCGCATCGCCGGAGATCATCCGCCCCGACGCATCTTCCACCCACTTCACCGCTCACAGGGTCGAGGTAGTTTGCCCTCGACCCATGAATCTTTCTGTGTTGTTTTCCAGGTCAGAAGAGGACCATCTGAGGTCCTCGACATCCAGGCACAGGAGTCCAGCTCCGCTGTCGTCTCCCGGGCTCCTTGGAGCTCCTTGGCGTCATCGGAGGAGCCCTTCAATCATGGGGGGCGGGGACGATTCTGTTCCACCCATCAGCAGCTCCCGAGGAGGTCCAGCGTTGCAGCAGTGCTCCGACAAAGTTCGCCGGCAAGGATTTCTTCCAGGATCGTTCCTTGTCGTCCGTTCAGCCCCCGAGTCCCAGTTTTGATCTGGACCGCCCGTTGTACGAAGAGGTGCCCTTGATTCCAGTCCTTCAGATCATCCACATGGCTCCCTCTCCGCCATCCATCCAGGCGAGGGTCAGCCACCAGCAGCCACCGTTCGATAACACATGTGGCTGGTCCTCAGCCGTCTGAGCCGAGTCGGGTTCTCTTCGTCGAGGCGTCACTACTTCCAGCCGTCAGATCTTCCACGTGGCGCACTCTCAGCCCTCGGATCATAATAAGGGGTAATTTACTCTTAGGCCCCTATTGCTTTGTCATTTACGTTGTAGTCCTGTAAATATTTAGTTTAGTTGTTTTTATTCTGGACATTTTGCATAGAGGACCTCGTGCTTATTTTATTTGCATTTGTACCCCTGTCTACATGGAACACGTGCATCGTCACGTGACTTTTGTGGTGAATTTGCAATGTTTGGGCTATTATTTTGAGGAGTTATGGAATGAAATTTAGTTTTCATTATTTACATCCATGCCCCTATGACTATTTTTAATTGACATGTGCCGAATACTTTGTGTTATTTGCAAATAGTTCCATGGGCTTTTAGCACCTGTTGCTAATAAGCCCTTGGAACTAAATTTTCTTGCACATTGGTCCCTCCGTGCCCAGTACACGTGCCTTACGCATGGGATCTTGGACTTTTTGCATGAGGTACCCCCAGTTTCTTATATTTGTTACAATTCAACCCTTGGAACTTATTTTCCTTGCATTTAGGTCCCTGTGCATTGTGCCTTGTTGTTTGATTTTAATAAAATATCAAATCAAGTCCAAATTTGGTGAAAATTGGACACGTGGCTCTTGCCACTGTGTAAAATTTTCACTAAAAATTTGGTACATTTTTTAGCATTTTTATTATTTTTAAAAATTCAAAAACAACTAATTTTGTCTCTTTCCAGATTATAAAATCCCCCAAAAATATTAAAACGTTGTTAAAAATTCGAAAAAATCAAGTTTTGTGTGTTTTTGTGTCCTTGATTTTCTATGCATTTTTGGTCATTTTTAGATATATAAAAACCCTAAAAATTGAAAAACCCTTAAAAACTCATAAAAATTCTAAAAAAATCAGAGAAAATTCCAAAAATAATAAACTCTTTTCCTGAATTTTCTTCATTATTTTTATTTTTCATAAAAATACCTCCAGACTCTCTTAGGTTCATTTTATATTTTAAATTGGTCCTCCAAGCCTGACTGGACAGTTTGCCTTTGTTTCTGCCTTCTTTGATTTTTAGAAAATTCCATAAAAATCATAAAAATCCCAAAAATTCACCAAAAACAGTAAAAAATCTATAAAACCTAAAAATATTTTTGTTGGAATTTTTGGACTATTTTTGAGTCATTAAATAATTGCTTGTAGTTGCTCATTTTTATTGTTTTATTATTTTCCTTCATATTTAAAAATCCAAAAAAAATATAAAAATACTAAAAACCACCAAAAAATATTTGTTTATATTTTATTCATTGTTGACTACTTCGTAGGCCGCAAGGCCAATCCGCGCTCCCTGAGTCCGACCCTAGGTGCTATACCAGGCTAATCTCATAGCCATGGCCACTATTTGATTTTTCGTGTTTGATTTCTCTGTTTGGTGGTATGTTCCTTATATTTTTCTTGATTGACTGAATTATTTCTCTAGATCTGGGTCGTAACGACCCTTGAGTGATTTTATATTTTATCCCGGATTGATTGAGTGAATTTTTCGGTCATCAGCTAGCACCTAAAAAGGATTCTACATCGTATAGTGATACAAGTCTGGGTGTTGAAGGTATATTAAGCACTCAAAAACACACCTTAATGTATTCCCAGGAAAACTAGTGTAGTCGATTCAACACTCTCTCGATGGACTCATTGATCAACAATAAAAAATATTTACATGTTGAGTTAATAAGGAACTCTAGATAATCCTTGTTCTAATGAGAGGGAGAGAAGAAAAGGCACAAATCTATGCCCTCCATCATCTGGACTTTTACCTTCACTTTCAAGTCCTATAACTAAAGAGATTGTGTATTGAATGCAATAAATGATTTATCCATATTGTTGAGGACTGAGTCTTCATGAGAGCCTCATAGATTGAGATTTTGAGTGACGCTTTGACTCGACTCTTATAAATGCAATTCACACTTAATGTCATATCCTTATGCTATATGTATATAAAGAGAGTCTGGTAATTAGGGAAGTTGGATTCTTTTTTACTAGAGCTTGGTTCAGCTCAGAGTTTTAGGATCACTTAAACCGAAGGTTCTTAATGAATCAAGTCATGAATATTCACAAGCATAGTTAGTGTTTAATCAAACTTATTTCATTCTTTTTGCTCGAGGACGAGTAAGGTTTAACTATATGGGATGATAAATCTATGATCTATTATCATATTCTTTATTTATTAACCCTCTAAAGTAAACAATTTAATAAAATGCAAAGCTAATTCACTAACATTAACATCTGACCTCTAGTTTGTAATTAACCCTAATTAATGTAAATAAATAACTATATTATAATGGTTTTATTTTATGTGTTTCTTAATAATTAAAAACAAAAAAATGGATTAATATTTTAAATATTTGCTTTGAAATTAAATATAAATAAAAATTCAATATATTATGAAAAGAAATTTAAGACAAGTATTTTTAATCCTTAAAAATACTTACACAAAATATATCTATGTGTATGTCACCTATTTAAACTTTGTATTCTAAATGAAACTTGTGGATCTCAAAAAGATGTACAAGTTTTATATTCAATACTTTTTGATTTGAAGCTTTTAAATATTTGTATTGTAATTTACATGATTTTTGGATATTTGGAATTTTCTAATTGGGCCACGTGGCCCAATCCTGTATTGCCACCTTTCTCCCTTTTATCTCTTCTTGCACCCCGTCTTGACCATTGGATGGCCTTTGATATCATGGCTCCACTCCCTTCATGCCTGCATCACATCCTGACTGCTAGATCACTTTGATCGGGTGCATCAGGAGTGTCCCTTCATACCTTCTTCTCGATTGTTAGATCACGAGATCCAACGACCATCCTGCATCATCTACCTTCGCATGACCCCTCATTCCTACATCACCACAAAACTACCCCTCTTCTCCATATTTTCCTAAGCAACCCACTAGCACCTTCTGCCAACCAACTGCTCCCCAACATTGACCTCATCTCTGTCATCTATGTGCTCACTTCTAGACCAAGATTCCTCCTCCCATAATCCTAGTAGAAGTGGATGACACACAATACCTATAACTTGGAACCATTGGTCCAACTCTTCAAATCTTCCATCAACGCCCAATGCTCCAATTGTCCACCTTTAGGACTGGCTCTGCCCTAGCCTTCTTCCCCTCACTATGACAGGGGGAGGTGGAATTGAAGAACGATGATGGGTTACAGCCCCAGGTAATGACTCATGACGGATGGGCCATGCCAAAGTTGCCTTGCAGCCATTCGAGCACCCTAGTGTGGCTGTCCAAGTTGAGTGAAAATCAGAGCTCCTCCTGGAGCTCAACCCAAGCCCATCCTTCAACTTTGGTAAAGTCTTCAATATCCACGTGAGCATGTCTTTGCTTTGCTTTTGTGTTCTTCAACTTTTCTCATGTTTCAAACATCACCTAACTCGAATCAGACCGTCTCTTGAGATCCATTGAGGATCCATGATCTTCGCGGGACACTCCGATCACCATCTCCTTCCTCCTATACGACTGATCACCCCACTCCCTTTTATCTGCCACCATGGCAGCAGAACCATCAGACCTCCACCTTCAACACCTCTCCAAATCACCATATAATTCACAACCCTCACATACACACCCGCTTTGGCTATCACTAACCCATCTTGCATGCTTTTCCTTTAATGGTCAAACTTCAGGCGGGGTGCCATTTTAGAGCTCCGCCTTCGATGAATGTATGTCTCCAGCCCAATTCATAGGTTTCTAGCTGCCTTCCACCATCCGAGCTTCTTTGCCGGCCTTCCAGGAGCCTCCCGAGATCACCAGCAGTAGCAGGGGATCAAGGGGGAGCTCCAGCTTCCTCATCATAGCCTCTTTACGCTACTACAGAGCGGAGGAAGATGAGCCTCAAGATACAGGTGTAGTTAGATTACACCCTCCCGTTGCCCATCTCGTGGGACGGGGTACCAAGTCTCCAGTCCATGGTGCACTAGGTTCGGTGGGACTGAACCTCACCTGACTTTCCTTAGGACACCCATGTGGGTCGAGGCAAATGCATTAGCCCAAACCATGCCTTGTGCCCCCCCCCCCCCCCCCCGCGTGCTCCTTATGTATTGGCTCGAGAAAATTTCAGCAATGCCCTCTATATTCTCCAAATTTCAATTAGGTCCTCTCGCATGTACCTCATGTGGCACACCTGGAAAATTACACAGGGACCATGATGATTTCTTGTAATTGCAAAATGGTCCATGTCCACTTGGGAAAATTATAGGGAAGGCCTATTAGGCTTTCATATTTGCAAATATGCCCCTTTGAGGACTTTTTCATGAAGAATCTTATATATATATATATATATATATTTGTTTGCATTTTTCCCATGAACTATTTCCTTATTATTTTGAGAATTTGAACTCCCATTTAATTGATTTAAGTTTCATTTTGATGCTTTGTTGAATTCTCTAGTGAATGGCTAGATAGAAATCATGATTTAATACTTATAATGGCATGTTTAATTTGAGGTATAATGTTTATTATCTTTATGAGTTTTTATCACTTGTGTCCCTCTATGAAATTGTAATTTATGTTATGCTCCTCCCTTTTTGGGAATATCAGTGACGCTCCCTACTTTTTATCGTTCTATCTCTTGTGCCCTCGATAACTTTAGCTGTCATTGAGTTGAACTTAACCATGATTTTTTGAAACCATGATACGATTAAGAGGAGCATAACCGTCCAAATACAAAGGATCACAAACATGCATAACCCATTTCTTAAATAGATATAAAACCATATCCAACAAATTCTCACACATATATTAACTATTTGGTAGTAAAAGAACTTCCACAAATCCCCAAAATTGGTCTCTTTGAGGATGACGACAAAGCGACGTCTAGCACCCTCGATCATCTTCTCACAGATGAGAGACCCTTGATGACCTTTGACGATGTCGATGTAGGATTTGTCCTCACCAATGCTATTGATGGAGAGGTTGACAAAAAGGTGGGAGCTGAGGTCGGAGAGGGGGATGTTGATGGAGATGACGTGTCCGCGGTCTTAAGGGAGGTGGGGAAAATGACGATATTGTGGAGCTTGCCCATGCACTCGATGGAATGGAAGGCGATGGAGCTAATGTCAATGCTGAGGACCATGCTAGATTCTACAAGCTCAACAGCACGGTGCACGACGACATTCTTGAGGTCATCCTTGGTGGCAGCATGCAAGGCAAGGAGCTGGGAATGGGCAAGGTGGAGGAGATCATGATGGTGGGAGATGTATGAGGGCAGAGAACGAGGGCGTAGAGGGAGGTGCGGTGGAGGAGCTCGAGGTGGAAGGAGAGGTGCAAGGGTATAGCTTGAGGGTGTATGGGGTGGTGTGGGGGAAAAAGCGGGAGGTGCGGGGATGTCGTTCGGGGGTTTAGGGGAGGTGTAGGGGGCAAATGGGGAGGTGCAGGGGCGTGGGGAGGAGCTCTAGGCGTAGGAGGACATGGGGTGGAGGGGGAGGTACTGGGGCGGAGGGAGGAGTTGAGAGGGGGGGTTTGGAAGCGGTGAAGGAAGAGCAAGAGGTTAGGGAGGAGGAAGAGAATGAGAGGAACTGGATTGGGGAGAAGAAAGGGATGGACTTTTTAGTCCATATTTTAAAATTTAATTCCCATTGTGTCCCCAAAGTTAACATTCATTTGCATTGGAAATGAACAACATGTAATCTGAGGGTACACGTGATAGAACATCAAGAATTAGGGGTACAACTGATATTCCATAAAAGAGGGGCATAAATGAAATTGCAATCTCTCAGCAGGGCATAATGGATAAAAATAGTATCTTTATTCGATTAGTTGCTATAAGAATACACATATACTTATTTTTAGCATTGAATGAATCCTGAAATTAACTCTATCTTTACTGAAAAGATTAGAGACATATTCTTGTGTTAGCATTTTCATTACATATCATGCCATTTTGTCTCATCTTGTTTTTAATAACTTGCATAAAATCAAAATAAAAATGCATGTTGTTCATTTGTCATGTTTTGCATCCTATTGTTGTGTTTGTTGACCTAGATTGATTAATAATTACTTAGTCTAGATATTAGAGTTGAATTAATCAATTAGATAGCTCGTTTCCCTGAGTTCGACCCCTGGACTTCCAAGGTTAATAAATTAATTAGACCGAGCCCCTCCTTGTGAAGATATTTAAGGCTCGGTCACTGATAGATTGCTAAATGGTCATACTACAATTCGACGTTATTAAGAATGCCACTCAGCAGTTCGTCAGAAAAATATCAACAGTGTCCTTAGGCATAAAATGATGTCTGTGTGTGTGGGGGGGGAGCGAGAAGGGTAGAGTGAGAGAGTCAGGTTTTGCTTTCGTATACGTAACGCAAGAGAGATGAATTTTGGATGCTCCGACTTAAGTATAATTTTTGACTCAGGTTTTATGTTTAAAGAATCGAGGATAAGGAAGAAAATTTTGAGTTGAAGGTTCAATCTAGATCCAATCATAAGAAGTAATCTAATGTATCCTATTGGCCTGAAGATCCCGCATAAGCTTGGTGGGTTTTGGAGGTGAGATCATAAAGGAGTGGGACCTGTTCAAGTATACGATCTAATTGTTAGGATTATAGTCAAATTAGGATTAGGAATTGTAATGGTATTGGACTCTTAATCATAATAATTGTTGAGTTGTATTCTATTTATAATCCTATTAAGAATATGACTATGTGGTTGTAACTATGATATATATAGAGGGTGTGGGAGACATTGCCTCAACACCACTACAAGAACAATGTAAACCCCAGTGAGGGGGAGATAGAGAGATGAAAGAGATGAGAGAGAGAGGGAACGAAGTAGTTGTACTCGTTCTATATAGTGATCTTTCTTCTCTGGTGGTCGCGAGAGGCGACCGACCACCGTTATATCTACTTGTTCTTTCTTCACGTGCTTCGATGGTGGTGATCAATTGTGTATCCGCTTCCACATTGTATGGTATTTTATATCACCAACAACCAGTATCCGTGAGGAGATGATACTAGTGGGTAGTGTTCCCATCAACCGAAATCAGAGCAGAGTTGGTACCACTTCTGTGCCCAACAGATGGTATCAAAGCTAGGTTCAACATTGTTGAAGGGACACAATGTGATGGATTAGAGCGAAGGTCGACGTCGATGATGTGAGCAGCAGATGCACAATCTCAAAAGCCGTGATATGGTGGTCTTAGGAGAAATCGACCAAAGGCGTCATAAAATTCTGCTAGCGGTGGCTAGTAGGAGATCGTGCAAGGTAGCATGTTGAGAGCACCCAGTGACAGCTGTGTCACCTAGAGGCAGTGAGTTCCTGTTAACGAGACTTGCAGATGACGTGGATGGCCTAGTACATGCCCAAGACGATGAAGAGTTCGTGATGGAATTCAACTCAAGGGGGAGATTGTTAGGATTATAGTCAATTTAGGATTAGGAATCCTAATTGGATTGGATTCTTAATCTTAATAGTTGTTAAGTTGTATTCTATTTATAGTCCTATTGGGAATAGGACTATGTGGTTGTAACTGGGCTATATATAGAAGGTGTAGGAAGCATTGCCTCAACACCACCACAAGAACAATGTAACCCCTAGAGGGGGGGGGAGAATAAAGAGATGTGTGAGAGAGAGAGAACATAGAGAGTTGTACTCGTTTTATATAGTGATCTTTCATCTCTGGTGGTCGTGACAGGTGACCGACCACCGTTATATCTACTTGTTCTTTCTTCACGTGCTTCCATGGTGGTGATCGATTGTGCATCCGCTTCCGCATTCGTATGGTGGTTCATATCGTCAACAACCAGTATCCGAGAGGAGACGATACTAATGAGCCTTATTCCCATCAACTGTTATCAAAGTAGAGTTGGTACCACTTACGTGCCCAACAATAATAACATCGATCTTTTCTTTTCCCATGGAGTAAATTGGGGATTTTGTCTTGGCCACTTCGATTGGATACTCTGAGAGGAGAAGTCTTCATTGCGCTAGACATCTTTGTGTCAGAAGGTTGTGATCAAGACATGATCCTCTTCTTGAATCCCTTGCAACCCCATGAAGAAACAAAGCGACAAAGACTCGAGGGAGAGGAGAAAAAACTGTACTTGAAAGAACGATAAAAGCCACCTGCACTGGGGGTGAAGGTCGCCCTCTGTGCTCCTGTTTGTTAACTAACTACAGAAATATAAATTACAGCACTATAATGCAATGGTTAAAAAATAAAACTGAAAACTGAACAATAAAACATTAACAAGAAGATCAGACCGGACTGGGCCACATAATCAAACTACTTCAACTGGACAACTACATTACCTCACACACATATAGACAACAAAACACACATAGATATATACAATATTTAATTAAATACTCAATAATAATAATAATAATAATTTAAATATATTTACAAATCCTCTCTTTACAAGATGTAATGGTTGATTAGTTGTTTAAAATAAGTAATAAGAATCATGGATACAACCCGACCATCATCATTAATTTTGAGTAAATTTGAATTTGCATTTTGGTTAAATTTTTTATTGAACACTAATAATTGGGTTTCAGATATTCCATTGAATCAGCGATTTAAACCAAAATCGAGATTATTAGAACCGAACCCATCTAAGCCCTAATAAAGGGAAATATGGAACTATTGGAGTTGAGTGTAACCCTCCATTCTAATAGCCCCTTCTCAAGTCCTATGTTCAAAAACGTTTTGTGCCTAAGCTATCATGGCATCAATGGTACGGTTTTATCTTTTACTTAAATTTACTTCCAACGGTAATTCCCATTCCCAGGATTTAGAGCCTTTAAGTTAACACATCTGCAGATATGCCAAAAGCAGGGAACACAAATCTGCTAAACGTCCATCATCAAGATCTCCTTCATCTTTTTTGGCTCCATAACTAAAGTTGAAAGTAGCTTCTATCTTTGGTAAAGCGTGAAGGGAATTAGCTCACTTCAAATCCAGTTGTCATCTATTCTTTTTATCTGTCTTTCTAGAGGTTGCTACCATAGTAATCACTCCCGAATAATGTCAATCAATAGGGCCAAGGTAATGGGTCCACAGCCATGCACTATACCTAACAAGCAGTCAAGAGTATCCATGATTGAATGAATTACTCCAACTGAAGATAAGAGTGCTGCTCCAGAGCTACTGGATGAAATCCTGAAGACAGGCTTGGCAACCTTACCAGTCAAATTTACATACAGGCAAACTTTAAACATAAATTATTTAAAGGTGATTGATTACCAATATGTCCACTCAGTCTAGTTGAAATATATCGGTCTAGACAATAGACAGTGTAACACTATCGTTAGAAAAAAAAACTAAAGGAGGGCTGTGGTGGGTGAGCTGCCATTCAATTCCCAAGGCTTAAGTGCGTGCATGGAAAACAACCTCAACTTTTTCCCTCCTTTCTGTTCCTCCAATCGAAGCAATTCCACTATTTCCTTCCCATACAAGGTCCTCCTTTTCTCCTTTTGGCAGCACAGCTTTGCTTCGAGCCTACTATTCTCAATATTAATTTCACGACTATGGTGCTGCAAATGGTCCTCTCCCCCCTTCACATGGTCTGTCCATATAAGCACACCCCAAGTCCCTGCTGCCTGCAACATAACAGATCTGCAGGAACCCATGATCTTCTTTGCAGAGCGAAGCGAGACGAGCAGCCCGAGCTGGAGAAGCAGGGCACGTGTTTCCTATCGCAGGTCCGAGCAATGGCGACGGAGGTAACATGTGCCCTCGATCTCCAGCTCGAACACTCGGTCTCAATGGGTCTTTGCCAGCATGTTTCCGAGGTATGTTCATGCAGTCAAACAGGTAAGTAAACATGGAGGTTATACACTTGAAATTGGTCTGAAAAAAATGTGCTACAATTTTTGCTCCTCTTATAAATTTTCAGAATATATTGGTCTTATTAGGAGCCTAATGATCAAATCAGTTATCAGTGTATCACCTATGCAGCATATAGTTAGAAATAGCGTGTGATTAAGCCAATATGAAAAAACAAAGTGCTTTGCATGTAATAATATATATAAGAAGATTATGATATTTCTTCATACACATGCATATCTCACATTCACAGAACTGGCACATAACTGATGAGGTGTGTCGAAACATAAAATCCTGATACTGTCCAACCAGTCAACATTCATTGCTCAACAAAGACAAGTCTTTGATTTGCCATTCTACAGCGTACATATTTGCATAAACAAGAAGTTTTTTTAAAAAAAATGAATTCCAAATTCTGTAATAAGTGTTGAAAAAACAAAGATATTCTTTACAACACTAATGGCACAATAATCCATCTTTAGGGATCTTCCTGGCAGTTTCTAACACTCATGTAAGTGTGGTTCTGTCTTTACTTGGGGTTTTTTTTGGTCCACATAAGAAAAAAACTGACATGACTTTTCAACGCAGGGAACGATGCAGATATTTTTTTACCTATGTCTTTGATTCACTCCCCCTCTTTCTGAAGCTTGGAAGGGAGAAAAGTGTACGTGAAACTGCAAAATTGGTTAATGGATTACATAGATATCAGTCGTGATAATTATCAAGATCTTCATGGACTGAAAGAGTATGATAAGAACAAAATGACCGACAAACAGTCCGCATACTGGTATAGATAAAGACCTAGATTTGGATTGAATTGTTATACCTTTTGGAGATGAAATGGGTGAATTTCCATCCTTCAAAGTGAAGTTTTGAGATCGAGGACTTGATGTCTGTGATTTTCGTCCTGTAAAGGTTGTCAGTTGAACTCAGCACTTGCAACGTACAGAAGCAACATAATTCACAATACCACCATGAAAAAAAGGTGAAAAATATTAAGATGAAAAACCAAACTCAGTAAAGTGATTACAACTAAATGCCCTTGATCTTTAGATGTTTTCAATTAAAGAAGCTTTCCGAAGTTAGCTTTAGTGATAAGTTACTAAAACTTGAAAGTTCTTTTTGTTGTTTCAAAAGGTTGCATTGTTGCATTTTTAAATCGTATTTGAGAAAGTTGTAACCTCAAACTCAAGATAGATCAAGAATAAAATATTGATCGATCAACCTTGATCGACCAACTTATTTCACTAATCGACCAGTCTTGATCGAACAACACATTTCACTAGTCGGCCATGTTTTGAATACAAACCCCAAATGATCATTAGTTGATCGACCAACTATTATGACTGGTCGATAAACTACATTTACCTTATCAATAAGATATTAGAATCTTCACGATTTCTTACTCGATTTATTTCCAATGGCCATATTTTTTTGTAGCTCTATGTAAATGACCGCATACCCATGTTGGAACATATACCAAGTCACTCTTATTTTCTACGGTGAAGAAAATAATTCTCTCGAGTGATATTTTATTATTCTCTCTCTCTTATTCGTTGAGTTCTTTGATATTTTGAGAAGAAAAATTTTTGAAGATAGATCTATCCAAGAAAGCTATGAAGCAAATAGTGATTGATTGCCTCTATATTTTCGAGTTCCTATGACAACATTCAAACTACTTTTGGCAGGATACAATTCTAGTGATATTATTGTGTAATATATATTTATTATTGATATGTGCTATCTGAGATAATTCTTGTGCTTATATTGTGAATACGTCCACAATTATTCTTTTTGTTGCTTATTCTAGATATCACTACACTTATATTAGAGAGTTATCTATGATAATATGAAAGAAAAAATATTGCAAATTGTTGTGAATTTTTTTCTATCCTTAGCCTTTCACTCAAGGAGATTTTGACATTTAATCCTTATGTTTAAATGTAGTTCTTGGATTAGCAGAGTTCACTCTCTCCGAGGAAGTTAGGGGGACATTTGGAGTGTGTCCACCCTCGACATTGTTGTAGTATTTTATCTATATAATGCGGACTTGTAAATGGTTGAGATATCCACGTAAATATATTAGGATTTTAGTGAAGAAGTCGGTTAGATCGACTAACCAGAAATACTAAGTCCAATTACTCGGGTCTGGTTTCACCTAATTGAGTTTCCACGTTAACATATTATGTAGTGTGTTCGATTGATTGGTTGGTTGTGTTGTGCTCAAAATCCCGCAAAATATTTTATATCTCCATCTATAGACTATTCACCTCCTAGTGGTATCTAGATAATAAGGAAATCACAAGTCACTTATGCTATGAGCATCTTATTTTTCGAATCTGATGTGTAATTTTTGTATTTTCGTGATGTGCAAGGTAAAACCTCCCATCAAATAAATCGGAGCCTAGGTCAGATGATTTAGATTAAATAGAAGAAAATGCCATATTTTCCCAATTATAGGTATATTGTTTGTGCGATCTTTTTCATGTTTTGAATGATTTAGTGGCATATGATGGTTGTTGTTCTCCCATATTGTAGACAATATTTTTGCCTTATTAATGATGTATAGAAGAGTTGAACATCTCTCCAAGAGAGCTTCCAGAAGTTGGCATTGTCCTGGCGAAGATTCAAATGCAAAAATTGTTTGTAGACTCTAATTTCGATCAAAATCGTAGAGAAAATTTATGAATTATTTTTCCTTAGATAAATAAGACATTAAAAACATTAATTAATAAGTTATTTCTCGAGTATTCAATCATAAAAAAATGTTCTATGTGATTCTAATTGTGTTATAATGGCAAATCGTATTTCTCCATGGGTGGAGCTTGAAGAGGAGTCAATAAAGTCTACTGACTTATAAATTTCGTCTTCAAAAACAAAACAGATTTGAATATGTTTGATATATTCAGAATGGAGTTGGACTAATATTTACTAAAGGTATTTTTACATCATAGACCAAATAAACTTTGTAAATTACCTTCTCACACACACAATTATCACAATTATAATGCATATAAACTTGCTAACTCTTACCTTACAAACACTGTGATTCAGACCCATGCATTTATTCGTTAAAAATTGAAGGAATCTGCTGATTATAGGACATCTTTACGCTTTTATATAAAATTTACAAACTATGCCCAGCATCATCCTCATTCTACCTCCTACCTCCTGATGACAAGATCCCCCATTTATTACTCCTTGCCACCTTATCCCCATTCGCCCATGGTTACCACCTACTTCCCCAACTATTAGCTCAAGAGATCGGTCTAGTGTTCGTAAAAAGACTAGAACACTAATCGATGTGTTGACCAATCCTCAAATCTAACAACAGTTAACCCACAATTAGATTAACTGATAATATGTCTCTAAGGCATATTATAACATAACATAAATATGTGTAAAGGCATAAATAGGTAGAGTATGGAACACTAGGATGCAAAATAGAGGGTAGGTAATTATTACTAATTATTGTTAATTATTAATAATTACTTTTTTAGATTTTTTTCCATTTTTTCTTATTTTTGTGGGTTTAAATTATATTTAATTTTCATGAATTTTTTATTTTTTATATGTTGTTTTTATATATTTTTATTTTTTATTTTATTTTATATTTTAAATTTTTAAATTTCTTTTTATTTTAAAATAAGGTAAATTTTATATATAATAATATAGATATTATATGTTATATAAGTAATATATAGTACGTAGAGGAAATATAATTATTTATATTTTATTTAAGTTGAAATATAGCAAAAATGAAGAAAATAAAATGTTTATTGTGATTTTTATATTTTTCTATATTTTTATGGATATTTCTCAATTTATAGATTTTTAAAGTTGAATATATAAAAAATAGTGCATATATTAAATCTATGATATTTTTTAGTTTTATTAACTATTTATAAATCCACAATTAACCTAAATTTTTTTAACATATAGTATATATAATAAAGAAAATTCACAAATAGAAATATGGACTTTTTAGGTTTTCTATATTTTTTTGCTTATTTTTATAATGTTTTTAGGATTTTATAATTTTTATATTTTATATTTTTAGTGATTTTTTGATATAATGTAGAATAAATTGTAACATAAATAATATATTGTTTGGTATTTTTGGTGGTATTTGCGATATTTATGGGTTTTTAATAGCTAAACATAGAAAACATGCGTGTTTTTGTATTTTTTAAATGAGAAAATTTGTTAAAATTCCAAATAAAATTTATATGTGACCAAGCATAGTTAAATACATCTAACACAATTTTCATATAATTAAAAACATAGAGAAAATATTTAATACAAGAAGTATTCGTAAAATAAAATACACAGCTCATAGGACCAAAATGCAATTACAATAAGCTAAAACTTCATTTCATAACATGCCCTGAGATTTTATGGAATAAAATTATATATATATATATATATATATAAATAGTGCCTTACATAGGACTACACATGAGGTGGAAGGACCTGTTTGTAATAAAAGTAGGGTTCAAGGTCCTACTTGCAATTTATACTAAAAATATTACACTATATATTTAATTTACAATGATAAATGGTATACAAATGAGCATGGGGGTAGTTGTGAAATATAACCCATGAGGTTGTCTGCACGGCGCATGTAGTTGATCATGTCATTAAGGGCATGTCAAGTAGCTCCCACTTATGATCCAAGGGCCTGTGACACGTACCGCTTCACTTTATCTCAACAACTTAGATTAGATTTGGGCGAAGGCTTCCATCCGATGGCTTGGTGGTCGTTAATAAGAACAATATAGAATTGAGTTCTTCCCTGACTTCGATCCTTGATTCCTCCTAGCTCCGGTGTCCTTCCTCCTTTTCGATCAACTAGGAGCTTCCCGAATATCATCCATGGCTGCAGGTGGTGTCCAATAGGTCTAGGAATCATTGGAGGAGGCCTGGAGGGGTCTTCTTGCTTCGAAGATCTACGAGCCAAAATTCGAAATGATTCAAGCTCTAGTTACTCCTTCAGGGACTCCTTTCTACACAGAAAGGTTGGTGGGCTCGAGAGCTATGTTATCGACCATGATAAAAGTTGCTGCTCACAGAAGGGGCATTAATGGAAGGTCTCCAACAAAGAGGAGGTGGATGAGATCTGATTAGCTAATCAGTGCACGATCAAGTTGATCAAATGGGTCGTGTAGACGGATAAAGTGATAAGGAACAAGGCTGGAGTGTGATATGGGTTGGAGACAGTTTGGTTCTTGGTGGGATGGCGCCCAGAGTTGATGCTCGGGTGAACTTTGAATTTAAGATTTAACACTGGATAAGCTAAAATTAAATAAAAATAAACATAAATCTAAGATAAGGAACTAAACTATGATCTAAAAATCTAATTAAACTAGGCCTCAACAAGAGAATGCTTGAAAGCTAGGACCTTCACCTGAGATGGCCTCTGATGAGGTAGATATCTCCTCAGAACGCCTTTCTCCACATTGTGAATCAGGCACTCCACCTTCCTTTCATCGAAAGGAACAAGCTGGTGTCGATTCTTTTAGGTTATGGTGGCTCGAAGAGGATCAAAAAGGGAGGCGAAGAAGAAGGGATTTATTTATAGACATGGTGTTTATGTGACTTGGGATAGGTATTGTGTGCGAGGTGAAGGTTGTTAGTGAGACCTACGGGCTTGGAGAGATGGAGGAAGATGGGAGGAGCGGAAATGGTGAATATTTTAAGGTGATCAAAAGTAAGGAAATGGCATTGAAAATCACGGAAGATGAGGTGTTGCAAAGGGTACGAGAGGTCTTCACTTGAGGGGGAGTGTTTACTTGGAGGTCAACATTCCCAAGGCCCTCAACGGTCCACGTAGGACCAAATAAAACAAAAAATAGAAATGAATAGAAATTATAAATAAAATAATAAACAATTTTATTAAATAAAACTAAAAACTTGAAAATATTTAGTATTTATAAGATTATTTAGTGATTTTTATTAAATTTCAAAACAATGTTTAGTATGTGTTAATATTTACATGTACATATATAAGTATATATAATTGTATTTTGTATATTTTTAAAATACATAATATCATATTTATATATTTTATTTCATTTAAAATATGATTAAATACATATTTACATATTTTTGTAGTATTTTTATAATTTTATTTAATTGTTTAAATTATTATATGTATTTACATTATATTTACATTGTCTCTCTTACCAATAAGTACATAAATATGGCTAATCAAAGTCTATGCTAATTCCCTCTCCTTGCTTCCTTCGTAGCCTCTCCAAATGGTCATAGTGTGAATTTCAAACTCCTCCAAGCTTGGCTGCATCGGCCTCCTAAAAGGTTGTCCTCATTTGGAGGGCCCTCGCAACAAAGTCACAAAGAAAGGTGTATTATCACAAATAATAAAATTAAGTCAAATTAATCTATACATAAAGAATAATTGAATGGTTATGTGCAAAATAAACTCCAGTATTAATTACAGCAATGAATCAATGAATAAGCAATAATGACTGTACAATATAAATGACAAAAATAGGTTACGCCCATTGCTCCCCGGCAACGACGTCATCTGATAAACAAGGTTTAATAAGGGTTGTATGGTTTTAGAAGGTGAAACCGCAGTCGATGTGTTGATCGTTCAATAAACCTCGATTAATTAGCAGGTAACCCACAAAATAAAAAAAGTAATGAATATCAGAAAATGAGTTAATGTATTATTCTCTACCATAAGATGCACAATAGGTAGGTAAGCGATATGGGGTAGCCTCAGGTTATTTGTGAACACAATATTTATGTACAACAATGCCATTTATCATGTATATACCTATATCTTTTTGTGGGTTTTTTATTTTTTATTTTGTTTTGTTTTATAATTTTAATTTTGTTTGTTAGTTTTATAATTTTATAATTTGCTTTTATATTTTTCATATTTTTATATTTGTTTTTCTTTTAAACAAATATATATGAAGAATATAAAAAGCTTTATATAATATAGAGTAATTATATTTATAAATACTATTAAATTGAAATAAAATATAAATTAAAATTATATTTGGATTTTGTAATTTTTTTTTCTAATATTTTTGTAATTTTTTTGGAATTTGTGCTAATTTTTATGTATTTTTAAAGTAAACAAATCCCAAATCAGGGTTTAATAAATATCCAGAATTGATTTGAATTTTAAAAATAGTAAATAGGTTCCAAAATTATACAAATAAACATTAATATAAATATTTATATAAAGAAAATTATAAAATACAAAAACATATTTTTGGGTTTTTTAATGATTTTTTAGATTTTTATGAACGATTTTGGGGTTTTTCAATTTTTAAGTTTTTTTCTTCCATTTTTAGTGATTTTTGAACTGGAGTGAAAATATAGTAAAATAGACATTATATATTTTTTGGAATGTTTTGACATGTTTTTATATTTTTTTGTTATTTTATAAACTATATAATACAAAAATAGGATCTTTTGAATTTTTTATAAATAGTTAAAAAGCCCAACAATGCAAAACAAAACATGCGTGAAAGTAGATGGCAAGAGGCATCTAACCCTATGTTTGCAATTGTTTGGAGCATAATAGGTATTTATACTAATTAGATGAAATTCATAAAAATTCAAGTCCTAACAAGGGCATTTTTACAATAAAAATAAACATTAGGGGCTTAAATGCAATTTCACCCAAAACTTTATAATTTACATTTAATTTTTATAAACTATTTTACAATTACAAAAGTTGCGAAGGCATACATGAAATTTACCCAGCTCACATGGGACTACACGTGAGCTGAGCTAGACTGGACGAAAATACAATTAAAATAACTACAAGATCCTTTTCACAAAATTTCCAATTTATTTTGAATGTTATAATTTATTTATAATACTAATAAACAAATACACAAAAGTATAGGGCTAAGATGTGAAATTTACCCATATTAGCGCGTCGTCGAATGGTCCTGGGATTTCACTTATACATTTATCTTCACCCGATAGCTTGATGATGCTTCACCGACAAACGGTGGGGATTAGATCTCCGATGGAGATCAACGATGGAAGCTCTACACAATCCGACGATGCTGGTTTGATCTGGAGTGGGGGACGTTGATACTAATGGTAGGAGGGAGGAAGGTAATGTTGATACTATAGAGGTGGTGCAACAACATACTGGTGGTATGGTTGTGGCTGGCAGTATTGGGGATGCTAGTACCGCTGATTCTACCTCCATTTGTTGGGGTACTGTAGAGGCTGGTGATATTGAGGCGAAGGTTGAGAGGACTACCCGAAACAACCACCCGGAGCTTGGTAGTAGGTCTAATTGCCTTGTTGTTAACCTTGGGAGTGTTCGGTAGGACAGACTAGCTGTGCATCATTACTCCATACACCATTGACTTCTTGAATCACAAGTGGTGGCAGAAAATCTGGATCAGAGAATGAAAAGAAGTCTGGCTGGTAGACTACTATCTGATGATGCGACGGTCCCTAATCGGGTGCCTGTACGTAGTATATGTGCTAGACTGTTGATAAGCGCTCCGAACGACTAAGGTAAAGGTACAAAAATGGTCGTTGCGACCTCGGTCTCTCAGATGCGCTAAATCAAGAAAAATCGAACCACTAATAGCAATAAAATCAATCGAAGCGAGGAAGTGGTCCTGCTATGAGATTAACCTGGTATAGCACCCAGGGTCGAACTCAAGGAGCACGGATTGGCCAAAAGGCCTACGAAGTAGTCAAAATGAATAAAATAAAAGGCAAAATATCTTTAGTGGTTTTTAACAATTTTTAAATTTTTTTGGAATTTTTAATATGTGAAGAAAATAAGAAAAGCAAAAACAAGCAAACTTTGACAATTTATTTAATGCATCAAAAATCAAGCAAAAATTCAGACAAAAATATTTTTATGTTTTTTTATGTTTTTTAATGTTTTTGGTGATTTTTGGAATTTTTATGGTGTGTATTTTATTTTCTAAAAATCAAACAGTAACTAAAATGCAAGGTACTGTCCAGCCAGGCCCAAAAGCCCTAGATAAAATATCTAGGGACCTCAAAAGGGCCTGGAGGTATTTTGTAAACTAGATAAAACAAGGAAAATTTGAGTACCAAAATTATTGTTTTTGGGTTTTTAGATTATTTATTGGAATTTTTATGAGGTTTTAGGTGTTTTTAAGTTTTTATGGTTTTTAAGCAGTGAAAAATAGCCAAAATTGGCTAGAAAATCAAGGAACACAAAATAAACAGTACCTAATTTTTATAGAATTTTTGAGGGGGTTTTTATATTTTTTTGGGGTTTTTAAAACTAGACAGTGGCTAAAATGATGGTTTTTGAATTTTTAAAAATAACAAATAAACTCAGAAATGTCCTCCAAAATTCTCAAAAATCCTACAACGTGGCAGGAGGCATGTGTCAAATTTTTATCGAATTTGGAGATGAATTGATATTTTCTTCAAAAATCACAAGAGGGCACTGTGCACAAGGACCAAAGTGCAAATACCAAAAGTTCTGGAGGTCCTGGTGCAATTAACCCAAGAAGTCACGCGCCAAGCGCGTGCCTGGGGCACTCAGGGACCTATATGTAAAGAAACTAAGGTCCGGGGACTAATTGGTAACACGTACCAAAAGTCCGAGGACCTCAGCTGCAAATAACCCAACAATAAACGCACATGCGGAATAAAACCACGCACATGGGTATAAATGCAATTACTTAGAAAGATTCATTCATTCATTAACAATCAGGGCACAGACTGCAAATATCCCAATAAAACACGTGACGATGCACGTGGCTCACATCAGGCAGGGGTATAAGTGCAAATAAACTAAAGCTCCGGGCCCAAAGTGCAAATTACCCTAAAACTAAACAACGTCTCTAAATATTTACAGGACTAATGTGAAATAAAAGATAAGGAAGGGCCTAAGGGTAAATTACCATTTATTAAGTCGAGCCGATGGATGGGCGCCACGTGGATAGATGGACGGCTGGGAATGGGTGGCGCCCAGGGCTGGATCCTCGGCTTTGATCAGACGGTCCAAGCGCTGCCACGTTGCAGATCGAACGGTGGACGGGAGTAGTGGCTGAGCCTCGCTGGATCGACGGTGGAGATCGACCCTCGAATGGATCTGGCGGTTAAAGCTGCTCCTCGAATGGACGATCGTGATCGAATCTGGAGCTCGGGGTCGATCGGACGGCGGAGAAGGATGGTGGACGAACAGGGCTCCGGTGAACTTCGCCGGACTCGTGACGGCACTGGTCTCCTCCTGGAAGCTCGCTGAAGGTCGGAGAAGGAAGCTGCGGGCCCTCCGCGTCTAATGGAGGCCTCCGATGACCCAACCGAGTCCTGGGGAACTCCAGTGAGGTCGGCGGAGGCGGAGCAGCTGGACCAAATGGTCCAAGCCCTCAGATGGGCTTGGATGAACCTGCAAAGTATCCCAGCAAACTCGCGGGTCGAGGGCAAAGTGCCTCGACCCGTTAGGCGTGGTGAAGGTGATCGGGGAGGCGAAGTGGTCGAGCTCCGGCGATGCGATGGACGGAGGAGCTCGAATCCCCAGCTCCTGTGCGAGCTGGGTTGAACGGAGGTGCGGAGAACGTGCGCGGGAGGAGGGCGGAGATGATGAAGGATTCCGATGATCGAATGGAGGTGTGAGGTGGTCGGAATCAACGAAAATCGACGGCGGCGCGAATTGGGGCAAAATGGAAATTAGGCTAAATGGCTAAGCTAAAAGGTTACCTGCGTGGGTGAATAGACTGTGCAGGAGCTGGTGGTGCTCCCGGTCGTGGCCTCAAGGGTCGTCTCGGCCCGAGGCTCGAGGTCCTGCTCTGGGCGGAGCACGGCGGTGAAGACTCGCCGGATCAGTGGCCTTCGCCTCCTCTCCTCGCTGCAACAGGTCGAGGAGCGAGCTGTCACCTCTCTCTGGAGCTCACTGGGGAACGAAGCGGATTAGCCAAAGATGCCGATTGAAGGTGGCGGAGCTCGAGATATATATGGGTGCCGACCCAACTAGGGCTGGTCGGGTAGGGCAGCATGAAGCGCGGACCCCGATGCAAAGGCTCCGGCGAGGTTCTCGGGTGTGACGTGAATGGATTTGGCCCGGGGTTTAGGTGAATGGCGGTCGGGTCTGACGGGAAATGAATGGGGAAGTCGGGTCATACACCAGATCCGAGGGAAAAGGGGTCCGCGGGGGAAAGTTGACCGGGGTCAACAATCCCCCGTGGACCAATCAGAGGTCGCCATTCAAGGGATTTTTATTTAATTATTTTGGGTCAGAAAATGACCGAATTTCAAAAACTTAAAACATGAAATATTTTTATTTTATTTTTTTCTATTTTTTGGTGATTTTTAATTAATTTTTGGAAATAAAAATAAGGTATTTACATAATATGTACCATATAGGTATATGTACATAATTAGGTTTTTTTGATTTTTGAATTTAATTATTATTTTTATACAATTTTATCCTTATTTTATATTTTATTTATTTACATTATAAAATAAGGAATAAAAGAGTGTTTTTATTTTATTTTTATTATTTATATATATTGGTAAAATAAATAGATATGTACATCTATATACATGGCATATGTACAAGGTATTTTTGGGTTTTTAATTTTGTTATTTTTATTTTGTTTTTTATTTTGATTCTTTTTATTTTATTTATTTACAATACATAGCATAGAATATTTACAAAAAGTATGAAAATTACTTTTGTATATTTACAAAGCTAAGTAAATATATATATATATATATATATAGGTGTGGTTTATGTACAAGAGAAAAGGGGTATTTTTTTATCTTTTTGATTTTTAACTTTTTATTTTGTTTTTATCTTTTATAAATATATACAAATATTTACAACTATATTTTGGTGAGGAAAATATAGTTTTATGTATTTACACAAATATTTACACATGAGCTCCTATCTCCCTCTACTTTGGCTTTTATGCGGTCAGGCCCATGCTGAGCCCTCCCTTGGGTTAGGTTGCTCAATATTTATTCTAAATATTTCCCTCTTTTTCTTTTTACTCTTTATTCTTTTAGTTTTGCACAAAATCATGCTAATTACAGGTTTTTACACAATGCATGCTTTTGGTAATTATTTGTATTTACATATATCTACATGTATTTGCAAAGGTTTTTGTAGCTAAAATAGAAGAATAAAGAGTGATGAATGGGTATTCATCAACTGTCGGTGGCTACTGACTCGGCTAAGGCTATTGTTGCAGAGCTGGCTCATTCTTCTTCTCAGCTGGAGTCTTTGTCGATGGTGTCATCGACTGGCCAGAACTAATGGTACTCACTAGCAGCTCCACCTCCTTGGTAATCTAGTCCTGCTTGTCCAAGTGTTGAGTCCTTTTCTCGATCACAAAGAGCTTCTCGAGATCCTGTGATCATTTCTCAATAATATCAACCTTTGAGAGATGGCCCCCGGAGATGCTGAGATTGGAGCTCTCATCTCTCTTTGCCTCACGAGATGCTACCATATGTACTTGCTTCCGGAGGATCCGAGGTTGCTTCTAATATGATTTGGATGAAGAGAGGGTGGCCTCTCATCAGCCATTTTTTTGAGAATCTACCAAACTACTTCTTCATCCTTGTTGAAGTGTGATCCGCTGCATCCTGTGTCAACGAGTTGTTGGCTTTCTAGATCCAACCCCCCAAAGAAGTGTTAGACCAAGCTGGTCCTCATAATTTCATGATGGGGGCACTTCTCCTGTAGGTCTGTGAATCTCTCCCAGGCTTCATGAATGGTCTCGTGGGCACTGTGGGAGAAGTTGTTGATCTTGGCTCACATCTGGTTGAGATGACACGAGAGGATAAAATTTATGTAGGAAGGCATACTTCAGTTCCACCCATGTCATCACAACCTTTCCCATATTATGTATAGGGCCTTGTCCTGTAGACTAAAAGGGAACATCATCATCATCATCACTACGTCCAATGGATCATTGGGGTAGTGGGTAGTACGAAAGATGCGTGAGAACTGCTGCACGTGAATATACGACTCTCTGCTGGTGTTCCCGTGAAATAATGGGAGAAGACCAAGGAACTGGGGTTTCAACTCAAAGTGAGCATGTACTGGTGGAATGAGGATCCACTCGGTCATCTAGCTGTCTCTAGGGTTATATGTCTCCTTAAGTGTGGGTTTCTACCTCCCTTGTTTTGTCTCTTCCTCGTTGGGATCATCACTGAGTCCACCACCTCCTCTTGTTGGTCTATCTCCTCCTCCTTGTCTATTCATGACATCATTCAGCATGGCCTGGAATGTGGCATGTGCCAGTTCCTTCTCATTTAGTTGCTACTGGATGGCATGGATGGAGGCCAACAACTGAGCATTCTGGCATCTTTTCTGGCATTTGAGCTTACTCAGGTTGGGGCAGCTACTGGCCCTTGCCTTTTCCTTGGGGAGCCATCTATGGGTCTGAGCCCGATGAAATGAATTCGGTGTAAGGATCCAGGACTGGGACTGTCTTTTATCTGAAATGTAAAAAAATCCCAATCAGATCACTTTCAATTGATTCCCAGTTGCCAATATGAATATGGAATTAAGGTAAACCCAGAGTGTTGTGAATGAAATAGATGTGGAATGTAATAGACTCTCATTCACAACGATGAAAATGGGATAAAAGTGATCCCTGTTTATTGCGTGGTCAAAAAATATGGGTAGAAAACGAGGAGTCTAGTGATCGACCCATGAAGTCCGAATCAGGTTCTTGAGAATCGCCTCGAGTTATTGACGAGGACGAGTCGATGGAATTAATGTAAGTGTCAATAGGGTCCAGACTGAACCATCCATGGATCGACATCGTGGAGTACGAGGGAGATTAATGTAGGAGGAAAGATATGGCGGTCAACGAGGAATAAAAAGGAGTGTAAAATAGTAGAAAGGCTCAAATTGAGCGGGGGTCAAAAGGGAGACACATATGACAAAATTTGCACAACTACATTGGACTCCGATCTTTGAACTAATCACTTTGTGGTTTCTTTCAATAACCTCCATCAACTGAGATTCTTTCTCTCCAGTAAAATCCGCTAAGATAATGACTTGGTGCATCTGTAGCTCACTTGCAAGGAATCTATACTTCATCGACAATAGCAAGGTATTTAGTTCTAGACAAATGGGAGCTGGAAAATCAGGCTTTTGAAAAGTCTGAGTGAAGGCTACCAGATCTGCATGGGAGATCTCTCGCTGTATGTGAAAATCTGGAGAAGACAACCCTGTTGGTGTCTCTGTAATCTGTACTAGCTCAACCTCCACCCTAGCTATCAGCTCTATGGGAATCAGACATGGCGAATAATTATCAAAATCAACCCAATAAATGTATGAATCTGAGGGATCTGAATCTGAACCACATGAAATGTATTCTGCCTTGCTATCCTGGCCACGATCATTAGCCTCAAATGTATCCGATGCCAAGAGTGTGCTCTCTGAAATGTCGTCTACCAAAATCTGTGAATCTGTAGTGTCTGATGGCGTGACAAAAGCTCGTGATACAGGACCGGACCAAACTCTGTAATCACAAAGTTACACTCCCGGTGGTTGTCTCGCTCAGCGTCTGTCATCTGCTCTGTATCGTTCGACTGCTCAGAGCAGACCGAATCTCTCGATCCGGTCCCCTCGACCATCTCTATCTGTACACTCTCGCCCTCGACGTGAAAGTATACCTTCCCGTTATTATGATCAGACATTGCATTGGCTGTGTCCAAGAATGGGCATCCTAGTATGATGGGAGTATCTACCATAGACTCAGGGATCTCCATGTGCAATATAAAAAAGTCCATGGGGAATATAAGCAAACTAAAGGACTATCTTGCTCTATAGAAGAGGGACAAACTCAAAACGGTCGAGTAAGGTTGTCGGAAGAAGGTTGATATAAGAGTCGTTGTCTAATAGAGTATGATAGAACTGCTGCTCATGAATATGGCATCTGACATATGGAGCCCCTGCATCAGATCTCTTGACCGACAATCGATTCTGGATGCCAAAGCAAGTGGCACGAGTACACACATGGATCTCTACATTGTGATTCCTCTTCTTCCTATGGATGGTGGTCTTCTTTCTCAAATTCTTCAGGAAGAGAGGGATGTGCTCTAGTGCCTCCTGTAGAGTCAGATGAATCTGAAATCGATCGATCATCTACTGGTTAAACTCTAGCCGGTGTGTCTTTTTTGGTTTTCTGATTTATTTCCCTTTGCTAAGCAGAGTACCTGAGGGAAAGGGATGGCAGGACCCTCTCCAGAGAGAGGATCAGAAATAGGCTCCTGTGTATGTGAAGGAATAGAATAGATATCAATGTCATCAAGCAAAACATATGGACCCGAAGGAGATACAAAATCCTTTCCTTTATACATATTTTTGGTATTTTTTTCCTTTTCCATTTTTTGTATTTTTCTGTCCTGAGATACAAAATAGGGAGACACAACTGAAGGAAAAATGGTGGCATCAGTACCGCCCACAACATCCGTCTTCATGGAGTCAGTACCACACTCTAGATCAACAACTGGAAAATGGTGGCATCAGTAGCACAGACTGCATCTGGAATCATGATGGCCTCAGTACTATCGGTTGGATCTAAGCACCACTGTCATCATCATTATGAGCGGTATCAACACCGCTATCCTCCTAGTCTGGCGCTCCAAAATCTCCACGTGGTCGTCACTCAGATGTGGCACCGTCGGTTGGCATCCTACCGCTCCTAAGTATCACAAAATGAGCATCAAACACATACGAAGATATATCACCCAAAGTATCACTAGGAGTGGTAGTCTTTGTAAACTGTACCTGCTTAAACTTCCTCTTCAGATTGTTCAGGTTCAGTTCAATCTGATCGGGTATGGTGGCCTTGTCATCAGTAATTTCCCTCATTTCCTATCGGAACTCGTCCATCTATCGTCGGAAGGATGCCTGCTGATTAGAAAGTAGCCGGTGAGGTTGTCGAGGGATGGGTTCTTCTAGACGGGTCCATAAGAACCGGACGGGTTGCCTCACCAGAAATGAGGATGAGATTGCTGGTAATGAGGGGGAGGCTGGGAGTACTGAAGATGAGGCTATTGTGGCTGCCTCCATTGTTATCTCTTGTATGAGGGAGAGGACTTTGTTGGGAGTGATGGGGTTGTTGTTGTTGTTGTTGGTAGCTCTGTCTGTCATGAACTAGAGTCTACTGCTGGGATGAGGTGCCTCCAGTAGACTATCTGAATCCGGGATGATCATGATGGATCCTGGGATGCTGTTGGAACCGATCGTACTAAATCCCGTTGACTTCCATCAATGGCTCCTGCTCGAAGTGTGGAGGGAGAAGAACTGCCATGGGCTAATCCGGCTGGTAGACCACTATATAAGTGTCCTGAGATGGTGGTAGCTGGGAGTAGTGCTGTAGCGGATGGACTGGCTCCTGGAGATGGCTGGGAGGAGCTGTCTATGCCTGGTGGTACATGGCAAATGGCTGGGTGGAGCTGCTGCTGCTGGAATCAGCATATGACCTGAGACATGACTGTGGAGTCGTCTGTGCCTCCCGGAGACACATGATCTGAGTCTTGAGGTTACTCATTGTCCATTCCAACTGATCAATCTGTGTAAGGCCTTGACACTTCTTCTTCTTCTCAATGATCTTGATGTGGTCCAACTTCTCGCTGATGATCCCCATGTTAGCAGTTGGGGACTCGGCCTATGCTGCTGCTGACAAAGCAGAAGAATCGACATGAACTTATGCAATCCTCTGGTAAGATACAACCTGTGGGAGGGGCTTCCCCTGAGTGTAAAACCTTCTCTTCCATATCATCGTAGATGGCCCAGAATTGGTCGTCATCCTTAGCAAAATAGGACCCTCCACACGAGGCATTCACTAGCCCATGCAACTCCAGTGTCAGCCCACAAAAGAAGCTTTAGACTAAGTTGGGCTTATCTATCTCGTGATGTGGACACCTGTCAATGAGCTCTCTGAATTGATCCCAAGCCTCGTGGAATTGCTTGTTTGGAATCATGGTGAACTTATTGATCAAGCCTCGCGTTGTGTTGGTTTGACCGGGTGGATAGTACTTGTTCAAGTACTCGGTTCAGGGCTGCTCCCAGGTGGTGACATACTTCCCCAAGTGTTTTGCCAATATGCTGCTCTGTCAACTAAGGAGAATGGGAAGTCCATCATCTTGATTGTTTCCTCGTCCACGAATTTGTCATGGACCATGCTGCAGATCATATCAAACTCCTCAAGATGTAGATGCAGCCCCTCGATGTTTAGCCCATCAAACTTGGGAAAAAGCTGAATAGTCTGGGGGCGAAGCTTGAAGTCACCCAGAATCGCTGGTAGCTGGATCCAACGGTGGGTGATGGTTGCACCATGGTTGTACAACTACCTCACCATACGTGCTAGCCTGGACAGCTCTTGCTGATCCTCGGGTCGTCCGTCTCCTCCTCCAGCTACTGGTATCTCTCCACCGACTGATCTCTGCAACTCTGCTCTCTCGACTCGCATATGTGCCAGATCTCATCGCACCTCTGCTATAAATGCTCCCTAGTCTCTGATTTGTCGCTGCATGGTCTCCAAGGAGGATAAGAGTGTGTTGTTGACGACGCCCTGTTCAAGTACTATGTCGATCCCTGCGGCTGCTCATCGGTGCATCCCTCACTGCTGACCATCTCTGGGGTCTCTACAAAGGCAAAAGACCCCAACATAGGTGCCATCAAATGAACATATATCTGTGCTAGCCTCTGCTCTAGCACCTCAAGACTAGTAGAAGAGTGATCGAGGAGGAACGTGGTGGTAGAAAACTCGAGTTCAGAGAGTGGGTCTGGGCTCTCCGAAACTAGCCTAGATGAATGAGGATGAGTGCTCGAAAGTGGTACTGTCAAAGGCAACCTAAGGGGCCTCCTTCCCATCATCATAATGTAGGGGTTTATGATGATGAGATCTGGAATGCAAACAAGATCATAAATCAAACCCTAAATTCACTACTCAACACTCGAGATGATGACCATGGGAGATCGGTCATTAATCTTGTCAATTTTATTTAGGTGATCAATCAATCTATCAGAGCGATTAACCGAGTTGTTGGGAACCCGATGCTTCCAAGAGACTGGCCCAATCCCATAGTTAGTTTTTCCTAGCCAGTATGGATTATTTTTCCTAGCCAATATGGATTGCAGATCGTCTATCGGTTACCTGATCTATCCACTCTGCTAAGGAATTCTTGGACCGATTACCGGATATCCAATAAAGTCCCGACTACCCTAGTGTGCGGGTCACTCTCTCCCTGAAGATAAATCAACTAATGAGGAGGTTACTCTCCCCAAAACAAGAATTTTTAGATGAAGTGTATTTTAGGGTCAAGTTTGAATTAGCAGTCCCAATTTTATTTTTTTCACTTTTTATGTATTTTTCTAAATAAGACAATGTCTAACGAATTTTTCAAATTCCTTGGTTATTTTGAGTCCAATCAAATAGGGGGAGGAAAATACAATGATTCGTGTAGAGATAGAAATGTGTACCTGACTCCAGCACTCTACATGCATGGTGATCTGCACATAAATTAAAGATAGGAAATAAACTAACTATATGATGTACGAGGAAATCAGCCTTAGATGAGCAATTTCCATTAATTGTGAAGAACAATAGGTAGCTAATCAAATAAATACTTGTGTCCGAACTTGGGAGTCGCTCGGTGCTCGCCACAAAGGGTCCTACTAGCACTGTATGTGACTCCTCACGACGCATCGTCTAATATCCAATTAGGCTAACTATTTCAATTTTATTTTAGCTAAGTCCAATTGCGATCTATAGGAATAGATAAGCAGTTAGGTATGGGGCTTATCTATTTACATCACAGTCAACAAAAATTCTAAGTCTAAGGTTTAAATTACCGAGAGTCACCCGAAACTACCAGCACGAAAAACTGTGGTGAGGTCCCCCGAGTGCACCGGCACTCAGTGAAGCATACCCTGAAGTGTAAGTATCCAAACAAGAGTCCAAGAGTCTAATTATTACAACAATAATATGTTTCTATAAAAATAAACTACTCTATCTATAACTACTCTCTTCTGCTCCTCTACTCCTCCTCGGGTGCGGTTTCTTCCAATAGATAACCGAAAGGTCCTCATGCGGTTCTTCACTCAAAAAGCGAAACAGAAATGTGTCAGAAAACTGTTATATCAAATAAAGACAAAATTGAGCACAAGTGAAAAATAATTATTAAGTCATGCTACCCATCAACGGTTCCATTGCGATGACACAAAATCCGAGATCGACTAAGGTGTAAAATATGAAATGTCATTGTCTCTAATCAATTGAATTGGTCACAGGAAAAATAAACCACTAAATAGAGATATCAAGCAATCAACACATGTAAGTGGTTCACTATTTTTATTTACCTTGTATACCTAACAGGATCGGACACAATGAGCACGAGAAAGGTACGAAGTGATCAAAATTCAAAAATAAAACATTTCTATTTGTTTTTAGTTTTGCAAGTTTTTATTTTTTTGAATAAAGGCAAGTAAGCACATAAGACAAAATACACACATAACACTAAAAAAAAGAAAATGAAAAAGAAATTAATCCAATAAAATGACAATAAATATTACAAACTAACAAGTGCCAATGGAAATTTATATATGATTCTCGAATTAATTTTCTATTTATTATGTCCAAAATGTAATGTGTAATCAGACATAGTTCACAAAGACCTAGTTGCAAATACCTTAAGTTCACAAGCCAAACAATAACACAATATAAAAGTCTAGGGTCAATACTGCAAAAGGCCCACACAAATCACGTACATGCTCGAATCTGTACGCCCACGGATATAAATGCAATTTTAAAAAGTTAACATCCATTCATTAAAAACATAAAAGTTCCTGGCAAAATGTGAAAATAACCCAAAAATCACATGAGATGGCACGTGCTTCAGATTCAGAGGGATTAAAATGCAAATAATATAAACTCCAAGGTTCAAACTGTAAATATTCCTAAATACAACATTTATTTAATGGAGTAAAATGAAATAACTAAACATGCTCGATAAAGAGTGAAATTTACCCTTAGCGAGGCCACATGATGCACATGGAGCCTATCTCTGTCGTACGGTGATGATTAACTGCTGGGACAGATCTGACGGTTGCAGGTAATGTTGCGGACGTGCGGGGAAAATGTGTCAGATCTATGATCCAACGACCAAAAAGCCTATGTTGTCTAGCGACTCAGATGCGATCTATAAGGAGGGGGTCCACTCGACGACGGTTAGGGGGTCAGCAAAAAATGACCTGGGTGATGAATCCCTGATTCTCACTTTTTATTCGTTTATTTTAGGTATCTATCTTGGCAAAACAACATGTAAATACATCTAAATACAATAACATAGCATTCTGCATACATTTGTTAAATTTGCATATTTAACAAATATTTGTGTAAAAATAAAAGAATAGAGGAAAAGAAAAATGAAGGAGGTATTTGGAATAAATACAGAGTGACCCGAACCCCAAGAAAAGGTCAAGCCTTGACATGATCACCAAATAAAATAAGTAGAGAGAGATAGGGCCTACTTTGTGTTGTACATACTACCTATGTCTATAAATAATTATCTTTGAAAAAATTGAAATTAATTATTTTTACCTCCTTGTATATATTTCTAAAAATAATATAAAAAGAAAATAAAAATTAGAAAAATCAAATAACAATAAAAATAAAATTCCCCCTTTCATTGTACAAAGCACATGTATGTACATAGCATTCACTATTTATTCTATACAAGTAAATAATCCCTAAAAATAAAACAAAAAAATATTTTGCACTCCAAAAATTATGTAGAAAATAAATTCAATTTAAAATTGGGGTATTCGTGTAAAAATAACAAAATAAAAATAATTGTTCAAAATACATAGGTATATTATACATGTATATAACACTATATTGTATATACACTCGTTTATTTTTTCATAAAAATAATTAAAAATTACAGAAAAAATCCTTGAAAAATAATAAACAATTTTTATTGTATTCATTTTAATTCATTTATTATTTTCAAAGTAACTATCTTTATTTTTCTCCTTTGTTTTGTCCTGTAGCGTATTTTGTCTATATTCCAGCCCCTTCTGATTGGGCCACCTCGGATCTTTGACTCCTGTCAACTTGTCCCCCCGGACCCCCTTTCTCGTCAAACCAGATTTCACGTCATTTTCTCCCATTTTTAGCAACCCGGTCCGACCTTCTTCCTCTCTGATTCCATGCTCTGAATATACGTCCTAGTTCCCTATTCTTCGCCCGCTTCTCTCCTCGATCTGCGCCTTAGTTCGCGGGTGCCTTCCCCATCTTCTCGGACTCTCACGCCTGTATATCCTATGCCTCCCCCCTCTTTTTCCTCTACCTTTGGCTGTGACACCTTCTCCTGCAAACCCGTCCACCTTTCCTAGAGTGACAGCGAGCGAGACGGAGGGTGAGGTAGGATTTTTGAGCGTGCTAGCCCTAGGTCTTGCAATGCAAGGTGCAACCTCAGCTCCGCCGCAAGGAGCAGAGCCTCTGGTTGAGCCTCGACCATCATCAGGTACCCCCATTTCACTAGCATCATCCATCGATTCGATCATTTACCTAAGAAACAGAGCACCTCCGACGATGATATTTCTTACCATGTTTTATCACCCTCAGATGTTACTCCGCCTCGCTCCGATTCCTTATCGCTTCTACATTTCGCTCTATATCCTTTCATCGACTCCAATCACCGAATTGGAGTTGCTTAGCAGGTCGATTCCTCCATCTCTCGCGATGCATGTTCCGTTCATTGATCCCTCTTGGTTCCCAATGTCTTCAGCGTTCTAACTCATGCATGAACCATTCTATGAGAAAAGACCTTTCTCCTGCAAGGTTGGAGTGCACACAGACCTCATCTGGAGGTCAAGGACACCTCAGGAGAGCTCCAGGTCGATTGTGCATCCCCATGGCCCTTCTCTTGACCCTGGGCCCTTTTGAGCTATCTTTCCACTGCGGAGCTTCATCGCTGACCTATTCCACATCCCAGCAGCCCGAGCAGATGTCGGAACCATGCATAATTGTCAATTGAAACTCGCCGGAGGCGAGTTCTTCCCTGATCTTCCAGACGCCTCCTACATCGTCCGATCGAGGCCATCTCCAGTTCTAATCCGAGTCGTTCATCTACGGGAGGCCTCCGATCATCAGATCCATCTGGGGATCTCATCTGTGCCATCCATCGTCGAAGGGGTATCCACCCATCTCAATCGTTTGATCATAAGTGGAACGTCATCGGCCCCTGGATTGTGCCTAATAAGGAGTAATTTATTCTTAGGCCCCTCTTTATTTTATCTATATTGCTCAATCCTGTAAATATTTGTCGTAGTTTAAAATAGTGTGGTTATTTTACACGTGGACCCTTGCTATTTTGAGTATTTGCATTTCAATCCTTTGTATGTGAGCTCGTGTGCTATCTTACATGCTTGTTTGGTGTATTTGCATTATATATCCCTAACTTCATTGATGTTATGTATTGTGTAGAAACTTTCTGATATTTGCATATATACCCCTGTACGTGGTGTATTACGCATGAGCAATTATTTACTGGACTTTTTGCACCTTTCGCCCTAAGCTTTTCATATACGATATTTATTGGCCTGCGAACTTTCTTATAATTGCAACTAGGTCCTATGAACTGTGTGTTTTGTCTTTAATCAAATAATTATCAAACTAAGACCAAAAAAATATATAAATATTAGTGTTAGCTCCTACTAATGTGTAGTATTTATTGTGATTTTGGGATTAATTCCGTTAGGTATTTTGTTTTCTAAAAATAAAAAACCCACAAAAAGCTTAGTGTCTATTTTGTAAAATGCATAAAATAATAAGAATTGTCTTAAAAATTCCAAAAAAAATCGTTAGTGTTCGTTTCTGTTGTTTCTTACTTCTAGTACCTATTTTGTTTTAAAAACCTTTGTAAAAATCTTAAAAATTACAAAAGACTCAAAAACTCATAAAAATCATTAAGAGTTCTAGAAAAAATAAAATACTAGAATTTCAGTTCCTATTTGTCTTATTTTCTTTCCAGTTTCTCATAAAATTGCTCTCCAGGACATTGGAGCACTTTAGTTATTTTTAATTCGTAATATTGTCCTAGTTGTGCACTATTTTTTAGTTCTTATTTTCTTTTTATAAAATCACAAAAACATTATAAAAATCTCAAAAATACTTGAATGTTTAAAAAACATAAAAACATTTTTATTCCTTAATTTTGAGCATTTTAGTCTTGAATAAAAATTGCAAAGGCTTGCGTGTGTGCTTAGTTACCTTATTTTCTTGCTTGCCTTTCCTTAATTAAAAACCATGTAAATTTGTAAAATTAAAATTAACAAAAATATGCATTTTCTTATCTGATCTTGATTACTTCGTAGGTTTACTCGTGCTCCTTGAGTTCGAGCATGGTCTCTACACTAGGTTAACATAAATAGCGGAGATCGCTAACATTAGTTTTGTACTTTGATTGCTTGTTTTGAGTGGTTTATATATTTTTCTTGATTGACCGAATTGATTGGTTAAGAACAATGCCAGTTGTTTATTTTTCCATCTTAGCCTATCTGGGTTTTCATGTCATCACTAGGCGAACTCCGACCGAGCATCAGATGGGCTCTAGCGCTTCGATGAATGATCAGAAAGGTCCGGTTGCATCTTGGAGCTACTTTGCATCAGGTGGAGAGCTCGGATGGAAGTGGCAATGGATGGATGTGTGTAACAGTGAAGGGGGACCTGGAGCAGCTCTGCTGGTGCAATTGAGTGCTCTAAGCGATCTCTTTGTGCACACGATGACCTGTGAGGGGTCAGGTTATTGCAGATGAAAATGAAAGAAGTGACAAGGTATGTGGTTTGGGTCTCCGGTAAATATGGGGGAAGGAGAGCCTTCCTAATCTCAACATGATCACCGAGCCTTAGGGGGAACATGTTGCGTAGGAAGATGGAGTGTGAGGCGTAGTGTCGATCGAGATGGAGGGATGCGGGAGATGGAGCTCTGACTGGGTGGTTGGAGCAAAGAAGCCTCGATGGAGTCAGAATGGAAAGATGTAATCAAACAAGGGAATATGGAGCATAAAAGTGATACATGTAGCTACCAATGAGCTTAGAAGCTCCAGGAAAAGGTGTGCATCGGGGTGATGGCATCAACCATGATGCGACAGGCGGGGAGGCTAGTTGCGATGGAGGTCCAGCCACGAAGCGAGCTACAAGTCTCCAAGCACATCCAAGAGACCTTAAACGGGTCCTCTAGTGGTTGTCACTCCATCGAAGGTGTCTAGGGAAGAAAGGGGGCATGAGGGGTGAGTTGATAGACAATGGAGGCAGACGAGAGGCTATATAGGATTCTCCTGGGGCTAGAAAGATCAAGAGAGTGCACGGCCCTAAGAAGATCCACACCTTCCTAAAGATCCATGAGGTTCACAGATCCTAGAAGGAGGATCAGGCAAAGAATCGGGGCAGGTGATGGTCGGAGTCGAGTGCGAAAAAGCGAAGAAGAGGCTTCGGCGAAAGGTCCGACAACCCGACCCGGCTAGAAGAGACCGTTGACTAAGGTCAATAGACTGACGCGGACCAATCAGAAATTCAGAATATATAAAATAATTGAAAAACAATAAAAAATATCAAATTAATTTAAAATAAAAAGTTTATAAACTAAAAAATGTTTATTATTTTTCAAACTATTTATCTATGTTTTTTATTTATTTTTATAAACCATAACATAACATATATACAATATATAACATTATATACATGTATATTATACCTTTGTTTTATATACAAGTATTTTTATTTTACATAAATGCCCTTATTTTATATTTTATTTATTTACATCATAATTTCAAGAGTATAAAATAATTTTTATTTTATGTTTACAAATTATTGACGGGTATATAATAAATAGTGGATGTAATATATATGTGTGTATTTTGTACAAGTAATTTAGGATTTTATTTTATTATATTTTTTTATTTTCATATTATTTTTATAATATTAATAACACTATATACAAGGGTGGAAAAAGAATTATTTTATTTATTTTTTCATAATTAAATATATAAATAATTTGTAAAAGTATAGGTAATATGTTCAACACATAGTGAACCATATCTCTCTCTACTTATTTTCTCTTGTGATTAGGTCAAGGCTTGACCTTCTCTTGGGGTTTGGGTCACTCTGTATTTATTCTAAATGCATCATTCCTTTTTCTTTTTCTTTTATTCTTTTATTTAGCCAAAAAACATGCTAATTATGCAATATTAAAAAAGGAATGCAAATTTCTAAATTATTATATTTACATGCAATCACATGATGTTTGCCAAGAAAAAGAGCTAAAATAAAAGAATAAAGAGTGAGAATCATGGATTCATCACCAGCGCACGTGTCACATTGGCACTGACTTTATTGGGAAAATTTTATTTCGAATGGCTATACATTAATAACAAATGCTATGGATATTATTGCAATTTAACCAGAAACTCATATGTTAAGGCACTAATGTAGTTTAAAATAGGACAAAATAACAAATAATAGAAACAAAGAGGGACACTATAAAAATGATCAATCAACACGAAACCCACACGTGTACAAACAAGGCTTATTTGCGAATAGTGAAAACGATAGGGGCTTGGGAATAATTATTCATCAAGCATGTGCAAAGCATGTGTGGGATCCAAGGGTTGTGAATCACGACTGTAGATCTAAATTGACGGCTCTATTTTGGGGCTTCTTCATCAACTCTGATATGATCTGGTACCTCATGTTCTTGATCCGACGACAAAGGGCAGCAGTGGAAGAACTCTCATGAAGGGTGGCTCAATTGAAGTTTGAGAATCCGAATGTCAGCCGATCTTCCTCCAAAGAGACTCATGTCGGTCAGAAATTGCTCTTGCTATGCTCCTGTGTCTGGATATGAAGATCACATTTGATGGTCTCCGATTGAAGATTTGGAGCTCCAAGAGTGTTGTAGCTAAAAGTATGTTGCAGTTCTCGATTTTGTGCTCCAATAGCACTCCAAGGTTCTACATAGAGTTTTATTGCTCGAAGATGGTTTATCCAACCAAATTATTAAGCAGAAAATAAATGTAAATGGAGGGAATGGAAGTCTCCTATGAAGGATGGTCGGAAAGGAGACTGAGGACTAGATTTGGACTAGATCCGGGTAGTCAGATGTGGGAAAATATGAAGAACAAGTCGATGATGGTGAAGCAGATATCAGAGATCGAAATTATGGAGGGATGAGGATCCAATCGAGCATATCAGATCAAAATCTATGATGATCTGAATTATGCTAGGAATGAAATTAAATGCAAAATTTACAGACGTATTAAAAGGGAAATTAACTATCCCCAACCAACGGTGGAGGAGGATTGAGTAACAACCTCGATTCCTGGCATAAAACAATGAAGGTCGACGCTACCTGTGGAGATCCAGTGGTGTCAGTCGATCTCTCCCCCAGATAGAATCCCTGTACTCTCAACTGCGAAGCGCGAAGCCCTTCCACTGCACGTCTCTCTATGATCAACTTCGGATGAAAATTTCAAGTGAAAATGGATCCAAGGAGGATGTGGAGATTTGGAGTGGTATTTATAACTAGTGCATGGGTGAAAATTGAAACTGAATGAGTGCGTAAATCGAGGTCGAAGATGCGAATTTATTATTTAGGCGAGGTTCTTCATTATTCAAGCAACAAAAGTAAATAGGAATTCAGGTATATTTAATCAATGGACCGGTTGTGATAAATCGAAGAAGGACTACTAGTAATGCATATTATTCAGGTGGACCGAGCAGAGGAGAAATTGACCTAGGTCAATAAAATCGGGTCCATCCAATACGGAATAAGGATCTGCTAGAGGACATCTACAGAACATAAAATATTGTAAAAAATGTAAAATATATTAAAATTAATTAGCAAATAAATTTAAATAAAATAATTTTATAAATAAAAAGTTTTTATAAATAAGTAAACTTATTTATGGTGATTTTAATAATTTAATAAATTAAATAATTAGTAGAAACCAGAAATTTACCTTTATTCATAGGTATATACCTATATATGACACAAGTTTTTAATAATTTATTTTTACAAATAAATATATAATTTGATAATTTATTAATTTACGACATTATTTGAGGATTTTAAATAAATTTTTATTGTATTTTTATGAATTAATTTTATTAGGTTAAATAAATGAGGATGTTTACACTATAGGTATGTGGTACATATACAATATATACAATTTTATTTTTGTGTATATTTTATTTTGTAATTTTTATTTGCATTTTATATGTATTAAATAAAATATATTCAAATAACTAGAAATAAAATATGTACAAAAATATAAATAAAATAAATAAAGAATAAAGTCACATATTATAAAATACAGACAAATATACAATACACTCCAAAAACCAATTTTCACATCTTAACTCCGATTTAATGAAGCCACATTCATTTTGAAGATTATTTAATTTTGAACACACTAAAAGTATTTTGGTTAATTTTGAGTTTTTATGGTTAAAATATTAATCTGACAAGTTGGGTTCTGCAATTTCTTCAAAGTGGTGTTATTTTCACAATGTACAATGATTCTTCTTGCAATTATTTTTAATATTTACAACTTATTTTTATGTACAAGTTCCAAGAAGACACATTTTTATTTGATGTTAATTTGATGATGAATAAAATAAAATAAGAAAATATACATTATATACAATTGTGTACAAGTGATGTATTTACATGAATGGAAATTATTTTTCTTTATTTTTCTGATGAAGGCCTTATCTCCCCCTACTTTATTCCTTGTCCACCAGGTCAAGCCTTGACCTAATATTAGGGTCAGAGTCAGTACGTATTTATTGCATATACATAGTATTTAGTTTTCTTTATTTTTCCTTAATGTCTTTCTTTATTTATTTTAGGTCAAAAAATAATGGTAAATATGCAATATATATAAGAATAAGAGTTGATAAAAAAATAAGGATTTATTGATATTTACATGTGTTTTTATAAGGGATTTAAAGATAAAATGAATGAATAAAGATGACGAAATGCAAATTCGTCATCTACATGGACCAATTAGAACTCAGTGAGTGTTTACCCCCCGGTCAACACCCCCTATTCATGGGACGTTGATGAATCTGTGATTCATCACTCGAAAAGATGAAATTAGTGCTATGTTCCCCATTGATTTATTGCATTTATTCATTTATATTGCATTCTATCATTCATGCATATGTTATTAATATTCATGTTTTAGCATGCATAATTGTATTAAATAAGAAGCCTAAAAATCTTATACATTATCACCCATAACTTCCTTATTTTCTTATTATTTTTATCTAACACCAAACTAATTAAAATCAATTCCATTATGTACATATTACTAATACTAACAGAGGAAACTTATAAAAGATAATTACTTTTATATATACTTAATAAAACCCAAACTCAAGTTATGAGACCAAAAACTGTAAATGTTAGTATCTCTCTCATACAGTCTCCTATGGGCCATTACTCGCTTTTGAATTAATATACATTTAATTATCTACAAAAAGGGGACCAAATTCAAAAGAATCGGAGTTCATATGTGGAACTTGGGTTTTGGGACCTCATTATATATTTTACATATTATTTAAGTTTAATACTATTACTTTATGTACAAAAATAACTCCTTTTAATTTATTTTGTCATTCATTTTATTTATTTATTCTTTAATAAAATGTGCAAAAAACAAGATCAAAATTGAAGTTAAAATTAAAGGAAATAAATCACTCTGAGTTTGTTTATTTAGTTGGTATATATGTCCCTTTTATTTCATTTATTTATTTTCTTAATAATTAAAAATACAAAAATATAATAAAGGGTATATATTTATTTTATATTTTATATAATTTTATATTTTTTACCTTATTTAGAAATCACAAAAAAATTGTATAATACAAAATATGGTATTTTATATCTATAGAGTACCGCAAAAAATATGTTTTCTATAGATGATTTATTTTGATTTTGTTCCTTCAAAATGTTATAGATCTCTTCAAGATGAACAATTTTCATGTAGATCACTTTTTTATTTGACTTCGTTTTCTATTTTTTATTGAATTTTTACTTATTTTCTTCTCAGATTTTTCTACGAGCGAGACGTGGTCGCTCCTCGAGCTGCCACGTATAGCCCCCTTTACCATTTTATTTTAAATTTAATTTAATTTAATTTTTATTTAATTTTTTTCTTTTGCCATGTGGCAAGCTCGTGGTTGTTCGATCTCGACCGATCGAACGACCACGGGTTTGCCCCTCTCCTTCGCACTCTCTGCTAACCACCAACCGTTTCGCTACTCTCCTCGGCCATTACACATCCTACTCCTTCTTCTTTGGTCGTTACGGCCTGCGGTCGTTACTCCGCGACCTCCCCGAGCTCCTCATATACTCTCGTCACCCCTTGTCTTCACCATCTTCCATTACACAACTTTGAGAAGAGGAATCCATCAGTGACGGTGTGTGACCGCCTCTGCTTCGTGGCTAGATCCAAGGTCTCTTCCAACCTTGCTACAACTGCTTCTCGCAACGACCAAGCTTGTCACCTCCTCAACGTGTGGATCGAGCGATAGCCAGAACGAGCTTGACTCCTCCCATTCCTGATGAGAAGCCCCATATGTACTTCTTTCTTCTTCTTCTTCCTTCTCCTTCCCTTCCCTCTTCTTCCTTCTTCGATCTCCGCTCCTCTCCTCCACTACTCGACTACAGCTCCTCCGTTGAAAAAGCTGCAAAATTAACCAATATCTTCTTCATATGAACTCAAATTGAACCAAACTCACCTCCATTGCATTTAAAATTAAATTATCTTTTAAAAGAGGTGGTTTTATAGGATTTAGAGTTACGATGCAAAAGCCAGCTAATTGGGGTGTTGTAGTACTTGTACATTTGTATATAAAATTAATTCATTTTATTATTTATATTTTCAATTTTTATATGTTTAAATAATTGTATACATTATATAACATATATACATGATACAAATAGAAATTAAAATTCATTCAAGAATACCATAAATAAATAATAAAACCTAATATACATGTATAATGTACCTATGATATACATACCTATACTTATATATATATAAATAAAATAATAAAAATTCCAAAAATATATGTAAATATGTATTAAATAATGTTGTAAATATATAAATTATGTAAATATGGTATTATGAATAATAACAATAAAATAAATACAAATATATAGTATACACATATATATACATGTAAATTATAGTATAAAATTATAGACTATATAAAATAAAGTTGTAAAACTAAATAAAGAGCACTAGAAATTAGTTTATAATAGAAGAAATATTTTTCATGTTTTAAGCTTTTTTAAACAAAATCGGTTCTTATTTTAATTTGAATATTATTTTATTTTGTAAATACCTTCTATCATGTAGTGGTCTACGTAGACCAACCAAGACGTAAGGAGTGTTTACCCCCTAGTCAACACCCCCTCTTCATGAGGCACCACCCCGTACATGTTAGACCTGTTCATCCCCTCATCTTCAATAATTTACCGTGCTTAATCCATCACTTTGATCACCTTGATTCCTTAACGAAAATTGTGCACATAATCAAGGACTACCATGAAGTATTCATGGGGTCTCACCAACTCCCCTTTATCGATGCATAAATCCCATTCAAAAATCACCCTCTAACATGGCTATAAAATCTCATCTCCACCCTCTAGCCCAATTTTGATCAGATTTTCGCCATCGTAACCCCTTAGAATCCCAACTAGAGAGCTCCCTAGTGATAGAGGGTGGACCCCTTTATTCTAGGTGAGGAGAAGGATGATCAAGATCCAAAACCACCGGTGAAGCTTTGTCAGGTTCATCTGCTCCCATGTGCTTATGACCAGGTACGAGCTGTTTAGTTAGGTTTTTAGATTCGTCAATTCATTTATAGTGTAGAGACGTCATTTATTTGCTTTTATTTCATAGTGTATTGCGTAAAATCCCAAAAAATAGTTTGATAGAGCTCTAGGCTCTGGCCATCATTCAAATTGACTCAACCTCATTCCGACCTCGCTAGCCATCTCATCATCATCCCCTTCATCTCCTCCATCTCATGAGCCACCAAATAACCTCGATCATGCAAAGATCACGGGTCCAGGTCCTCATCCCTCACCCCTTCGCTGGTGACCTCCACCCCCTTCATTCACTTATTGTTCAACTTCATTCTTGGGCCGAGACCATCGCTCTCGAGCCCTGAAGACTTTTGTGCAACTCACGTGTTGAAAGATCTCCTCTTAAAGGTGATTTGATCGTTGGACCAACTCCTGGGTGGCCTGAACTCAACTGAGTCACTCCAGGCCTCGTTTGATGAGGTATGGACCTTCTAAAGGAACCTCAAGATGCGGAGGAGTCCCAACAAACTTTTGAGACACTCTCGAACGAGAATGGTGGCCGAAGGGAGGATAATCAATCGAAGGAAGGAGCACTTGAAAGGTGTTCTTACATGTTCTTGATGTCACACCCAGAACCATCAGATGAAGAACACAACCAAGACCTAATATGGGACATTCAATCAGGGTGAAGCAGTACAGAATCTTGATCACACAATCAACTTAAGTAGTGCAGATCCACATGCGCTATGCATGTTGATGGTATATAGCACCCAACCCCTTCTTGTATTTTGTATTTTAGTTTTAATCATGTAAATATTAAGGGTCATGCAAAGTAATTTGGTTAATTTATGATTTGAACCTTGAACTATTGATATTTGTAATTAGCTCCTTGAAATGTCAACTCGTGCACTCACCCTTGGCTATTTTAGGGGTATTGATTAACGAGAGATTGAGAGCGGTCGTATTGATCCACAAGGCGAATCAACAGTCGATGTCTTGACCACTACAAAATCCCGTATTTAATCAACAATGAACCCACAATCAAATATCAAACAATGACAAACAAAATGTGGAGTCAAATTTATTTTTAACTCTACATAAAAGATATATAGAAGCAAGTATGTAGAGAGTTCGAACACAGGGAGCAAGGCAGCATAGATCAACAAAAATGCTATGATGTGAATGTGATTAATTGCCTACAAGCATGCAAATGTTTTTGTGGGTTTTCCATTTTTTAATTTTTTATTTTTAATTTTTAATTTTGTATTTTGATTTCTGATTTTCTGATTTTATATTTTTCTTTTTATATTTTATATTTTTGTATTTTCTTTTTCAATAATAGGATATATATACAATATAAGGAAATAGGGGGTAAGGTATTTATAAAAATAGACAAAAATACTCAAAAATTAGAAAAGAAATTACTTTTGGTCTTTTTATAATTTTTTACTATTTTTTGTAATTTTCGGGATTTTTCAGGATGTTTTTGGTATTTTTAGAAGTTGAAATACAAGAAAATAGTGAATAACAATACTGGTCGAGATTAAAAAGGGAATGAAAAATATCAAATAGTAACAAAATTTTCCCAAATTAATTTTAAATAAAAGACAATAGAATACGGAAGCTACAGAACCAGAGTTTATATTTTTAGAATTTTTCTCTGATTTTTTAGATTTTTTGAAGTTTTTGAGTGTTTTCTAATTTTTAAGGTTTTTCTTTTGAAATTTTTAGTATTTTTGGATTGACACTAAAATATGATAAGACAAGCAAAATATAATTTTTTTTTTAATTTTTCAAAACGTTTTTATAATTTTTATGGATTTTCTAATGCAAACAATGCTGAAAATGCATGTTTTTAATTTTTAATAAATATGAAAATGCAATAAAAATGCAATGCAAAAATATAACGTGAATGAGCAAGCACACAGGAGCTTAAGTTAATTTTTTTGGGAATTTTTCGAGTTAAAATGATGCACTAAATAAATAAAGACAACATCAAGAAACTACACTACTAGCAAAGGCATAAGTGCAAATAAGCAAACAACCAAGGACCAAAGTGCAATTTCCACGCAAAATATATAACTAATAAGTGCATTTAATCGACCAAATCCAAATATCAAAACCCGCAGGGGTATGCCTGCTAACCCAACCAAGCGCGTGACTAGCATGCGCTTGGGAAGGACCTGCTCGTAATTTCCAAAAATCCGAGGGTCTTGGTGCAAAATACCCAAAAGTTTTACACTGAATATCAAAAGTTCTAGACTGAAACGAAATAAGTAGACCCTGGAGGGGGTCCTTGCAAAATCACCTTCACCTCACGTGTACTGGTCACGTGAGGTGACGTGGCCAAGACCTATTTGCAATAGTAAAAGTTCGAGGGCCTACTTATAAATATTATAAAAATATTTGAACGGCAAATGAAAGTTTGAGTTCTTTTAATAAAAACAAAAATGCTTGGGGTAAAAATTGCAAAACACCCAGGCTTGCGCAGAGGCGGACGGTCCCGATGCGTTCACTTAACCACGTGTCAGCTTCTCCTTGCGTGATGACGCTTCGGCCGCCAACGATCACGATTAGATCGGTGATGAAGATCGGAAGGCTGGTGGCGTGGATGATCCAACGGCAGCGGTAGCGCCTGGATGGCGCCCTTGATCGAACAGCGATGAAGGCGGGAGGAAGAACAGGGACGAAGGTGCAGCGAGGCGACCTTCTCCCAGCCCGATCTCCGACCTACGGCAGTCGTGAAGGTCCCAAAATGGCCGCGGCTCTTCCTGCAGGGGTCCTCTATCTCCTGGTGGCTCTAGAACACCTCGGTAGTGGCCGAGGCTCGCGGAGGAGGGCGGCGGAGCTATGGAGCTCGGCTGAACTCCGGCGAGACGCAAAATGAGCCCAGGCTCGAGTCAACACATCTTTGACCTGCAGAAACAAATGAGAGGACCCAGGGCAAAATGCCTGGGTCCCGTGGTGGCGAAAGGGTGGCGCGAAATGGTGTGGCGGAGCTCGGCCGGAGGAGCGCTCCGGCGACGTGGACGTGGAGGGTAATTTGATGATCGAAACTCAAAATTTCTTTGGGTCTTTTAATCCTAAGGCTACGACGAAACTAATGCAACGAAAATAAAGGAAATAGGGCAGCCTCAATGGCCGGAGCCAGAGGGAAGGGGTACCTCGATCGCCGGAGTTGGGGGAGGTTGTGGAAGCACCTCAGTGCGTGCTCGACCTGCCTGAAGGTCGCTGGAGGAAGCTGTTACCTTCCTAGGGCCTTTGGGTACGATTAGGGGAGCTACACTTGTGGGAGAGGAGTTCAAATTTGAAATTGAAGTCGGGGGTACATTATATTGGGTTTGACTTGATGGTGAAGAGGCACCAAAGACCAAGGGAGATCGGGCAAATCGATGGCCCTCTCCCCCAAAAAACGCAAGGGCTTGATAGACCAAGGATCGAGGGAGAAAAGTCGTGAAGGAATCGATCTCAAAGAGTGCAAGAAATGTTCTCGAAAAATCCGCAAATGCGGGGTCAAACGAGGCTCTGACACGGGCTACATGGGGTAGGACGCCTAGTTGATTGGGGTCAACTAGGGTTAGCACCTGGTTGGTCCACGTGGACCAACGAGAAAAACCCCTGGAAATGATTTTGTAAATTCAATAAAAAATAGAAAATGGACGAATTAAATTTTGATTATTAAATAAAAAATGTTTATTATTTTATAAAGTATTTTATTCTGATTTTAAATTATTTTTATGAGATAAAATCTTACAAGTTTCCTTTTATGCCCTTTGTGGGTACATATACCTATATATTTTATTATTTTATTTTTGTTTTTAATTTATTTGATTTTGTGTATTATCTTATAAATTTATAAGATACTTTTATACACATAAATATATTTTTATTTTATTTTTCTGATGTGTTTTGTTCATTTAATAAAATAGAAGTATGTATTATATAGGTATAGATATATGTATTATACCTATGTATGGCATATACAAGTATTTTATTTTAAGTTTTCTTTGAGTTTTTATTCTGATTTTAATGTACATAATTATTATAAGTAATATTTACAAAATTATAAAAATATAAAATTATGAAAATAATGAATAAATAATAAATTGAATATTTTAATCTGTACAAGTATACTACAAGGGTCCAAAACTCAACTTTCAAACCGTAACTCCGAAAAAATACGAAACTGCCTCCATTAAATAGATTATTTTAGGCTATATACAATTAAAGGTGAGTTTGGTACATTTCGAGTTTTATTTGCAAGATACAGGGCTGGGAAGTTAGAGTTCTAGAATCTTATTCAGATCATAACTTTTTATCTATGTATTATTTTTCAGTGAAATCAATTTTGTATTTTTATTTATTTAATTATCTACAACGTTCATGTTCAAAGTTTCTTTATTTGAAGTATAAAAAGTGGAACCAAAAATAGGTTCTAAAATGAATAAAGAATGGATTAAAAGTAAAGGTATTTTTATTGTATTTTGACCCTTATCTCCCCCTACTTTATTCCTTGTCGACCTATTCATCAAGATGCCTAGGTCTCGGGGTTTCGGGTCATAAACTATTTACAATATTTTATTCTTTTTCTTTTCTTTTATTTATTCTATAATTTTGGCTTTAAAAACCGTATTTTATACACTATTTATATGTACATGCATGGATGCTAAAATGCTGGATTTAAGGGTATTTACACGCATTTGCTAGGGTTTTTGTGACCAAAATGATAGATTAAAGATGATGAAATGTGGATTCATCAGGTATCCTCTAGTCTTTGTGGACCTATTAGTAAATGAATGTTTATTTTTAAAAATTGTAAATAGATCCTTATATTGTTATGCTAATTTTATTTATATATTTTGTTTTTGTTAAATATTTCTTTTATACCTAAAATTGTAGGTAAATTAGGATAAATGCCAATAACATAGATCTTGCATGCGTAATTTTCGCTTGTCATTTCAACTTATTTCTATTTTATAATAAATACAAAGACATGCATCTTTTCCTAGTTTTAAAACCCATAAAAGCTAAAATATACGCAATTAGATTTTCATATATTCTATCACATGTTCAAAAATCACTAAAATTTACAAAATACAAAACTTAAAAATATGAAAACACTATAAATCTTATGAAAACTAGTAAAACCTTTAAAAATCCAAAATATATTTTTCAATTTCTGAATTTTGTTTATTACATATATAGGTTATATTCAAAAAACTTTATAGTTAAATTCGAACTTAGTATTTCAAAAACCCTAAATAAGTTTTTGAAGTTAATAAATTAAATTTTTGAGTATTTATTATCTTAAAAATCCTTAAAAATTAGAAAAATATCGTATATATGACCAAAAATAGAGAAAAGTATTTAAACACCAACAAAATATTTTCTTTATTTTGAGTTCATTTGACTTATTTTAAAATAAAAAAATATATTAAATATAACACACGTGTCTTATTTTTAAAAATAATATAGAAAATAAAAATTTCCAAAATAAAAAGAAAATATATAATTTAAAATTTAAAATAATATAAATTATTTATAAAATCGTAAAAATATTAAATACAATTGAAAACCCACATAAAAATACATTATTAGTCAGCAATAATTAATAGTAATTTTCTACCCATGTTCACTTCCATGTGTTTGACATGCTTAATGCTTACACCTATACATCTGTAGAAGAGTTATAATAGATTTTAACACACATACATTCCATTTTTATACATATTGTGGGATTATTGTTGATTTTATTTGGTGAGACAGGTTGCCACAATGATTGTTGCCTATCTTGTTAAGTTAGCACAACCATCCTCACTCAGTTAATCATTGACTTAGGAACTTAGTTGCTTTCAATAACAATTTATTTAATACATCTCTTAAGTATTTAATTCGTATATTGTTGTAAATCTAAATTGAAATAGAAATTTCATGTTAACTTAACATTTAATTCATGGGCTATTTCATGTATTATTTTTTCTTTTGTATGTGCTTCTCATTCATACATATGCATTACACTTTATAGCATTATATCTAACTTGCATTGTAAAAAGCATAAAAATTCATGCATTCATTAGCATTGTTAACTTGATCTAAGGATACATTCTAATCCATTTAACATAGATATTTGACCTTAATAAAGTAGACTAATTATTTTGTGTCCTTGAGTTCGATCATAGACTTATCCAAATAAAAATTAAGCCTTGATCTTTTCACCAAGGCATTTAAATCAAGGCTCTAATAGAGTCTTAATTAGATCGTACTACAACAAGACGATATTAACTTAGACAATTAGCGTTTAGTCTGATGGTAGCTACCTCATCAGGCCCTCACTAATGTCCATTCTCTCTAGCTTCGCCAGATTAGAGATACTATTGTTACCATGATGAGCTTCAAGCTGGAGATGGTGATATTCTCAAACAACTATGCTCAATTCGTGAATGATTAATAAAATATATTTTATTACATATCCAATGAGATGCTTCATATGCATATATCGAGGAACCCTCCTGCTCCAGCACTCAAGACCCATGCATATCGTGCTCATGCTCGCAGCACCATGTCTCAGTGAGCCCCCATTACCTCTCAACACACACCCAACCTTCTGGATGGTGCCTCTTCCTCCACTAATGAAAGGACCTCAGATCCTCGAGTGTGGTCCAGAAGAAGAAGAGATAGAAGTAGAGACCAAGACCGAGATCAAAGAAGAGGTGTCTGGGACCCCTAAGTACGAGTACAATTTTGATACTCACCTAGTCATTGAGCATGGAATGGAGGCCCGATGCTCTCCTCGAGGAGATGAGGATGAAGACTATGCCCCTTCGAATTAGTTGTCGTAATTTTTCTTGTAGTTCTTCGTTTCTCTTTTCTTAGAATATCGGTCTTTACTTTGGTGTTTCTTTCGTGTCTTTATAGTATGGAAATGTAGTTTGTGAGCCACACACATTTTTGTAAAATGTTCCTTATCTTATTAATGGATTAAACATGTTTTTCACTCTCTTTCTTTTTAGTTGATTATGAAAATGGGAAGAATGAAATTCAGTCTTAAATAAATTTAAAAATTAATGGATTGTCTAATTAGGGAGGGGGGTGGGATAAAACACTATTTCGAATATGTTTTAAAACCATTACTCACCTTACACGTCTAAAGAGAATTAAAAGAGTTTTTTTATAATTATTTTAGTAAGGGAGAGGCTAAAATCAAATCTCGAAATTGTGATATGCAAATTATTTTGATTTGATAAATTATTTTAATTTGCATTTCTTATATCAACTTGAAGTTGAAAATTGCTTCTGCTTAAATGATTACAAATCTTTAAGCTTTTGAAAAGATTTTATCATCGCTAAAAAGGTGGAGACTATTAGTTCTTTATTTCTCCATGATTTTCAGGATGACACATACAAGATTATATCATTGTCACTCTTACATTCTTTGTGATTACAGAACTGCAAATGTGGATTTTAGCTTGACATGACAGTGAAGAGTCGTCACCTTTAGATGAAGCAGAAGCTCATCTTTATTACTTGTCCTTGTTAAAAACTTTTGTAATTATTTACTTGTATTGTTTTGTAAAGTTGTAACCTCATTCAGGCTTCAAATGAAAGTTTCTAAATAAGGAGATCAAGTATTCATGAACTGATTGATCATCCTTTGTTGATGAACGATCATCATCACTTACCAATCTTGTCCATTCTATCTATCAATCATGCATTATTGATGGCCATTATTGAACTTATTGATCATATTTTGATTTCCCTCCCCATGGTCATCAACTGATCGATCATAAATTCATTGTTGATCCAATTGGTAGTTAATCGATCATATTCATAAATTATATGATTTATTGTCTATTTTGTTTCCAACAACCATATTCTCTTGGATCTATATACAAGGGACCTCATACTCATTGTTGGAACACAAATAACTCGAACAATCACTTCTACATTCCTTAGAAAAGTGAGAAGATCTCTGTGTGTGATTTCCTCGACATTCTACCTCATGTTCACATATCCATTCTATCTTCGAGAAGAATATTTTGGTTGAAAGATATGAAGTAAAGTTTTTTTCAATTCAGCATAGTTCAGTGGCTTTCCTTCTCTCGAGTTCTTCTGATTGGAGTCAGAGTAATTTTGGCAGTCTTCTCAACATAGTGATATTTATTGTTTACTTGATATTAATTATTGGCATGTGTTATGTCTGTGATATAATTGTTGTGCTACTATTTGCAAATCATAGTGAAAATATATGCTACTGATTTATCTCTTGATATCTCTGCTCTTAATTGGAGAATTAATTTTTGATATTTGTGAAGATAATAATCTCTGGAAAAGATTATTACTCTATCTTTTTGTTTCTAATTAACATCTTTCTATAGCACTTTGATGCACGAAGAAAGTTGATGCCCGTATATTCTTCTGCTTGAGCTAAAGTGTCTGATCTCGGTGTTTGATCCATAATTACGAAGCGTCAACTTCATAAATAGTTGAGATATCACAATCTTTAGTAAAGTAGTTGATTAGCTCAACTAAATGGGAATCCCCAGTCAGGAAGACTCATGTCATGGCTTTTACCCAAGTAGATTTCCACATTAAAACACTATTCAAAATGTGTCGATTAGATTGCTTGATTGATTGTATCTGTGTTTGCTGAATATTCTGTGAAAAAGTTTTAAAACTTCCTTGAAACTCCTTTAGTGGTGTCGCGATCCCCGAACTCACAAAGTATCTAGGGAAGAAAGATGGTATGTTAGGCTTACAGGTAGAACCATTATATATGCTAGGGAGGCCACGACCCTTCTTTGATTATTATATTACACTTGTGCAATGTCTTAATTTTTTAATAGGTTTCTCCTTAATAGTAGTGTATATAGTGTGGTAAAAGAAATGTTATAAATTTATCTGATAGTCAAGTAGAACAGGGTTCGGATTACCTACTCCGATTTTAATTTATATTAAATATTTTATCTCATCATTTTTAAATTATTAAAATAATAAGAATAATTTGATAAAAAATTATATTCGTGCTCATTTATCTCCCTTATTATTTCCAACACTCTTTGTAAATGAAATGATTTTTTGTTATTTTCTTGCAACCATAATTTTTTTTTCAAAATTTCAACTGATAGTTATCCTTTTAGGACGTATTTAGAGAGGCTTAAATTATTGAGTTTATTGAAATTTAAAAATCACAATTGAAAATAATAATCTATTGCAAAATCCAACTTAATAATAGATGTAAATTGTAAGCTTATCAAATTTGAAAAAAACAGTTTAAAAATATTAACTCTACTTTAAAGTAACATTTGAGAATCCAATATTCTTCATTTTTTAACATACATGATAGGGTTTTTATCACTTGTGCCCATATGAGATATCACAATTTTAGTTATACCCATATTTTTTGGTAATATTAGTTGTGCCCCTCACTTCTTTGTCTGTTATCACTTGTGCCCTTCCGTCAGATTTACCGTCAATGAGTTGACTTAATCATGGTTTTTCCAAACCTTGGTGCAGTTAAGAGGGGTATTATTGTCCATACTTCTTCTTCATCTTCCTCCTCCATTTGTTCTTCTTCCTTTCTCTTAATAATTTCTCTCTCTTAGTGACACCTTCATGCATCCATCGAATCTCTAAAATTTTTGCATTTTCACATATATATCACTCATTACAGATCAAATGGTGAATTTTATTGAAGTTTTTGATGAATTTTTATGAATCATTTAGTCAAAATTTTATCTTAACTTAAAAAATAATGAAAGCCCTCATGTTTCAGCTCTTCCTCTCCAGGTTCTCGACAATGGCTGGTAGAGGGAGACCTGGGCGCGGGAGCAGGGAGAGGCGTGGGGGGAGGAGGAGGCACGTTCAAGGAGAGGGAGAGGCAAGGACAGGCGGCGGGGGGAGGTCGAGGCAGAGGGGCGGCAGGGGTGGGGGGAGGTCGGGGCGGCAAGGAGGTTGGGGCGGAGGGGCTGCAGGGGATGGGGGGAGGTCGGGGCAGTGGGCGGAGGGAGGCTGGGGCGTAGGAGGGGGCAGGCTGGGGTGGAGGAAGAGGGCAAGCCGAGGGGGAGGAGTTCCGGACGGAGAGGGAGGAGGAGTAAGAGGATGGGGGAAAAGGAGGAAGAAGAAGAGGATGGGGGAGAGGGTGTCAAATGACCATTGAACCCTTTTTTTAAAATTAATTCCGCTTATGTCCTCAAAGTTAACGTCTGTTTGCAGTGTGGATGGATGACAACTAACCCAAGGGGCACAACTGATAGAACGACAAGAAGTGAGGGGCACAACTGATATTATCAAAAAAATAAAGGCATAACTGATATTACGATATCTCGGAGGGGCACAAGTGATAAAAACCCTACATGATAATTGTATACTTGGTCCATTCCTTTAAAAATTCTTAATTCCATCCATAGTAAGTTGCAAGCCACTTTCAACATCTATTGAAGTAAAATGCATGCTATTTGCAAAAGGAGTTGGAAGATCCAATTATGCACAAGCAGATGATAGGTAGTTTATGATAAGACCAAGCATGTACTTTGCAGTCAGCATTAACGGATTATGTGCAGTGAGTGCATGGTGTGATAATGCATATGAGCAGAGCTGGTGAATATCTGAATATAAAGCAGTGACAATATCTCATTTTAGAATTGCAGGATTTCCTCAACCAATTGCATCAATAATCCCAACTATTTGTTTTCCTTTTCAAACACAATTTTACACCATACTTCCGCAAGAAACATTACACAAATCTGAGGAAGCAATATTCGTAACATATGGAGCAATGATTGTCTACGTACCTGGTCTGTGGAAGCCCTCATCAGCAGCAGTAGAACCATGGAAAGAATGATGCTGTGCAAATTCTATCCTCGATTTTCGTGTATCATCCGTGAGCTGATTCATATGCTCGCGAGGATCTTGGGTATCATATCCCCTTCCTGAATGGGTTGCTGACTCTGTCCCTTTCCTTCTCCTCCCAAATCTTAGCAGCCATTTCAAGCCGCTTGTCACATCCTTCTTTCTTGCCTGCCGCGGTGCGTTGTCCACAAACATTGGCTCATCGGCACTCGCCCATCTCCTCGATTGAGTAGAGCTGGTTTCCGTCATCCAATTCAAAGGATGCACTTGCTGTGATGACGGTGTATCGATGGAAGGATGCATAGAGACAACAATATCCGATTCATCTTGCACGCACGAGAAAGTGTCGAAAACACCGTTCGAGCTCAAAGAGATTGATCTTTCAAGGTTGAATTCAGTGACCACAGGACTGGAGAAAGGCTCCTCTTCTACTCGAGGACTCGATATCGATGCATCATCGATATCTGGTTCAACGCAACTGGAGTGCACTGAATCATTTCCCGAAGCTATTTCAGCTGATAAAATGTCGACTTGTTGATCCTCCTTGTCTATGATAGATGAATGATGAACGTCAAACGTCGACCCTTTTGAGTATCCATCACCAGTGTTCAAAGGCATCACCGATGCCGGTTGTTCCAGTATGCTATTCTGAGCTGAAGCTGAAGGTTCCTTTCCTCTGCCTTTCCTGAGGAAAGATTTCGGTCTAACGGCTTCCTGAACCTGACTGCGACCAGGATTTTCTCGAGACAACTTTGTTGGTGCATTGTCCAGTTTTCTTGGACTTGAATCACCGCAATCGACTGGGCTGACAGAGTTCTTCTTCACCTGAGATCGATGCGGCTTCTGCTCCACTTGGTATTTATCCTCATAGCTGCCCACGTTTCGTGTGTATTTACCCGGTTGTTTGCGCTGTGCTTCCTTTCCGATTCCGGTCAATGGTTTCGCAATTTGCTTCTTCAGAGCAGGTTGCTTTATAGCCATACTACTGATGGACTGTTCTGGTTGCTGTCGGCGTGTCCCGGCAACGCTGGCAGGCCTCGAGGAAGGCTTGACAAGTTGAGCTGTTGGTTTTACAGATGCTAAAGAAGGTATGTTTTTACTAGATGACACTATCTTCTTGGAGATGGCACCCTTTGAGGATCCATCATTACAAGTTTCAGATAATTTTCTCTTAGACATGGCAGGAATCGAGGAACCATTATCAGAAGAAGTTTCACCGACGGATCGATTCTGGTTCTGGTCGATCTCTCCGCTGTAATCATCAGCATGGTTCTGTACACTGTCCTGCGAAAACACAAACCCGGTCCAATAAAAATTCCATAATCCTCAGAAGATGAGTAAAGAACAATATTCAGATACTCGGAGTTCAATAGCTACAATTAACAAACTCCATAAGATTTCCGTATAGAGATCGCATTAGCTAATCAGGCAAAGATCGATACAATGAACATGATATATAAAATTCTTGGGTTCACATAATAACAAACAATCCATGCATTCTTCCAAACTGAAACACCTATTTAAAAATTCTGTAGATGCTGGTGAAACTTAATGTAAAAAAAACTGTACCTGTTTATCGCTTCTCGAATCACGATCAAGCAGGGCTCTCAACTTCTCCGCACGGTGGTAAGCAAGTACGGAGGAATCGTGTTTCTTGGCTGATCCAGGAAACTTGGTGGCTTTCATTTCGACCCAACACTGATCCAATCTGTCTTGCAGAGCCTTCAGTTTAGCTTCCTTGGTGTCCCTCTCCAGCCTCCATTCCTCCATCAATTTTGCATCTCGCATCTGTGTGTACCTTCCATAGAACTTCCCCCTTAATTCTAGATTCTCCGTCATGTCGCCGTCGTTCAACATGTAACTACAATTCTGGTTGTTGGCCAATCCCATCTCGCAATTACCATGAAATCCCATCTCACTGTGAATGTTCTGAACGATCACCATCTCCACAGGAGTTGCCGGGGCACCGTCGAACTGCGATTCCGGAGTCTTTCTTCCATGATCAGGAACAATTCGATCACCTCGAACTCTAAGCTTGTGTGAAGCGAAGAGTCTTTCAAGTTCGTCAGCCTTAGTCTGGAATTCATTGTTCCACTCCTGATTCCCTTTCACATGTCTGCCAACCTGAATCCTCCCGTTCGATGATGCTGATGGCCGATCGATCTCTTCCCCAAGGTCTTTTCCATGTCTAATCAAAAGAACTTCTGTTTGCGACACTGTTCCATTCCCCGTCATCTGCAATCTCCTCATGCCGCAAGAAAAAACCACTAAATTCGATTCTAACACAACCCGGCAGATTCGACCTTGATTGCTGAAGGATGGTCTCTGCTTTTGATTTACCTTGGCAACCAACTAAGTTATAACAAATCCAAGAAGGGATTTAATGCTGGAAATTGGTACCCGCAAAGTTTCAAAGTGGTGGCGTTTATGTTGGTAGTTCTTGGGCGTGTGGTCAAAGAGAGAAGGCTCCTCTGCTTTCCACGTTGTTGCGTATAAGGCGTGGGCAAAGGCGTGTTGGCGGGAGAAGACGTGGGGGCTTGATCAAAGGAGGCGACGTTAGAAAGAACGTTCCTTGGCGGCCGTGGAGATCCTCTACTCTGCTGTGGTATGGGGTTGGTTGCCGACCACCCTCAGGAGGTCGTTGAATGTGGTAGGTAAAGTCACCGCTTCTTTTGCACACGAATGCCAAAGAGGAATCCAAAATGAGATAATTAGGACCGGGACAAGGTATATAAATGAATTAAAAAATAATTGTGATATTTTTAACATAGAAAAGATTATTTGTAATAATTATTCATAATTCGCTTATTTCAAATAAAATTCCTTCCCTCCAGGAGCTTCTCCGTCATTCAAATATGGCCAAACATTCACAACATTTCGCATATGTATTCTCAACAATTAGTAAATTGATGTCCACCATCTCTTGTTTTTGCTAGCTCCTTCTTTAATGTTCTATTTGGTTACGACCTCTTTCTCCTACTTAAGTACTTTATATCAATTGTTTTTCAAAGTGTAAGAAATACGTACTCTCTCGCTCTCTCTAACTACACCCTAATCTTCGCACTTGGTGTCCCTAACATCCCAATTTTTCTATAGCATCACACGTCATCATCTTCTACGTGCTCGCATAGACGATAGCCTCTCGTTTCTACTTCAGCGTCCTTTATCTTAGATGAAGTAGCCTTCCTCTGCTGTACTCCCCTTAAATAGTAAAGCAGTTTCTTCTTCATATCAAGCTTATGTTAGCATGTGTAATCTTAGTTAGAAAGAATCAAGTCTATTATTTAATTTAAAAGTTTTTATAATGATAGAATGCAGGGAAGGTTTCTTCTTCACTTTTTAGATATGTAGATCTTTGTAAAAGTTTGTTCTAAAAATGGATCAAATGTCACAGGAGCAGGTTGAAGTATCTTATTGAGAAGTATGCATATCAATCAAACCTTATTGAGTACATGCCAATCAAATGCTCGAGTTCGAGAGATATAGGTCGAATGTTAATTATAGTAAAAAATGAAACATACATAAAGATCTTTGTTCAATGCAATCGATATTAGAATGTTCGGGATATGACATGTTATCAACATGTTTGGGATATGACCATGTTATGAACATGTTTGAGATACTAAATCATGTTTAGAAAATGTTCAAATATGACCCCAAAATTCATACCAGTTGTTGGCTATGATTGGGCAAAGATAAGGATACAAATTTCTCGTGGTGTGTTGTTTTTGCATAAATTTCCTAACTGATAATTATGATTTTTTAATTAATGTTTTCTATCATGAAACTCGATAAAAAAATATTTTATTAATGTCATAAATTAATCGGTAAATCACATGATTTTATTTCACGTGATTCCGATAGTCAAAAATGTATTATATTTTGTGGACGAGGATCGGAGAATGGTATGATTAATTTGATGAATTTTTTATGTGTTTATCCTTCAAAATAAACCATGGAAATATAAGATATGACATGATTACTTGTTGAAATAAATATTTACTGAATTTAGATCGCCAACAACTTTGTAATGATTATTTCATGATAAAACTTAATTTGAACAGTAATTATTGTAACTAGATATTCGGTTGTAAAAACAATTGGATGCTTGATATATATTGGAAATTTGTGGAAATTAAAAATGGTTTAAATTTTTAAATTTTTGAGTGATTATTATATAGTATAGACACGATCAAAAGATCGATAAAATCCCTTAATATAATTTGTACCAATTGTATTGACCCGAATTAGAACGATGATGGTGACTAGGCCTGGATATGACGGTGGGTTACTTAGTTGGCACCGTGCACTTCTTGGCAGTGGAAGCGTTCCCTATCAGTATAGTCTACATGACCTGAGCAGATCCATTTCAAGGAAGGGTAGCATGAGATATCATTTGCGTACTCTTAACAACTAAAATTGGAATTAAAAGTGTACTAGTTATGGTGCATACTATATCAATATCAAGTAAGAAACTATTTATTGATTGAATTGGATTGATAATTTAATATGATTAACTTAATTATCCAATTATTCACAGTTTGTATACATTAAATAGATTGGATTTCTCTTGGAAGGGGTGATTAGAAGAATATGACTCAAAATGGTTAATCAAAATTTTAACAGGATATAGAGGATCATATTATAACATCCATGCTCTCATGTCAAGGCTAAGGGTATCATCACCAAGGATTGAATTATAGTGGCATATGCGAAGTCATAACTCCAATATATAAGTGCATAAGGATCGATCTCTCTTCTTTTCGAAAGAGATATGATGTATATATAGTGACCCCAATGTTGTTCCACAAATAATCGAGGTGGCTTTAGATTGTGCATCGTGTGTTCTATTCCTGTTGATGGATGGCTCAGTTGGCAATGGGTCAAAATCAAATTTGGGTGACAGGCTCGGGTGTCAAAAATCAAATTGGGAGTGCAATTCGAACTTCCAAAGCAGAAGGAGTTCATGCTTCCTTCCTTCACTCTGGTTGCATATTCTCATATTATTGGAATGTGAGAAAGTGGAAGGGAGATTCCAAATCTTGCTTGAGGTATTTAAGTTGGGGTACCTCATGCTTTGAAAGTTGGAAAGTGAACAAACTTTTAAAGTAATGAAAATCGAGAGAACGTTGTTTCATATACACATTCAATCATAACCAGTATCACGGATAGGATCCTTAAATTAAGATGTTTTTTTGGCAAATATGCACTATCAATATTTGATCATGAAGGACATGGTTCACTGCATTATGCTGAATGATGGCTCCATAAGAGATGATGCACTCAAAATGTTGGACTACCAACCTAAACCAAAGTCTTTAATGTCAATATAGATATGGATATGGTAAGTGTCATTATTATACCATATTTGATCAAGTCCTTTATAAAGCTTCGTAGTTTTATATTGTACAAAAGGGATGAAGTAAGTATATTGAAATACTTTCAGATTGAAGACATTCAAGGACATTATTAATTATAGAGATCCCTTATCTTAAGTAATGGTTGACTTAGGATCTTGGAAGCACGGTGGAAGCATGGCTTTGACCCATAAAATGAAGAAAGGTCAAAGAGTTGACCATACTTGTAGAACTTCCACATCCAAATTGAATGATTGCTAATATTGCAATAGGCTGATATAGTGGAACTATGACTACCTAGAATATTGATAATCTTTAGAGAAGGAATCAGATAATACATCTACAATTCATCATTGAAATCAACTTATGTGTTTGATAAGGAATAAGTTGGATAGTTGTATTTAGTTCTTTTACTGACACTTGCAATAGGTTGCACATGTTTTAGAAGACTAGGAAACTTGATCCAAAAGGTTGATAGTCATCCACATGGAATTTGAAGCAATATTTGCAATAATCACCATTTGATAAATAGATTACCACTTTCTAGCGGGAGACTCTATAATCTTAGAGAATGTCTCTATGATCTAGATGTTAGAAATGACTCATTGTATATTTCAAAACTTGGTAATGATGGACATACATTTTGAGATGGATCTATCATAAAGCATCATGGTCAATACATTTTAAAATGTAATCTAGCAATAACAGGAGTATATCGAATTAGAATATTAATGAGTCGTTCATTGACATTTCTAATATTGAAAATTGAAGCATTAAAGATAAACAGGAGGACAAAGATCATATGATGATGATCTTGCATCAAGACTTGGACATATGTTTTTTTGATAAGATCATTTAACTAGTAAGATATGGAACTTTGGGTTGTCTAAAGTTCAGAACTTACTTGTGAATATTGTATTAAAAGTAAAATGTCCAGGACTCTCTTATCTGATATTGGTGTAAGATGGGAAGGTATTCAAGACCTAACACATATCGATTTATGTGGAACCTTCATATCATAATGCACATTAAGGATATCAAATGATGATTATTCTTGACATCAAATTGATAACACAATTTTTAGTATGTTAAGAAGTGATTTTTAGTGTCCATGTGTGCATATGTGAAAATCGAGAAAATTTAGGTAAAAAATTTATTGAATTGCAAGCTAAGAGCTATCAAATAAAGTATGTGCCAAGTTGATGAATCCACGATTCATAATCTCAATATAATGATCTTAGCAAAATCTCTAAGTAAAATCTCAAATGAATGTCCATAAAATTAATAAATTAATAAAATGACTCTTATAAAGAAAATACACTAATTATTGTATATTATATTATACAAAATAAATTAATGATAAAAGTCGTAAAATAGAAGAGTTTTTCACCTATAAATAGTCCAAAACTTCATGTTTTTTTAATAATTTCATTAAAATCAGAGCTCGTTTGTAAAATATGAGTTTTGGGACCTAGGTGCATGTTGTATATAATGTAAATATTCATTATTTCTTCATTTTTATTTACTTTTCTTAATTACTAAAAAATCCAAGAAAAATCAATGTTGTGTTTTATTTTATTTTTAATTAATTATTTTATTTTTATATGGTAAATAACTTTTATTAAAATACGAAAAAAAATATATTTAAAAAAACATGTACATATTGTTTGCCTTGTTTTGTAAATTCTTCACTCTTTTTCTTCTCTTCATTCTATTGTATTTTAGTAGCCTTCTTTAATTTATTTTCTTTTTATTATTTAATTTTCATTCTCTACAATAACCTCCATTCCACTCCATCTCCTCCACCATTTTCATATAACCTCCATTCAACTCCATTTTTTAACCTCCCATTCAACTCCATCATTCCACCATCTTTTCTAACCTACATTTTCTTCTCTTTTTATACATCTCATTGTCCTCAAATTTGCCTTTGGTTAACCTTTATGCGAGAGAGAATTGAGAGCTCCAATCACCCATCTCGGTGACAGTAAATGACGAAGTAGAGCGACAATCACTTCCTCTCTGGTGAGACCTGTTGGCATTCTAGGCAACTTCACAGCCTCCCCAGCGCGTTGCTAGAGCTCATCGCTCGCCGACGATTCGAGCCACGACCGTGCTTCTCGTGAGCACACAACATGCGTACGCTTCCATCATAGGTAATTTCTCTTTTTATCTTTTGTCATCATTTTATTTTTACATTTGTCATCACATAACATCACCATCATTACACTTCAATTGTTATATTATGTATCATCATCAAATTCCATCACTTCCTCTATTTCACCATCACCTCCTTAATTTCATTCTTTGTTTAAGAAAATTAAAAAATAAAAAAAATAAAAAATCATAATAAAAATAAAAAAATAAAAAAAAGACACAGCAGGTGATCGTCAGATGGCGTCATTGCCGGGAGGCAAATGACTCATGGATCAATTTGAAAAATTAGATTTACATTTTCCCTCACTCGGGTAGTCTGACCCCCAAGCCACCTTGTGTTTATTCTATTTTTTCTCAATTTTTTCTCTACCAATTTTTGTATATATTTTGTTTTACATCTCTCTAATATAAATTTTATTTTCCTACGAGGGTCCAGTGAACTTGGAGTGCATCGGAGGTCGACAGACATGACGCATGTCGACTGCTGAAGAGCTAGGAAATTCAATTTATTTTTGAGAGAATTTTTGTAATTATTGTATTGAGAATTGAACATTATTTTATGGTGTGTCGAGACCTATTTCACTCTCTGATGAGGGTGGGGCTCGACTTGAGTGGTGAAATTATGGATAGGCATACGGTATTGTAACATCAAATTTCTTTGTGCCCTTCGTAATTTAGTCCACATATATCTTAGAAGATTCACATATCTGATAAGATTCATAATAAGACGCACATAAAAATATACTAGTTAGCTCAAATTAACTCAATTATTCCTTATTAATAGTATATTATTTAGGTGTGATTTTTACGATCTGCATGTTACAAATTCAATTTTGTATAACACATGGAGAGTGATGGGAGTCATTGTAAGTATAACTTCTTCTGAGTGTGCATCATTGTTTCAGGTTTGCTTTCTGATTTCCGATTCAGCTCTTGTTTTATAACTCAAGATCAAAAAGGAAATTGGGACTGAATGGTAGACGTGCTTTATTGTGTTCAGATTAATTTTCAAGTGACAATCTAACTTTAAAATTGGGACTGAATTGAGCAGATCAATTAAAATATTGGAATAAAAGAACATTATTTATGGGTGCATAAAAGCCTCATTGTTTGAATTTACTAGCAAGTGAGAGAGAGACGACACTAGGATAGAGCCATACCAGGATTTTCATATAGACTATTGGTTCTATAAAAACAATTAGTCACTTTTCAGAAGGATCTATTGGTAGCCGGTAAACGGTCTGGATTTCTTTAATAGAGTAGGAGGTTTAAAGGACGCCTTTTAAGGTTTTGTCCTCAAGAAATTGGTAGCCATATTTATACGGTCCGCACTTACTCCTATATTGGCTGAGAGTGGGTGCAACTAGTCGTAGGAATCAGAATAGTCTGTAGGGAAATATGGGCACCTAACAGCTCATTAATCTTTCAAAGATTGCAATTATCCCCAATTAAAATTGACCAGATAATTTCACCCAATTTTTATGGCCATCACGTGTTGAGTCGGTGAAATTGAGGACTTGAATTGTGTTTATGTTGTATGAGTTTACTCTATACATTTACATGCACCGTAAAACTAGTGCCACATTGAATATCGTGTTCTAAACGGTTATTTTGACACCGAAGATGGCTAACTGGGGGGATATTTATTCAGACTTTGTGAATATATCATTTAACCCTCAAAGAAATACGTCTTCAAAGGTTCGGGTGCAATCTGGACCATCCTGAACTCATGAACCTCTTTAACCCAGGATCACTCACTCTCGGGATGGTTACTCTCAAATCATTCCCTTTCTCTCCTCCCACCTCGCTGAGGAAGACTTTCATCTTGGTGAGAATATCTTCATTCCTAAATCCTCTTCTAATCAAAACCACATTGTTGATTCAGTCTCTAAAGAAGATTCAAGTAAAATGCCTCTAGAGAAGAAAGAAGAGGAAGAAGAACACCCCCAAAGACCTGATGAGAATGGTACTAACTAGATTAGTTGCATCAAGCGGCAACAATCATTACTTATAGGTCAGTTAGGACAGCTCAATGTTGGGGTCAATCCACCAATAGATGCGGTGTACTACCCTGGATAGTACATAATTCAGAACTATTTGAGTCCGGAAGAACCTAAAGTTGATTTTGAGTTGAAGCCACAGTTTCTGAACTTGTTGCCGCATTTTTTGGGAATGCTTCTAAGGAGCCATACGCATTCCTAAGGGACTTCGAGCTTGTCTGCGATAACCTTAGACATCCTAATGTTATACAAGATTATATTAGGCTCACATCCCTTCCATTTGCCTTGGGTGGCAAAGCCGAGTACTGGGTAAAAATCTTGGAGTTACAGTCACTAAGCCTTCTGTGATGCTTGGGAAAGGTTCAAGGACATCCTGCAGAAGTATCCCTTTCATGGAACAGATGACAACATGGTCCAATCGTTTTTCACTGGTCTCAACCCTGAGATGTAGGGTTTAATGAGCATGTCAGTGGAGGCAGCTATACATCACGAGGATCGGATACTGTTTGGAAGGTATTCTAACAGATAGCTGATACTAGCCGCTCACAAAAGGCTAGCATGACCTATACATCATCCCCCAATTTACTCTCATATGTAGGGGGAAAGTCAGTTGTAGTTGATCTCTCTCAGGACGTAATCCCCAGCATGGGGCTTATTGTAGAAAAGTTTACTGTACTTGAGAGGATTGACAAGAGGATTGATCAGTTAGACCGGAGCGTCTCCAAAATTCCAAAACAAATGGAAAAGTTGACTGAGAAGGTATCTAATATAAGGATACCCGCCGTGACTGCACTCATTGTTCCTGTGTATCGAGTTCATCATGTTCAGGAGTATCTAGTCTCAGGGAACCCTAGTCGTGGGAGCAGGACCAGTCCTATGCCCACTCTTTCCAGCAGCCCCTCCATTAGTAGAGATAGTTCAGGAGGAGCCTCCACCGGTTTGGCAGGTGAATGGAGTATGGTATACTAAGGAACCTTCCAGGTAGGGAAGTACGGGGGATCAACAGACCTACCAGCATCCCCCTACCTTTCACAACACCACATTTAACCCCATACCACCTCCTTTATAGCAGAGCCCTGGATTCCAGTCACACCAATAGCAGCGACAATAATACCAACAGTATGGCCAACAGGGTCATTACTAGGCATGCCAGCAGGGCCCGCAATTTCAGCAGATACCCCAGCAACATCAGTAGAGATAGTACTCTAGACAACAGGGTCAGTCTTCCCATTTTTCTTCCTATCCTTATCCCCTTCCTTCTTTGTCTGGTCCCATGGACATATAGCAATAGATACTCGATGAGCTTCGTTCTTATAGGAATGAAATATACGATTATGGGTGGATGTCAAACGCCTGTCTAGATGGTGATACGAGCAGTCTGCACCCTCTACCTCAATTTCAACCCAAGTTCAAGCTAATCCCAATAGCCTGAATCGATCTAGTTCTCAGCAACACTTTGATCAGGTATACTATTCAGCATCTCCCAGATCTAAACATGAGATTCTTTCATGTGACGAGGCTGATCACATGTCACTCAGGAGTGGAAGGACTATGATCGTACCTGACCGGGCGAGGGGCACGAGGAGGGGTATCTTTGGAGCTCTACCTTAGAATTCTTCAGAGGACGTGGAGGAGAGGCAACATATTCTGGAGCCCCATCAGCACCACTTGATGATATCTACTATGGGAACTGAGAAAAAAAGGAGAGTGCTTATGCAACACCAGCAACATGGATATACTTCAGAGTCTGTGGAGGACCTTGCATCTCCGGTTGTATAGGATACCATTTCAGCTTCTATTCCACAACCTATAGTATATAGTTTTGATTTCGATCTCATATTGCATCAAAAAGATTCATGTATGAAGAACTCTGTTTCCATTAATGCCAAGAACCATCTTTCAATTCATGATTCAGATTCTTCATATTCTATTTCCCTATATTCAATCCCTTTTCCTTGTGCTCTTACGACATTAATGAATACTAAAAGATTCAGAAAGATGACCCCAATATGGTGTGGATTTGTAAAGAAAATGTCATTGTAATGGTGCCATTTGATGAGTATGTGGCTAACCATCCTGCATTCCAGAAATACCTTAAGGTGACATGCACACCTACTAGCTTTAACAGGAAGAAAGAGAACCAAAATGTGAAGACATACATCCTGTCAGTATCCACAATCTATTGTGTCAAGAATCGATCATTACCAAGGAAAAAGATAGACATGGATACTCACTTTGTGGAGAGTCGTATCGATGACATCGTGTTTGTACGCACACTTTTGGATAATGGTTCTTCAATCAACTTACTTATTTTAGCATTATATTAGAAATTGGAGTTAGGACCACTTCGCAAATCTAGAGCTTTAATTCAATTCTCCGATTGTTTCATGAAGAGACCTAAGGGTAAAGTGAATAATGTCATTATCTCGATTGAGGGGCAAAACTATTAGGTTGACTTCATAGTCTTGTACATGCCCCAATCATTAGAGAGAATCTCATATCATTCTCGAGCAACCCTTCCTTAGGACCTTAGGACAACGACGATATGGGATCCCAGTTGTGATCCACTACACTAGCAAAGTATCAAACCCAACATAGAAGAATTACATCGTGACTGAAAAGGAAATGCTCACCGTAGTATGGGCCCTCGAGAAGTTCATGTCGTATATTTTGGGCTCTAAGGTGACAATCTACAATGATCACACAACTATTCTATACTTAATGGAAAAGAATGATGCGAAGGCACGTATTCTTAGATGGATTTTACTCCTCCAGGAGTTTGATTGGAGAGAAAAGATAAACCTATAGCGAAGAATGTTGTGGTTGATCACCTTTCTCTGATTGAACTTAAGGATTCTCCTGATTATAAGAGGATTAGAGAGACCTTTCCAGACGAGTCAATTTGTGTTATTGACTCACTCCCATCGTATGACAACATGGTGGACCATCTTGTCTCCAAGTAGGTTCCCCATGGTTGGATTAGGAGCAGCATTGACCGACCGAAGTCAGATTCGAGGAGATACCACTAGGACGATCCTTTCCTTTTCTTCGAAGGGCCAGATTGTGTTTGGATAAGGTGTATTCCTCAAGAGGAGTACCAGAGTGTCTTCACATATTGTCATTCACTTTAGGTTGAAGGACACCATTCAGGGAAGATAACCGCTCACAAGGTACTTCAATATGGATTGTATTGGCTGACCTTGCTATTGATTTTGTATGGTCGTACTTGATTAGTCAAAGGATGGGAGGGATAGTTGGACAGAGAGATGAAATACCCATGCAATTGGTGATTATTTGTGATGTTTTTGATGCATGGGTCATAGATTTTATGGGTCCCTTTCCCTACTGCCAAGGATATGAGTGCATCTCGCTGGCGGTTGACTATTTGTCTAGGTGGGTGGAGGCTATCCCAACCCCAACTACAGATAGCAAGACGATCTGTAAGTTTGTGAGATACCATATTGCCAGGTTCAGGGTGCCAAAACTTCTGATATGTGATGGGGGTTGCCACTTTGTGAATCGAGATGTGATATCTTTAGATAAGGACTAAGGATTTGAGCACAGAGTTACTAGTCCTTACCACCCACAGTCCAATGGCATGGCAGAGGTTTCGAACAGAAAGGTGAAGAGTATTTTACAGAATTTGGTTCATTCCGATAGGAAGAACTAGTCTCAACTCTTGGACCAAGTTATGTGGGCCTATACGACAACCTACAAGACATCATTGGGCATTTCACCATTCAGAATGATCTAAGGCAAGCCATGCCATTTGCCCGTAGAGTCGATTCATAAATATGAATCAGAAATTAAGCAGATTAATTGGAGTTGTCACCTAGGGAAACTTTGTCGAGACTTGAATTTTGAACGAGCTCGTGGAAATCCAAAATAGGGGATATGACAATAATTTGATTTATAAGGACAAAGTAAAGAGATGGAATGATCAACACATTAAGTGCAAAGACTTTGTCCCTGGGAAAAAGGTTTGGTTGTTCAATGCTAGGTTGAAGATATTCCATGTGAAGCTCAAATCCAAATGGATGGGTCCATTTGTTGTTAAGAAAGTGCACATGAATGGAAGTGTAGAGATAGTTGATCTCAGAGATGGTGCACAATCCCATGTGGTAAATGTACATATGTTGAATTTTGTAGATTCGAAAGAGTGGTTAGTCCAAGTCGAGGTCATCAACTTCATGTAGAGTGAGAACAAAGCAGATACATCATATTACTCTTCATGAAGATGCATCATCAAGATTCAACAGCTCAGAATATTCATTCCTCTTGTACATTCTCCCTTCTCTGTGTACTCTCTAGATCACATCAGTTCTCACGCTTACTCATGTCCTATACTTAGGCTGACCAAAGTCTAAGTATAGGAGGGACCGATGCCCTCCATGTGTATGTACTCATCCATTTATCATCTAGACCTCTACTACCCCATTTTTTGCTCATGTTCTACACTTACGCTACCATAGCCTAAGTATAGGAGGCGGATCAACTTCTATACTTTTTTGTTATTTTAGCTCTCCTACACTTAGCATGAACTATGTCTTTATCTCTCTTCTTGTGCTACGAGGAAATATCACATGCTTAGTATAGGGGACGTGTATATATTACATATATACTTTACCCATAACTCGTACTTTCATGTATTTTTGTATATATTATACAATAATTATGGGGTGGGTAAAATTGGTAAAAACATAAAAAAATCTTTTTCAGAAAAATTCTTTAAAAAACTTTTTCCAAAAAAAACTTTAAAAAAAACAATTTTCTTTTTCTTCCATTATTTGCTTTGAAAATACAAAAACAAGAACTTTTCAAAAAAATACATGTCATTTCTTATTTATCTTTATAAAAAACTTTTGAAAATAAAAAAGAGTAAAAAGCTTTTTCAAGAGAAACACACACATCTTTCTTCCTTACCTTTCTTTTTCAAAGAGAAAAACAAAAATCAAAATCACAAAAAAGCCTAACTAATAAGTTGGTTTAATCCCTGGTACAGTCACATTCACACAATACTAGTGAAGTTCAAGAATACTTGATTTATGAGATCTTGAGATTTTGTGTTAACAACCTTAGTCATTAGGGCCTTTGACTTAATTATTCACATTTCGCTAGTTTGAAAATTTGTGTGCTATATTGCATGCTTAGTCTCTACCTTAAGAATATGATCAGCACTTCAGAAACACGACTGTAATTGTGATGAGATGAGTTTAAATTTCACTTGAGAAACTGGGATGAGGGATTTGAGCTTGGACCTGATTTCATAATGCTCGAGGATAAGATAATATCAATGAAGGCTTCATGAAGCCTGAGTGTCAGCACCTTTATCCAGTATGAGAACATTGTTCTTGTACTATCTCTTGACATTTACTTATGTGCTAGGGTGTGATGAAATCTAAAACATTGTTGATCAATGTGCACCAACTCTTGGTAAAAGAAATGGAGCTAGCCAAAATTAAAAGCAAAGAAAATAAAGAAATGTTGAAATAAAAGCTCTCACCATATAAAGTTAAATATCAAAAGAGCTTCCACTAAAGGCGGTCGCTCCTAACCATTTCAAAGTGTACACTTGGACCACAACTATTAGGACCAGGAGTCAAGATAGCACCCACAATGGACATTGCATCGTATAGTGATACAAGTATGGGTGTCGAAGTTATCTTAAATACTTAAAAGGGACACAACCCGATGTACTCCCAAGAAAACAAGTGCAGACGACTCCGAATTCTCTTGAAGAATACACTTGATCAACAACCCGAAAAAATATATATGTTAAGTTAATAAGGCACTCGAGAGGATCCTTGTTCCAATGAGAGGGAGAGAAGAAATGACACAATCCTACACCCTCCATCAACTGGCCTTCCATTTATACTTTTAATTTTTACAGTTAATACACCTATTAACGAATTCATTATGCTATCCATCACGCTGTCCACAGGTGCCCATCCTTTGACAGTCAATACACCTCTTAACGAATTCATCCGAATCCTTGAAGAGGGTAGGCCACCATAGTCTGGATTGGAGCACTTTCTGTGATGTCCTCTGATGAGCCGAGAATCTCACAAGACCCGAGTAGGGATAGAATCAATCAAGGGTCTTTGCGACCCGGATCTCGCAGATCGCACTCAACAAGAAAAATAAGACCACCAAATCAAAGATAAATCGATAAAACACGGATAGCGGTCTTCGCTATTTATTTAACCTGGTATAGCGACCAGGGTCAAACTCAAGGAGCACGGATTGGCTCAAAAGAGCCTACAAAGTAGTCGAAAGATAAAATAAAAGACAAAATATTTTTGCTGGTTCTTATGTATTTTTGAATTTTTTTGTATTTTTAATTCTAAAGAAAATATAAGAGAAAGCTAAAAAGGACACATTCAATGATTTATTCAGCACATCAAAATGCTCAGAAAATTCAAATAAAAATAATTTTGTGTTTCTTATGTTTTTAAGTGTTTTGGTGAATTTTCCAAAATTTTCTAATTTTTAGTTGATTTTATAAAAATCAAGAAAGGGAAAAACAGTGAATCTATGTGCATCCAGACTTGAAAGGCTAATTAAAAATATCTAATTAGCCTCTAAAAATCTGGAGATAATTTTTATGAAAACTAGATACAAAAATTAAGCTACAGAAAAAGAGTTTGTATTTTTTTGAAATTTATGGAAATCTTAAGAATTTTGTAAGATTTTTAGGATTTTATGATTTTTAGGAGTTTTATAAATCTAAATGACACAAAAATTGGAGAGAAACTTAACAACAATCAAACAAACAATTCCTACTGTTTTTATAATTTTTAGAAATTTTTAGTTGATTTTCTTTTCCAAATAGTAGCAAAAATTAAGGTTTTTGATTTTTTAAAAATAATAAAAAGTGATAAAAATGCCCCAAAAAATAATGAAATTAGTACGCAGTGGCAGGAGCCAGGTATCCAAATTTCACTTGATTTGGAGTTTATTTGATATTTTACTCAATCACTACAAAGGCTACAACACACAGGGACCTATATGCAATAAAAACTAAGTTTCAGGGCTGAATAGACGACACATGTGAAAACTATAAGGGAAATAGCGCAAAAATCACATCAAATTCGCAAATGTTCGAATACAGCGCTTACAGGGGCATAAATGTAATTTTTTAAAACTTAAATTTCAATCCAAAATAGACACAAACTCCAGCCCAGATAATGCAAATAGATCAAGAAATCACGTGCCTAGCACGTAGTTCACATTCACAGGGACAAAAGTGTAATTCTAATTAATAAACATACAAACTGTAACACCTTAGAACTACAGGATCAGATTTGCAAAAACTCCAAAGAGCACGTGTCGAAGCACGTGTCTCACACAAACAGGGACTAAATAGCAAATATTCTAAACAAGGGGTCCAAATATGCAAATAACCCAAGAGTACAAACTTATTTAATAGACTAAACAAAAATGAAATAAAACTGCAGGGGTATGAGCGTAAGTTACCCAACCGAGGCGCATGCGCGCCAGGTGTCGAGCGGTGGATGGCTACGGGGGGTTCCGGCGAAGGTGATGGATGGCACCCGACTCGGTCTGGGCTAAGATGGTCCAGCTCAAGGTGATCAGATCATGTAGGGAAGGTGGCGATGGGTTGAAGAGTCGATCAATACAGCTAAGATGGGGTGGCGTGGCTCCGCCACTAGGGCGGAGCTGGCGGAGCTGGGATGCGAAAATCGAAGATAAACTATGCTAAAGACGCTAAAGGATCTACCTGATGATCAAAACCGACTGGGGAGGAGACGCTGGTTCTCCAATGGTCTTCACCTTGATGGAGCGTCGCCTCCAGAGGCTCGGGCTTCGCCGGCGGCGGAGCACGATGACAAGGGTCGCCGGACCTGGGCTACACACCTCCAAACTCTCTCTAAAACACCCTCCTCACTCGTTGTCACTCGAGGAAGATGATGGAGGTCACAGGGATCGAAGATGGTGGCCGAAGGTGCGTGAAATGGTGGAGGAAGGCGAGACTTTATAGTGGTGCAGGTCCGATAAGAGAGGAGTGGAGCGCGCGGATCGATGCATGGAGCCCTAACAAAAAGGTCGGGCGTGAATTCCGGGTTATCAAGGTTCAATCGGAGCTAGGGGTTTAGGTAAATGGGAGGCTAGGTGATTCAGGAAAAAGGGGAGAAGTCGGGTCGGCCACCCGGATCCGTGAATCTGTGGTCCGGGGGGGGGGGGGGGTTGACCGGGGGTCAACTTTCCCCCGTGGACCAATCAGAAAGCGGGAATTATTAATTATTTGTAAATTCATTTAAAATTAATAAATGATTTTATTTTGAAAAAATTTCAACATGAAAAATGTTTATTTATTTTCAAAGTATTTTTTAGTGATTTTTATTTATTTTTTAAAAAAATAAATTAGGTATTTACATTACATTATTATTATATACAGGTATGTATACCTCTGTATTTTTGAATTTTATTTTTATTATTTTATTTATGTACATTTATTCCAATTTTATATTTTATTTTTTAGACCATAAAATGTGGAATATAAAAGATTTTTATTGAATTTTTATTAAGTATTTACAAGGGTGAAATAATTAGGTCTTGTATTTTATGTACATGGTATGTATACACTAGTGAGAGAGAAGTTATTCATTTTTATTTTACTTTTATTTTTACCATTTTTATTTTATATATATTTTTTTAAATATGTACAAAATATGGGAAGCACACATATCTTTTTATTTTTAGAAAATAAATTATTTACATATAGAGGGGTATTTACACCATGTTAAGCACCCTATCTCTCTCTACTTATTTTATTTTGCGATCAGGTGCTTGTGGATCCCTCCCTTGGGTTTGGGACACTCAATATTTATTCTAAATATTTCCCTCTTTTTCTTTATTTCTTTATTCCTTATTTTTATGCAAAAACATGCTAATTATGGTTAATTACATGATGCATGCATTTTGACAATTTATTTTATTTACAACTAATTACATGGTATTTTGCCAAGGTTTCTAGTTAAAATAAAGGAATAAAGAGTGATGAACGGGGATTCATCCTCCTCCAAGAAAGATGTCCTTCTACCTCAAGCTTGTTGCAGTATGTGAGTACGCTGTGGTGCTCCTCTTGAGAAATGCACCGACGCTAGATGCTATCCCCTCCTTCATGATAATGGATGAGATCCTCCCAGTGGCAGGACTTGGACTTCGCAAGGAAGGTCTCAAGTCGCTACCCGCGCCAACCTTGTGGAACTTTCTTGGCAACAAGATAGTTCACAATGTCGGCATACCACGAGAGAGAGGCTATAGCAAGGATCGCCTCGTGTGGGAAGGTCTCTGTAATGGGATCAGTCTGCTCAGATTCTTCAAGATTTTCCAACCTGGAGATATGATCCGCCACCACATTCTTAACTACATATTTATCCTTAATCTAAATATCAAACCCCTGGAGTAGAAGCATCCATCTACTCAGTCTCGTTTTGGCATCCTTTTTTGCCATGAGGTACCTGATGGCAGCATGATCAGTAAAGATAGTCACTTTAGATCCAAGAATATATGGCCTAAATTTATCTAAGGTGAAAACAACGAGTAGCATCTCTTTCTCTGTGACGTTATAGTTCCGCTGTGCAGCATTCAATGTACAACTAGAGTAGTGAATGGCAAATGGTACTCCATCCCTCCTCTGTCTTAGCACAACTCCTATAGCAAAATCAGAAGCGTCTGTCATGATCTCGAATGGAAGATACAAATCAGGTGGCTGAAGGACAAGATCCTCAACAACTAAGCTCTTGAGAGTCTCAAATAAAGCAAGACACTTATCATCTACCATGAACTCGGTATCTTCTATCAGCAGATCAGTCAATGGTCGAGCAATCCTGCTCAATTCATGAATGAACCGTCGATAGAAACTGAAGTGACCCAGAAAAGACCGTAATTGTCGCAAATTGGACGGTGGATTGAGTTTTCTGATGATATCCACCTTGACCGGATCAACCTCCTTACCCTGTTGGAGATGATGTGATCAAGCACCGTCCCCTGAGTCACCATAAAGTGACTCTTCTCCCAAGATAGAACAAGATGGGCCTCTATGCATCGCTAAAGAACGCGGTCTACGCAGTCAAGACAAGCATCAAACCATCGCCATAGATCGAAAAGTCATCCATGAAGACCTCTAAACAGTCACCTACCATGTCCGATAATATGGACAACATGCACATTTGGAATGTCACCGGGGCGTTACATAGAACAAAGGGCATCCGTCTGAAAGCATAAGTCCCAAACGGATAGGTAAATGTCGTTTTATCTTGGTTCTCGAGCACTATGGCCACCTGATTTTATCTAGAGTACCTGCCAAGAAAGAAATAGTGACTCTTAATAGCTAGCCTCTCTATAATCTTATCAATAAAAGGCAACGTGAAATGATCCTTCTTGGTAGCTTGATTCAATCATCTGTAGTCCACACAAACCCTCCAAGTAATGGGTACCCGAGTAGATATCTCCTCTCCAGACTCGTTCACAATTGTAGTGATGCCCATCTTCTTGGACACCACATGTAATGGACTAACCCACTTGGAGTCTAAGATGGGGTAGATAAAATCGGCACTTGTAACGTCCCGGGCTTAGGTCCCTGGTCCGTTATTAAGGAAAATTGGCCCTGACAACTTGTTGGGTTCGGGCCCAAATAGACCCGATGACAACCAGCCAAAATGCTTAAGCCCAAGTTGTCAAGTAGTAATCCCCACCACTTATGAGACACACCCACACTTCGTGAGTTCTAGGTATGGCACTATGTTTGGGCTTGGGGTGTTACAACCTCCCCCACTTATATTCGCAACGTCCTCGTTGCGACATGGGACATCACTTATTCCCAGTGACAGTGACGGTTGCACGCTTCGGGTAGCCTTTTCCTCCAACCTCTTTGTAGGGGCAGCTCCACCTCTCGGGTAGCCCTTTCCACTATCAGAGTGGGTTCGGGACCAAATAGACCCGATGACAACCACCCAAAATGCTTAATCCCAAGTTGTCAAGTAGTAATCCCCACCACTTATAAGCCACACCCACACTTCGTGAGTTTTAGGTATGGCACTATGTTTGGGGTTGGGGTGTTACAACCTCCCCCACTTATATTCACAACATCCTCGTTGCGACATGGCACATCACTTATTCCCAATGACAGTGATGGTTGCACGCTCCGGGTATCCCTTTCCACTATCAGAGGAAAATTGGCTCTGATACCATTTGTAACGTCCCGGACTTAGTTCCCCCGTCCGTTATCGAGGAAAACTGGCCCTGACAACTTGTTGGGTACAGGCCCAAATAGACCCGATGACAACCACCCAAAAAGCTTAAGCCCAAGTTGTCAAGTAGTAATCCTCACCACTTATAAGACACACCCACACTTCGTGAGTTTTAGGTATGGCCCTATGTTTGGGGTTGGGGTGTTACACCACTATTTCAATATTTCCTTCATGACTACCTCTTGAAGATTCAGGTTCAGCCATTACTGGAACTCATGCAATGGCTTGGCATCTTCTTCGAGATAGATATGGTGGGAGCATAGGGCCAGGCTTCTCCCCTAGTGATCAGCTACACTCCATCCTATCTCATTGCGGTTCCTTTCAAGAACCTCCATCAAATGAGATTCTTGCTCTCCAGTCAAATCGGTTGAGATTATAACTGGGTACATCTCATGCTCAGCTGCAAGGAATCTATACTTCAGCGACTACGGAAAAAACTTCAGTTCAGGACAACTGGGAGCTGGTAAGTCTGGCCTCTGAAAGTCTGAGTGAATGCAACCAGATCCGAATGAGAGAACTCTCGTTTATCATGTAAAACTGGTGAAGACGGTGCTGCTTGTGTATCTATAATCAGTGCTGGCACGGTCTCCACCCTAGTTGCTTGCTCTGCGGAAATCAGACAATGTAATAGATCATCAAACTCTACTCAATCTATGTCTGAATCTGAGGGATCTGAATCTGAATCACAAGAAATATACTCTGCCTCGTTATCATGAACACAAATTTCAGCCTCGAATGTGTCCTTGGCCAAGAGTGTTTTATCCAAACTCTCCTCTGCTAAGATATGTGAATCTGCAGAATCTGAATAGGAGATAAGAGCTCGTGAAATGGGATTGGACCAAACGGCTTCATAATTAGTGATCACAAAGTCACACTCCTGGTGGATTTCTCTCTCTACCTCTGTCATCTGCTCTGTGTCCTGGACTGCTCTGAGCAAGCTGAATCTCGTGCTATGGTCTCATCGATCATCTCTATTTGTATACTCTCGCCCTCGACGTGAAAGTACACCTTCCTACTATCATGGTCGGACATTGCCTTGGTTGTTGCCAAGAATGGACATCCTAGGATGATGGAGGTATCAGTTACAGATTCAAGGATCTCCATGTCCAACACAACGAAGTCCACGGGGAATTTTAGGCCCTGAATTGTGATGACCACGTCCTTCAACAACGCCTTCGGCCTCTTGACATATCTATCAGCAAATTAAAGGATTGTCCTGCTCTGTCAAAGAGGGCCAAACTCGAATTGGTCGAGTAAGACAGTTGGAAGGAGGTTGATAGAAGAGCCACTATCTAATAGAGTGCGATCAAATCTCTGCTCATGAATATGGCATCTGACATAGGGAGCTCCTGCATCTGGCCTCTTGGCTAGTAGGCGGTTCTGGATGGTGAAGCAAGTGGCATGGGTCAGCACATGGATATCTGCTTCATGGTTCCTCTTCTTCCTACAGATAGTGGTCTTCTCTCTCAAGTTCTTATGGAAGAGAGGGATGTGCTAAAGTGCCTCCTATAGAGTCACCTGAATCTGAAATCTATCAATCATCTGCTAGCTGAACTCTAGCTGCTGTGATTTTTTTGAATTTTCTATTTTCTTACCCTTCGCCAAGCGAAATGCCTAAGGGAAGGGGATGTTTGTGCCCTCCTCAGATAAAGGACTAGGAAGAGGTTCCTTCTACTGAGAGGGAGTGGAATCCATACAAGTATCATCAGGCATCACATATGGACTCGAAGATGAAGAAACATTTCCTTTATTAATTTTTTAGTGTTTTTCATATAGTCTCGAGGTATAGAAACTGGAGAAAACACTATAGGAATTGAAGGGGTGGCATCAGTACCAACCATGACATCGGGAAATACGACATCAGTACCGCATTCTGGCTTAGCATCCTTGGTGGCGTTAGTACCACCATCTACATCTGGAGAAATAACGACCTCAATACCATCGACTATCTACGTCCTTGATTTTCATAGGTGGGTTCTCATAGGCTGACCCATGAGAACTAGATGGGTTGCCTCTTTGAAAATGAGGCTGCTGCTGGAACTGATGAGGGGCAGGCTGAGAGTACTGCTGAGGCTGCTGCTGGTGCTGCCACCACTGCTGTCCCTATTGGTAGGGACGAGGACCCGACTCGTAATGCTGCTGTTATGACTGGTGAGGGAACTGGAGCTGCTGTTGTGGCTGGCTGAACTATCCACCATGAGCTGGAGGTTGGTGCTGGGATGAGGCACCTCCGGTCGACCAACTGAATCCGATATGATCTCAGCGGAACCCGGGCTCCTGTCGGTTGTACCAAATCCCGTTGACTTCCATCAATGGCATATGCTCGTAGGGGGATGGAGGAAGAACTGCCAGTGGCTAGTCCTGCTGATGCTCCACCATTTGGGTGTCCTAAGATAGAGGTGGCTGAGAGTATAGGTGCTGCAGCTGCTGGAACAGCTCCACTTGGATGTTGTGAACCTGTCGATGCTGGGCGGAGTGCTGGTTCGACCTACTGCTGCTAGGATCAGCCCGTAACCTGAGACAGGGCTGAGGAGCTGTCTATGCCTCCTTGAGACACATGATTTGGATCTTAAGTTCACTCAATGCCTGTGCCAACTGATCAATCTGAGTCATGCCCTTGCACAGCTTCTTCTCGATAATCTCAATGCAGTCCAGCTTCTCGCTGATGATGCTCATATCAGCGGTCGACGACTCTGCCTGTGCTGCGGCTGCTGAAGAGGTGGATGGACCTGCATCGACTCGTACTATCCTCTGATAAGACACAACATGGGGTGAGGGCTTCCCCTGAGTGTAAAGACGAGTCTGGGACATAACTGTATAATTCTCAGCCATCTCCTCATATATGGTCCAGACCTAATCTTTGTCCTTGGCAAAGTAGGATCCCCACAAGAAGCATTCACAAGCCCCTGCAGCTTTGGTGTCAGCCTACAAAAGAGACTTTGTACTAAATTGGTCTTGGATATGTCATGGTGTGGACACCAGTCAATTAACTCACGGAAATGATCCCACACCTCATAGAACTGCTCGTTGGGGAACATGAAGAAGTTGTTGATCAGATCTCTAGCTGCGTTCGTCCAGCTGAGTGGATAGTACTTATTCAAGTACTCGGTCCGGAGCTATTCCCATGAAGTGACATATCTCCCCAAATGCTTCAACCAGTAGGCTGCTCTGTCGATCAGGGAGAATGGAAAAGCCATCATCTTGATGGTGTCCTCATCCACGTGTCTCTCATGGACAGTGCTGCAGATCATCTTGAACTCTTGTAGGCGAAGATGTGTCTCTTCGGTGGAAAGCCCATGGAACTTGGGAAATAACTAGATGGTCTGAGGGGGGAATTTGAAATCTCCCAGAGTCATCAGAAGCTGAATCCAACGGTGTGTAAGAGTCGCACCAGGGTTGTGCAACTCTCTCATCGGCCTAGCTAGTCAGATTGGCTCATGTGTCTCCTCTGGATGTCCTCCGTCTCCTCCTCTAAGATCTGGTATCTCTCCACCACCAGCTCGGTTTGGCTCTCCTCGGTCATCTCACATATGTGCATTTTCTCTGCGCATATCTTCCATGAAGGCCCCCTGGTGTTTGATCTGTCTCTGCATTATCTCCAGCGAGGATAACAATGTGTTCTAGATGGCGTCCTGATCTAAAACATACGTGATAGTCTGGGGCTGCCCATTGGTGCGCTCCTTGCTGCTGGCCATCTCTTGGATCTCTGCAAAGGAAAAAGACCCGAACTCAGGTGCCATCAAATGAACAAATATCTGCTCTGGTCTCTGCTCAGGCACCTCGGGACTGGTAGAAGGATGGTCGAGGGGGAACATGGCGGAATCGAACTTGAGTTCGAAGAGCGGGTCCAAGCTATCACGAACCAACCTAGATAAATGCAATGGAGTGCTCGAAAGAGGTGCAGTCAGAGGTAGCCTAAGGGATCTCCAGCCCATCATCGTAATGTAGAGAGCATGCGGATGGGATATGGAATCAAACAAGATTAACAATCAAACCCCCTGTTCATCTACGCAACATGGAGCTGATGACCATAAAGGTTCGGTCTTCTATCTTGTCAATTTTATTTAGGTGATAATTCAGTATAGCAGGGCGATTAAGCGAGCTGGTAAGAACCCGGTGCTCCTAGGAGACTGGCCCAATCCCAAAGGTAGATCTTTCCCAGCCAGTACAAGTTGTGGACTATTTACCGGCTACCCGATAAACTCAATCTGGTAAGGATATCGTGGCCCACTTTACTGGAAATCAGAGCAATCTTCACTGGAGAAAGACTAATCCCAAGACTAGTAGTCTGACGAGAGTTCAGGTATGGCTCTAGCCTAGTGTGTGGGTCAGTCTCTCTCACAAGCAAACTAAACAATAAGGGGATGACTTCTCAAGAATGATTTTTAGGTCAAGAGTCTTTTAGAATCAAGGTTGATTAGTAGTCCCAATTTTATGATTATCTCTTTTTAGGTATTTTTCAATAAGCAAACAAACGCCTAACAAATTTTTTGTTTCTCCTAATTATTTATATTCCAAAAAAATGGGGGAGAAGTCGAAAAAGCCGATGTGTGATTAAACACTATGATGCATGCAAAGTAAGAGATGGGTACATGTCACCAGCACTCTACATGCAGGGTGATCCGTGCATAAATTTAAAGACAGAAAGTAAACTAATCTAAATGATGCAAGAAGAAAATGACCTTAGATGAGCAATTTCCACACGTGAAGAACAAGAGTTAGCTAACTAGACTAAGCCCGGAGTCTAATCTTGGGAACCACTCGGGTCCTGCTAGTGTTGTTTGTGGTTCCTCACGGCCTGTGGACTCGAGTCTAATCAAACTAACTTTTTATTATGAGTTATTAATAAGGTTCAATTATGAGCCATAGGTGCAGGCAAATAATTAGGGACTGGGCCTTAATCAGTTATGTCACAATCAAAGAAATTCCTAAATCTAAGGGCCAAATTCTTTGAGAATCAAAATAAGAAAAGACGATAAAATCAAAACTGGTGAAAACTGCGGTGAGGTCCCTCGAGCACACCGGTGCTCAGCAAAATAGACCCCGATATATGTCAAGTGTTCAAAGAGTCTGAAGTCCCGGTATTATTACAATAATATTAAAATGTGCTAAGAACTACTCTATGTTACTCTATGAACTATAACTAATTCTGCATTGTTCCTGCTTCTCCTTGAGTACGGGTCTCTTCCAAAGCGATCCCTGGGCGGTTCGTCACATAAAAAGCGAAACATAAACGAGTCAGCAAGCAGTTATAAAAAATAGAGCTAAGAACGAATAACAATAAGACAACGAAGGATAAAAATCGACTACTAAGCCGTGCTCCCCGGCAACGATGCCATTTTGATGACTAGCCAAGAAACTCGGGTTAAGTAGTATCTCTAAGGGTCATTGCGACCCGAATCACGAGACACAGTCAATCAAGGAAAATAAGACCACACAAATCAATCAATCAAGGCATAAAAATCCAATGTAAGCGGTCTTCGTTATTTATTTAACCCGGTATAGCGACCATGGTCGAACATAAGGAGCACATAAATATACGAAGTAGTCGAGATCATGAAATCCAAAACTACTATTTATTTATTTATTTCAAATTTTTATTTTTTCAAAATAAGGAACAAACCAATGCACAAAGAAATCAAGGCACAAGGAAGCCTTCACAATTTTTTTATTTAGGCTATAAAGACACTAAATTCAGGAATAAAAATATTTTTATGCTTTTAAAATATGCAAGTGTTTTTGGTAATTTTGTGATATTTTTCAGATTTTCATTTTATTTTATAAAAAAATGAAATGAACAGAAAACAACAAGGCAATGTACAACCCTGTCCAAGAGGCAAATTTAAAATGTTCAAATTGCTCAAATTTCTTGTAAATTCTGCGATAAAGTAAATAAAATACCTAACTACAGAAACGGAATTTTCATTTTTTATTTTTGTAGAATTTTTAATGATTTTTATAAGATTTTTAGTCTTTTGTGATTTTTAGGATTTTTATAAATATAACGATACCAAAATGATATTGAAGCAAGAAAACATTAAGACAAACATACAGAAATTTTTATGAAATTTTTGAGATTATTTTTATATTTTTTGGTATTTTATAAAACATACATACATATTTTCATGGTTTTTCATTTTTAGAAAATACCAAATAAAATTCAATCGAGTCACAAAAATTACCAAAAATATTACACATTAGCAGGAGCTAATGGTAATTTTTATGGAATTTTTGGAGTCAAATTAATAATTATTTGATTAAAAACAAAGCACACAGCACACAACACACAGGGACCTATCTACAATTACTTGAAAGTTTCCTGGTAATGTATAACACATCTAAATAGTTCAGAGCTATATTTGCATATTAACCACTAATTGACGCACATGCAAAATAAACAATGCACCAAAGTATAACTACAAATACACAAAAGTTTTTATTCAAAGCATAACATTCAAAAACATAAGGGCATACATGCAAATACATCAGATGAGTATGTGTGACTGCACATGAGTTCAACTACGTAGGAGTAAAGTACAAATATGAAAAGTGCAAAGGTCCGCATGAAAAATATCCAAACTATTTTAAACTATTACATATAATCACATGACTAAACAAGAAAAGCCAAAACAACGAGGGCCTAAGTGCATTTACCCTTTATTATGTGCGGTCCAATGACAGATGGAGATCCAATAATGTGTGGACGACCAGGATGGCCGGATACCCCTTCAACGATGAAGGGCCCTGAGGAGATCCTCGAATGGATCCAATGGTCCGGGGCTCCCCAATTGTGGCGACAATGATTAGATCTGGGGGAGGACTCGATTCGATGGTGGAGACGACTCCTGGATGATCGGATGAAGAACTCACCTCCAACAAGTTTTGATCGACGATATCGCGCTAATCTGGCATCCTCTGGAGCTGCTGTGGTGGAGGAAAGGCCGACACAGGTGGTCCGCAGCTACTGGTGGGCTCAAAAGGGGTCGAGGTCTCCTAGAAGGGCCCGAAGATGCGTGAAGAGATGGAGCTGTTGTGCCTCCTCAAGTCGACCTCCATATGAGGTCTGGATACATCCAACCCTTACGAGGTATAACGTGTGCTTGGAAGGGGATCCTCCGGCGGAGGTTATGATGCTAAAATACTCAAAAACCAAATGAGGTATAGATGGATGGGCAGGTCTCCGGCGATTGGGGGATTTGACTTGTGTGGATGCTCTAGACTGGTTGTTGGAGCATCGCGAGGGGTTGTAGAGCAGTCGGAGAAATGAAAGGATGTCAAAGATGGGGTGTAAGTCGGTCGGGGCGGCGGAAGCGGTGAGATGGGTATGGTTATTGAAAATGCTCTGTTTCGCGGGGAGAGATCAAATCGAAGGAAAATAAGCTATAAATGAGGTACGTAGAAGTGGAGGAGTACGCCTGGGAATGTGGACAACATCCAATGGGGGTCTTAGCCTCGATGGTCGGTGTTGCCAGAGGCTGGAACTCATCGCGGCGGAGCTAGGATAAACCTCGTGAGACCTAGTGTTTCCACCCTCCAAATGATTTCCTTATCCTCTACTTCTCTCACTGTCACTCTGGAAAAGGGGAAGCAGGTGCAACCGAAGAGGTGGAGCAGCCAAAGGTATCGCAAAAGAGTGGAAGATGTGCATGCTATATAGGTGCAGGGGTCCGAGAAGATGCGGATGGTGCACATGAACTTAGGCGCAGATCGACCATAAGATAATGGGGAGAAGGTTAGGGATCCACCACCTTGAATCAGAGAAAAAGTTTGGTCGAGTCTAGGAAATTCGGAGAAAATCGACCAATGTCTGTTTCAATGAAAAGGAGATCTGGGGGGGGGACCAGTTGACCGGAGTTAACAAATCTAGCGTGGACCAATCACGAACAACCTAGGATAAGGATAAAAATTGCTAGAGGATAAAATAACGAGTCAAATAAAGATAATTAAATTAATAATAATAAATGAATTTAAATGAATAAATGAATAAAATGGAAATTGTTTATTATTTTTCAAGAAATCTTTCTATGATTTTTAATTATTTTTAGGAAGAATAAATTAATATCTATATAGTATAATGTATTATATACGGGTATAATATACCTATGAGCTTTGTACAATTATTTTTATTCGTTTTTTTACACAAATACTCCAATATTTTTATATTTTATTTATTCACATCATAATTTTTGGAGTATAAAATAATTTTTATTTTATTCTTATTCTTCATTTACAGGTATATAATAAATAGAGAGTGAAGGATATATATACATGTATTTTGTACAGGTGAGAGAGTACTTTATTTTGATTTTGATTTTATTTTTATGATTTCTATTTTATTTTTAGGACTATATACAAGGAGGTAAGAAGAAAATATTATTTTTATTTTATCAAAACATAATTATTTACATATATAAATGAAATATACAATATAGAGGCCTTATCTCTCTCTACTTATTTTATTTGACAATCAGGTCAATGTTTGACCTTCTCTTGGGGTTCGAGTCACTCTGTATTTATTCTAAATACCTCCTTCCTTTTTCTTTTCCTTTATTCTTTTATTTTTTCACAAATGCACGCTAAATAAATATTGTTAACACATGCATGCCAAATGCTAACTTATGGTATTTACACTTTATCTACATGACGCTTTTCCAAGATAAAATAACTAAATAAAAGAATAAAGAGTGAGAATTAGGGATTCATCATCCACCTATGTCAAAAGCCCCATGATTTCCTTTCTTATTGTTCGTGCACTCTTCTTGCAAGACCTGAGAGCCAAAGGACCCCTGTAGGGTCGTTTTTACAAAAGAACGAGATACCTGGAGCTCCCCGTCTTCCACGAGCTCGACAACCATCAGTGGAGCTCCAAGCCACCTTCTGAAGCCATCTACGGGTAGAGGAACGTGCCAGCTCCATTTTGCGACCCTTGGAGCAGATTCTGACCACCGGAGCAGCGTTGCATCATTGATCAAAGCTCCTCCTACGCCTTGTTCTTCCCTATTCTCACATGGAGGTCCAAGGTCGTTGGATCGAGCCTTGATCCCAGATTGCCTCTCCACCATCAGATCCAGTCACGCCTTCACCGTCAGATGTTCCAGAGCTATCTAATCGTGGTTGTTCATTTGTGAAGCAACATCATGGCGTAGGAGCGAGCCACATGTTAAGTTGATTAATGTCCATCATTCGATCATGCCTAGGCTTGGGTATTTTGCAATCTATCGAGAAGAAGCAGTGCCAGGGCATCACTCAGATGGAGCAGATGGCACAGACTCTGAGCGACATGAAGACCCAGCTCATGTGTCTACAGGAGGCACAGACGGCTCCACAGCCCCGTCTTCAGTCGCGAGGCGATACCGGCGGCAGCAACAGCTCATTCCAGCGCTCCAACTGAAGTGACTTTTGTACTTTATTACATATAAATTAAATATTCCTCTGGTGTTTAGAATATTTTGTAATATTTGCATGAAAACCCTCAAGCTTTCATTAATTGCACACGTATCCTAGCCAACTCAACTCTCGTTGCTGCCCACGTGAACTGTACATTTTGTAAGCAGGACCCCAGACTTTGATGTATTCGCATTAGGTCCAATAACTTTTTATTTACATTATAATTTTTTATGACGTTTGTAGATCAGCCCATGGACTTAATTTTATTTACAAATGGCCCCTGCTAGTAGTGTAGTTTCGTTTTGTTTTCTCTATTTGTTAAAAATAGTAATTTTGCTCGAAAAATATCAAAAAATAAATGTCGATTCCTAATTGCATGCACTTCCATACTATATATTAATTTTATTTTTAAGATATTTTAATATTTATGAAAAATCAAAAAATCCCTTCTTATCCCTGTATACATTAAAAAATACATAAAAATACAAAATATTTTTGAAAATCTACAAAAAAAAGTTATATTTTGTGTTCATTTAGTTATTTTACAATTTGGAGAAATCCCTAAAAGCCATAAAAGAAAATACCTAAAAATTGAAAAACTACAAAAACCTTTATAAAAAATTATAAAATTGCCAAAAATTCTAAAAATTGTTTTTGTTTATATTTTATAATTTCTCTATATTATTATTTGTATGTTAAAGTTAATTTGGAGAAATTTTGACTCTATTTGCTATTTTTATCTCGATTTCATTTCAACCTATTTAATTAAACCTTAATTTTGGATATTTTTTACTTTAATAATTTATAAAAAATAGAAAGACTTCCTAAAAATTACAAAATAGTAGAAAATATTAAACAACCTAATAATAATTTTTTTCATTTTGGTAATTTTTATTAATATTCATATCTGTAGTATTTTACTTTATATATATACTTTTTTATATACTATATTGTATTTATAAAAGAGAAGAAATATAAAAATAAAAAATATATAAATAAAAAATATAAAAAGTAAATATAAAAATAGAAAATTAAAATCAAAATATAAAAATATAAAATAAAATTAATATAAATAAATTAATTAAAAATAAAACATCCACAAGAAATATAGACAAATATTTTACAATTACATTTATGCTTCGTTACCCAATTTATCTAGTTTTTTCCCTGTGTTTGACACTCTACATACTTGCACTATACACACATTTAGTAAAGTTATATAAAATAAATTTTAACTCCATATTTATTTTCATTGTGGGTTAATTGTTGTCTAAAGTTGGATTTTGTGAGTGGTCATCGCATCGATTGGATCTCTCGTCTTTTGAGATTTCTAAAATTTATTCAAGGAATGTCGTATAAAGAAAGGAATACTTTCCCTATCTCACCTCGAAGAACACCTCAATTCAGTAGAATTGCAGGGAGGTACAACAAGATCATGTTGAACATGGTTAGATCAATGATGACTCATAGCACAATTATATTTTATTTTCTAAGAATAAGTTGTAGACAATGCAACATATATCCTAAACTGGATCCAATGCAAGTATGCTAGAATCTCGCTCTAAAAAGTGCTACTTCATTGGTTATGTAAAGGACGTAATTGAATACCTAATTTATAACCTTGAGATTCTTAAATCCTAAACCCTAAACTATGCATTAAAAGAGTCTGATAATAATCTGGGTTTGTATGATGAAGCATTCGAGGATTATGATATGGATAGATGGATGTTAACAATAAAGTTTAAAGTTGACCAAGATATTTCTAACCATAGATATACACCTTGACTATAACATCTATAAATTGGAAGTCAAGACTATATCCCTTAATGAATACCTCAATGAGGATATTCACATGAAGTAGCCCCAGAGCTTCATAATTGTGGAATACAAAATATGCAAGCTAAGAAAATGTGTCCATGGGCTCCAACAAGATTCTTGTAGACGATATCATAAATGTTACGATTTTAAACAGAATATTAATGAACCATGCAAAGCTTTGTACGAGTATGATTGTATTTATTGTGTTAAATGGAGATGAAATCCTCATCATTTGGAATGACATGGGAAGCCTATTATATTCCATGATATGTATAAAAATCAAATATATTTCATGCAATGGGAGTGGTAAACTGTTACCAATCATACTATGGAGATAAAAATACTTGATTGTAGTAATAGAAAATCTTCAAGGACTTAGGACTACAGAGATCGTGATCTCCAAGTTTTCAGAAACCTCAAAAGATAGAAGATAATGTCTTAGTATAAGGAAATAGAGATATCCAGATATAAGGGTGTTTAGATAAAAATTATGGAAACCTTATTGGTTATGTTAATTTCTAAGTTGCAGTGCAATGCACTATGACTGCATTAACATGATTGAGTATCGGTTGCATAAGATGCAAAATTCACATTGAACGTAATCACTACTACCTAGGGATATACAAGTCTGTAAAATGACTTAGCATAGTCACTCAGAACAAAAGGACTAATCAACTGATTGAGTTGTATATCTATATGACTTATGTGTAAGTATATGCATTATTGGGGAAATTATTAGTACATAAGCATGCATATTTTGATGATAACAAAACTTGTGTGCAAAACTTGTAGCTAGGTAAAGAGTAAGAAAGCTACTGAACCAGGATTAAATGCCATCTAAGGAGCTCAAGTTTTAGCGAAGAAGAAGCTAAGATGCTCGAAGGAGTTCAAGAAAATGGAACTCCAGCTTAAGCTCAAGGAAGGATATTAAGCTCAAGAAGAAAATAAAGTCTTTTCTTTCATTGAGTCATATTTTTTGTAACTATTTTCAATGTAAAAGACCTCAAATCTTGTATATTGCATTTCATCCCTTTGAGTTTGACTTTGACTTCCAGGTCAAAGAGTATGGAAAGGGTTGTATCACATCGAGATGTCGATTCGTTTTCCGCCCCAAATGAGATGGTTCCTCTGTCCCTCCATCTTTCTTCATCGAGGCCCCAGCTCGCGTCGTTCCAACAACCGCGCGGGGAGCTAAGCTTATCGATTAGTTATTTACACATAATCGATCACCTCTTATTAATCACTCTCTTTTTATAATAGATCATTATTTGAATCACAATGGCTATATTTCTGATCAATTAATTTTGATCTGTTATCATCAATGATCGATCACTAATTCCTCATGATTTATCATTTGATTCTGATTGATTATCTTTGTATCATGATCGATCATGTTCCAATTCAGAAAGATTTTTGAAGGCGAATCTTTCCTGATTTATTTTCAACGGCTACTTTTTGAGAGACAATGTCTATGGGATCCTAAGATCTATGAGTAGGACTCCAAACCTCAATTCTACTTCATACACCAAGATCAGCAAACTCTCTACTCTTTGCTTTCCACTTTATACTTTGTGAGAAATATCGAAGAGCTATTTTTTGTTGCGTTCTTAATTTTGAATGCTCCAATTCTTTGTGATTGATTGTGATCACACTCCTTACTCTGTAAGATGCTTTTAGTTTTTACTCTTATTATTCATTACTTATTTACTTTGATATTAAGGTTGTTAGGAATATTTCCAATAAACGGTTGGGATGGCTGGGTAATCAACTTAAGTAGTAATACGGTTGGCTTTCCCCCATAATAAACTCGATTTAGTGGAAGGCCCATGTGGGTCAGGTTGAAAGCTCGAGTCAGAAGATTCATGTCATGATTTTCACCCAAGAGGTTTCCGCATTAAACACTTGTGCACTTGTGGTTTAACTAATTATCTTGTGATTGAAAGTACTATGTAATGATGTGCTTGTTTAAGTTTATTACTAGGTCATAAGTTCTACTCACTTGCACCCTTTGATAGGTGTCCGAGTGGGTAAAGAAAAACCAACATTTTGATTAGGATAGGTATGTGGGTTTAAATATTAATCCTTTAATGTTTTTTTGGGATACAACAACAACAAAGCCTTTTCCCTCAATTAAGTAGGGTCGGCTACATGGATTCTTCGCCTCCATTCAAATCTATCTTGGGTCAATCTCGGACTTATATCCAAAAAACTAAGATCCCTTCGTATAGTCTCTTTCCAACACTTCTTGGACCGTCCTCGCCCTCTCTTAGCCGGCTCAACATCCCACCACTCGCATCTCCTAACCGGTGCATCAGTTGACCTTCTTTGCAAATGACCAAATCATCTTAAGCGGTTTTCTCGCATCTTATCCTCGATCGGAGCTACACCAACTTTTTTTGGGATAGTGGGATATTTTTGGATATGTGAGCTCATGACAAGTCATTATGGAATGAAAATCATTGCAAATCACTCCTTAATCTGAAATGAAAAATAATTAATTTACAAAATAGGTCCCTTTCATACAATTAGAGTTATGTACAATGGTCATCTTTATATAATATAGTTGTTGATCCAAATGTTGGATCATAAAGGATGATGTAGGTTTGAATATTTAAAGAGGTAGATTGATGACTCAATTTCACCATCAATGACCATCAAGAAAGATCTTTAGGTTGAGAAGCAGATATATAGGAATCTCTTACTTTAATGGCTGACATTAGACTGACCTCTTGATGCGGGTCCTCAGCATAGGTTTAGAGATTCAGAGGTGTAGGATAGATTAGGTCAAAGATTTTACTTAGAGACATCGGCATGACCAAGACCAATCTTGTACATTATCATGATACATCCATGCATCCTCTGATCAGGGACATATGTATTGCTATAGATATCAGTATGTACATTTGACAGACCATGATGTCTATGACCTAATCAGGGTCTATATACCGACATGTTGTTGTGCATACAAGAACATATTAATAATACGATTTCTCAAAGGTATTATACATGTTTACTATTGAATTAGAAGACATGAGCGCCCTTATGAGATATTGGGATAAGCATATAATGTTGGTCGTCTTGTTTTGGAAACATGACAGGATTTTAGGTATGATATATGATTTTGGAATGCATATTATAAATACCAACTCCCAATGATTGAATTAGAACCTTACTGATAAAACCATGATGGAGATAGTCCAAAATGATATCTGGACTTTGCGTTTTTAGTCACAATCTTCCAATATGCAGGATGTAAGGATATTATGAATAATCGAGGGTGATGTGATCTTAAATGATTACGTACGAAGGTTCTTTCATTTCGAGGGAGTGATGAAATATGTTTGAGTATTAATGACTCTGCTTAATGAACTAGTTATCCAACGTTAATTAAAATGATGGATTTTAGATTTAGAGACAATACAAAGATTGGGTAATTTGTCTGACATGATCAGCTATCTCGTAGAGGTCTTCTAGATCTTTATATATGATTATATCTAATTATCCATGTCATTATACATAGATATACAATTATCCTAACCCTATCTCCAAGTATCCATGGAGAAGGCACACTATCCTCAAAGTAGATTGAGGAATGTTCCTGTAGAGATAAACATGAGAATTGGGACTGTTCAACGATGTTTGAATTACTGAGTAAATAGGATAATTTATGATGATTAACTTGGATTAAATTATTTTGGATAACATCATCATGGATAGAATTATTCCAGTTATCCACGAATAATGTGAATAAGGTTCACATCATTTTTGGATATGTCGAGATAGGATTTTGAGATACATAAATTGGATTTAATTATCTCAGATAAAATTAATGTGGACATTGCTATGAACAATAATTATGGATAGAGTGGATAAGATCCGCAATATCCAACCGAGACTTGATTGTGAATAAGATTCACAAATTTATATTAATGTTAATTGTATTCACATTATGATATAAATGTACATTGGATATAAATTTATTTTTCAACTTATGAATATGATTCATTTTTTGGATCTCCTATCAGAAATAATTTGGAAGTATCTGATAACAATTAATTTACAAATTTAATCAACAAATAAGATATATCAGTTGTTGATGCAAATAATAAAAAAGAAAAGGAAAAAGAAAAATACGTTAATATTGGAGACATCCATGATTGGACCCAGCATGGTGGATGTCCCTACCTTATTCATGTATTATCTCTTTTTATTTTTCTTTTAATTCTTTATTTACTAACGAGTTTGTTGGATAATTTTTTAGAAAGGTCAACAAGAAAGAGAAAGTTATTGATAAAAATAAAATAAATAAAAGAAAAACAAATAAAAATAGGGAACATCCACGGTGGGTCCCTCCATGAGATGTCCCCGTCTTTTTATTTGCATTATGCTTTTATATTTTTCTTTCATTCTCTTTTGTTGATAATTTTTGAAAATGATTAATCATAAAATAAGTTGATAATTTGTTATCATCTTTTATCCTAAAGTTGTTAAGGAGCAATCAATATTGATCATCCATTCAACAATTAGGATTACACTCCTAACGGTTTGAAAAAGTATCTATGGGGAGGCAAACCCTACCTACCTCACAGAACAATTCACAGATCAGTGAATCAACAAGTATCTCCTCCCTCTCTTTCCTCCAAGGAACATCCACTCACTGAGATTAAGCCCTTAACATGATGAAGAGGGATGATTTCATATGATTAAATCAGGGTCAAGGGGTCTCAGATCGTCTCCTTGGATTGCGGAAAGTACATTGTTCATCCCCACGTCCGCAAGTGTTGTCTCTATCGGATCAGACTTCAGATAAGAGGTCTCTTACTTTAGAGACTTGAGGATCACATTCACTTTTCAAGAGATTATAATCATGTATTATTGATGGAACGATTGGGAATGGTTCTCAATCCATTTGGCACCATCAATTTTTTTATTATGTTGCTATCACGACTTGTATGACAAGTCCAGATTTTGATTGGATATGAACTGATCCACACAATTCCGTGAGTCACGAGGCTTAAAAACATCTCTTCACAACATGCAACTCGATGCTACTTGATCATGCCAGCATGGCCAAAATCTTCTCTGCTTGGCAACAAAAGAGGAACCCAATACAACATGAACATGTCAACATGGTCATGATCTTTACTGCATGGCAACCTAAAGGGAACTCAATGTTGATGGCCATGTTAGAATGGCCACAATCTCCACACTGGTAGATTACATGTACCATAATATTAAGCATCCATGTTAGCATGGCCTCAACCTCCTTTGATAAGAATCAACATACATCCTAAGATTTGCTTTAACTAAAAAAACAAGAGGATAACAACAGTTGTAGCCAATGA